>CM023487.1:63479296-63753263 GCA_013339685.2 Hyalomma asiaticum | reverse complement strand
TACCTAATTGTGTTAATTGTGCCATTCATAAATAAGAATGTACTTTGTGCTATGGAATACGCGCAATGCTTTATCACAGCTGCTCTCTTTTTGTGGCGCTTTTGCGGAAACCCACACAAAAAAAGAAAAGAAAAAAGTGCTGAGAAATATGTACCCGTGTTTTCACAGGGAAGATAGAAATTGTATGGATGCCCAAGTGTACTTTCTTTCTGAGGCCACACACAGCAGTGCAAAACATCACTTGAAAATTGTCATAAAGGCACTGAAATCTGATCACACGTACAGATTGATCACGAAGGTGATCAACAAGGCTCAGCAAAAGTAGCACGTCCTGCTTTAATGATGGCGTCCAACTCGATCAGAACGCTCGCATGATCTCCGATCTTCTTCGTGTTCGGACTGTAGGAGGGGTGGCCATAGTGGGTAGCTCGCTGCCGGCAAGAAGTAATCGTAGTGGGCACATCCCCTCGCGTCATTACTCCCCGCTTGAAAAGCGACCGTCCCGTTCGCCGACTGGCGTGAGGCAGCAGCAAAAGATGTGGGCGCGATGAAAGCAGGTAGAGGACCGCCTAATCACGGGCATAGTACGGCTTCATCCGTAAACGTGAACGACCTCCGGTCGCGGCCGACGTCGGCTCGAGCTGGTAGACGTAGTCTGAGGGACAACCTCATAGGTCACGTCGCTTAGGCGTCGCGTTATCTTGTACGGACCAAAGTACCGTCGCAATAACTTTTCCGAGAGCCCCGGTTGACGGACTGGTGTCCACACCCAGACGCAGGCGCCTGGTTCATACTGGATGGTCCTGTGGCCACTGTTGTATCGCTGCGCGTCGGCACTCTGCTTGCTGCGGATTCGGGTGCGAGCAAGCTGGCGAGCTTCTTCTGCTTTCTGGATAACGTCGTCAGCATTGTCGCTTCTTGGAGTTCCAGTGTCAACCGGTAGCATGGCGTCCAATGGGGTCGTAACGCAGCGTCCGTAAACGAGTTCAAATGGCGTGAATCTGGTGGTTTCCTGCACAGCGGTGTTATATACGAACGTGACGAATGGTAGAGTCTGGTCCCACGACTTGTGTTCTACGTCAACGTACATCTAGAGCATATCGGCTATGGTTTTGTTGAGGCGCTCTGTTAGGCCGTTCGTTTGTGGGTGGTAGGCCGTAGTTTTGCGATGATCAGTACGAGTCAGCGTGACAATCTCCTGCAATAGGTCAGCAGTAAATGCCGTTCCTCTATCGGTTATTAAAACAGAAGGGGCCCCATGACGGAGGACGATTTCATGGATAAAAAATGTGGCAACTTCTGCAGCGGTTCCCCGCGGTATCGCTTTTGTTTCTGCATACCGTGTCAGGTAGTCCGTTGCAACAACTATCCATTTGTTCCCTGCTGACGAAGTGGGGAACGGTCCCAAAAGGTCCATTCCCAACTGCTGAAACGGCGCTGCGGGAGGGTCCAGGGGCTGCAGAAGACCAGCTGGCTTTACAGGTGGGACCTTGCGTTGCTGACAGTCGCGGCAGCTGCGCACGTACCGTTATACAGACGAGTATAGTTGGGGCCAGTAATATTTCTGTCGTATGCGGGCTAACGTCCTGGCGAAGCCCAAGTGTCCCGCGCATGGGTCGTCGTGGCATGCCTGCAACACTTCTTGGCGCAGGGGAAGCTGGGACCACAAGGAGGAACGTTTCTTGGCCGTTGTCGAAATTCTTCTTATATAGGACATTGTTCCGGAGGCAGTAGGAAGCGAGGCTGCGCGACATCGGCGGTGGAATAACAGCGTCGCCTCCCTGAAGATGAATAATCAGAGGGCGCAATGAAGTGTCTGCACGTTCGAGATCAGCCATCTCTACAAAGTCGACTATGCCGAGAAACGGGAAATCTTGTAAGTCGCTGGTCTTCAGCGGTAGGGGCGCACGTGAGAGACAGTCAGCATCACCGTGCTTCTGGCCGGAGCGGTACACAACTGTGACGTCGTACTCCTGAAGACGGAGGCTCCAGCGAGCGAGGCGGCCAGAAGGGTCCCTAAGGTTCGCGAGCCAGCAAAGTGAGTGGTGGTCAGTGACTACCCGAAAAAGCCTGCCGTAGAGGTATGGTCGGAACTTGCCAATGGCCCAAATGACTGCCAGACACTCCTTTTCGGTCGTGGCATAGTTGCCCTCCGCCTTGTCAGGGTGCGGCTGGCATAGGCTACGACGCGTTCGGCACCGTCTTGCCACTGAATGAGCACAGCACCAAGCCCCACGTTACTCGCGTCTGTGTGGATTTCTGTGTCAGCCTCGTCGTCGAAATGTGCGAGTACAGGAGCTGTCTGCATTCGGTTTCGCAATTCTTCAAAGGCTTCCTGTTGGTCTTCGGTCCACACGAAAGGTGTATCTTGACGCGTTAATCGTGTTAATGGTTCGGCAAGCTTTGAAAAGCCCCGGACAAAGCGGCGATAATAAGCAGAGACCCAAGAACCGCTGTACGGCCTTCTTGTCCGCGGGACGTGGAAACTCTGCGACGGCAGCTACCTTGTCAGGGTCTGGCCGAACGCCCTGGGGACTGACTACGTGTCCGAGAAACTTTAGCTCCTGAAAACCGAAATGACATTTTTCAGGCTTAATAGTGAGATTTGCTCGGCTGATTGCGACGAGGACGTTCTTGAGCCGTTCGAGATGTTCTTCAAACGTTCTTGAAAAGACCACAACGTCGTCTAAGTACACCAAGCAGGTCTGCCATTTCAACCCAGCGAGAACAGTGTCCATCATACGTTGAAATGTGGCAGGTGCGGAACACAGGCCGAAAGGAAGGACCTTGAATTCATACAGTCCGTCAGGGGTCACAAATGCCGTCTTTTCGCGGTCGCGCTCATCAACTTCAATCTGCCAGTACCCTGACTTGAGATCCAACGAAGTAAAAAATTGGGCGTGGCGTAGGCGGTCTAGGGCGTCGTCAATTCTTGGCAGTGGATAATCGTCACGCTTCGTTATACTGTTAAGCTTTCTGTAGTCTACACAGAAGCGCAGTGTATTGTCTTTTTTCTTAACTAAAACAACGGGTGACGCCCATGGACTTGCAGACGGCTGAACCACGTCATCCTTGATCATGTCTTGGACCTGGCGCTTGATGACCTCTCTCTCCGTAGCCGAAACGCGGTATGGATGCTGGCGAACGGGGCGTGCGGCCTCCTCGGTAAGGATTCGATGTTTCGCTATAGGGGTTTGCCGAACTTTAGACTCCGTAGAGAAGCAGTCGGAAAAGTCGTTGATGAGGTCTAGGAGCTGCTTCTTCTGTTGTTCCAGTAAACCGGGGTTTATCTGTACGCGATCGGTCAGGCTGACGCCTTTCGGTACGTTTGGTTCAGCGGTTTCTAAGGAGCTGACATCAGCAAAAGCAGCAAGTTCATGGAGAAAAGCGACTGCTGTGCCTTGGGGTACGTGCTGATACTCGTTGCTAAAATTTGTCAGCAGCACTAATGAGCGTCTGTTCCGAATCTGAACGACGCCCCGCGCGATGCAAAGGTTCCGCTCAAGCAGCAACGAAATGTTTGCCTCGGCGACGCCCTCGCAACCATCGAGTGTGTCGCACGTTACGAGAGTGAGTACGCTGCTTCTTGGCGGTATCGTAACGCTGTCAGCAACAATGCGCAAGGCGTTCTCCGTGCTATCCTCGGCGCCAGCGTCGCTCGCTATGGCTTTCGCAGTAGAAAACGTCACCCTCGGCTTCTCCAAGTCAATTATTGCTCCATTCGCCTGCAGAAAGTCCATGCCGAGTATCAGGTCTCGTGAACAACTGGGCAGAATAATGAAGACGCCGATGTAGGTATACCCCCGAATATTTACTCTAGCAGTGCATCATCCCACGGGGGTGAGCAGGTGTCCTCCTGCTGTACGAACCTGCGATGCAGTCCACTGCGAGTACACTTTCTTTAACTTCGTCGCAAGATCTCGGCTCATGACCGAGCTGTCCGCGCCAGTATCAATCAAAGCTGTGACTTCTTCGTCGTCCACGGAAACCAGTATGTCCGACGTTACCACTCGTCTTTCATCACCCGCGTGTGTATGGACGTCGGCGTGTTCTCGTCGCTGTCGTCGTAATGGAGGATATTCGATGGCGTCAGTGTCAGCGGCCCCACCTCCGGAGGACGCTGAAGTTAGTTTCCCGGGTTTGCAGGGCTGGGCGAACGATGTCTACGGGTGTCTCGAAGAAACACGGGACTTGGTGATCGGTATCGAGCGGGTGATGCGGAACGGGGTTCATGCCTACGCTGATCGAATGAATTGTCACGACTGGCGATGAAGTTTTCTATTTCGGAAGGTCGCTCAACAGGTCGTGGGCGAGGTGCATTTGGAGCGAATCCCCGAAGACCCACGCGTCGGTACGGCCACATTCTGTAGATGCGTCCAGCTTCCCCGCAATGGTAGCAGAGGGGCCTGAAGTCTGGAGCCCGCCAAATGTCGGATTTCCTGGGCCTCGACGCCTCGACGTAGGGGGGACTGCGACGCCTGAACGGTGGTTCTGTTCGGACGGAGGGACACACGACGTTCGAGGCGGCGTACAGCGCTGGTCTTCGCGCGGCTTCCGCATAAGTCACTCGAATCGGCTCCTGCTGTTGCGGTACCTCGTAACACTGTGGTGCGTCGTAATGCTGGGGTACCTCGTAGTGCTGGGGTACATCGTAGCACGGAGGTTGAATCGCTTGAAGGACCTCGTCGCGCACCATCTCCGCTACAGAAATTCGCGTTGTCGCCGCGTCGGTGCCCTGAATTTTCTGGAGCTCCTCACGTATCACAGCCCTGATGAATTCGCGCAAGTCGTCGGTGTTGTTTCCCATAGCCATCTGAAATGGGCCGCTCGAAAATTCCATGACGTTGCGGTTGTACTGTCGGGCACGCTGTCGAAGAGCCCTTTCCATAGTTGTTGCTTCAGCGAGGAAGTCCGTAAGAGTTGCGGGTGGATTTCTAATAAGGCCAGCAAATATTTCTTGCTTCACCCCCCGCATCAGATGTCTGACCTTCTGGTCTTCGGCCATTGAGGCATCAGCACGTCTGAATAGTCGAGCCATGTCTTCGGTATACGTGGTGACACTTTCATTCGGGGCTTGAAACCTTGACTGTATAGCCAGCTCCGCTCTCTCCTTCCTGTCCGCGCTCGAAAATGCGGCGGTGAGCTGCCGACGAAATTCGTCCCACGAGCTCAGCGCCGCTTCGTGATTATGGAACCACGTCTTCGCGGAGCCTTGGAGCGCGAAGTACACGTACCTCAGCTTACGCTCTGCATTCCAGCCGTTGCATTCGGCGACCCGGTCAAAATGGTCAAGCCAGTCTTCCACGTCTTCAGAAGGGTCTCCGTGGAACACAATTGGTGTCTGCGGCTGGTTGACAATGACCTGGTGCGCTGCTGCAACAGCCGCGGCAGATGACTGCGGGTCCACGTTCATAGTGCGGCTAGGAGTAGGCAACAGACCGTGTTCCGGCTGCAGCCCTTGAAGACGACGGCTGGTGCGTACGTGCACAGGGGTAATGTCTCCCGGGCTACTCACCGGAGTCGACTCAGGGGTGCGCGGCGTCTCCGGCAGTGGTTGCATATACCCAGCACCTCCACCAGTAAAATGTCACGAAGGTGATCGACAAGGCTCAGCAAAAGTAGCACGTCCTGCTTTAATGATGGCGTCCAACTCGATCAGAACGCTCGCACGATCTCCGCTCTTCTTCGTCTTCGGACTGTAGGAGGGGTGGCCATAGTGGGTAGCTCGCTGCCGGCAAGAAGTAGTCGTAGTGGGCACATCCCCTCGCGTCAATATGTACTCCATTAGAACATTTCCAAGAAACCAGCGCCATGTTACGACATTGCTTTGTTTGGGGGGATCGTAGATCATAATTTTGTCAGACGCTGGACCATACCTTTGTGAGGTATGATCCAGCGTCTTATCTGTAGCAAGGAAGATCTGGCGATAATGGACAGAATGGCAAGCTTTCATTTTGCGCCGCACTGCAGTGCGCGTCTACAATATACGGCTGCCGTTCTAGGCACTACTTGCCATAAGCCGTGTATTCATACACGGGTTATCTAAGAGTCGTACATACCCCCCCAAAAGCTTTTCTTTGGTAACGTCGATCGCGCTGCACAACATTCATCTTATTGCAGTTAGCTTTGCAGCATTGCAGCAGCATAGTGGTGTCATGCAATAAAACACAATAATTATTACAAGGAGCCACAAGTTCTCACATGACGTAACACTTTCTTGCCTGATACTTATTCTCAAGAGCTTCAAGTAATATTGGTAAGGTGGAAACCATAAACGCTATTCGAAAAGCGTTCCTAATTTAGAATATTCGAACACCACCAAAATTTTATGCTATATCTCCATTTACAACCCTTGTTCGCCATTTCATTCTTATGCTGATAGGTTTGTGGGTTATGATGCTTTACGGAGCATCGCAATAGCGAAGTTGAGCTTTACGGTATGGATAGGACGACCCACTGCGCAGAACAATATTAGCAGTGTGATATACTGCGCAGCTGTCTAACGCCGGCACGTCAGCCTCATCGGGGCTCTTCAATGGGCTGCAGCTTCACTTAGGTAGGCGCTGGTTGAAGCAGTCGGTAATATTTCGATCATTCAATGCCGTATAGACCCATCACGCAGTGCAACAGTTTACCTGCATTTTAGTTCGGCGTGTTGAAAGCAAAGGAGCTATCCTCCTGCTAGAACTTGCCTCGCTTTCACGTACCACCACAGGCATAATGTAAGTAGAGCATACTGCGATAATCTTGATCATTTAAAATGTAAAAAACAGGCCTGCCTTTGCTACAACACGTTTTAAATGTCAGGACAGCCTAACGGCAGGCACTACTTGCGTTCACGACCCCGCGTTTTTTGTCCTGCTGTTGTCCTGACACATTGATTGCCCTTTCCTTCTTTTTTCGCTCGTTTTGAGCAGCGCGACACACTCAGTTCTCTTGCATGGCCAAAAATGCGATGCGTCATAAGATACGGGGCTTCCAACAATAACATTAAATAAATGAGGTTCGTTAAAACAGTGACAGTTTTGCATGAAAAGGGCGAAGCGTCGAATGCCATAGCAATGCATGATATAAGAAGTTAAGGCTAGCAGCTTTAGGAGAAATCTGAATTGTAGTGAACGTGGGCTTAAGTAAGCATCCAGGTGTCCTTAGGCGTGACCAGACTCGTACGAAGGGAATAAGTGACCACGACATGCCACTCGCAGAAGAGTTTTACAGTTGAGAAAAGGCGCCCGTGGGTAGACCGTCAAAGGTTATTTACGTTCCATGTTGCTACTGTACGGTCAGCATTGCGCCTGTACCACGCTGTGGAAATTGAGCAGAGGGGAAAGCGTTCACTTCACGGCACGAGGGAAGATAGCGTAAGTCAAGGTAGAACACGGGCAGCTGCCGTGGCTCGCTGTCGACTTCGTACGGCCGCGATGCGGGCCATAGTAGATCACACCGCGCGCAACTATGGACGCTCTGCCTTGCGAGAAGTAGCTGCGGGTGCGGGCTCGAATGTGTTTTGAATGGCAATGTTGCAATGAGGACGTGAAAAGTAAAGCGCGCCTAGCTTCAGCGTGAGTGGCATCCCACTGGAGCTCTTCGGCCAGCGTTCTGATGAGACGCGGTGGCATTATGGCGTATAGTACCACGTGACAGTCGAGCGGTAGAGACAACGGTCCAGTGTAGCTGCGAGCGAAGTCACGTTGTTTCGGTTTCTTCTCCTTCACATCGCGCGACCGCGGTAAGGAGCGTCAGCTCTGCGCATTTCGCACCGTCGAGAATTTTGGCCCAGGACAGCGGGCGGCATCAAGCGAGCGCGTTCCTTCCGGCACTCGTAGGCGCATTCGCGTGAGCGCTATGTGGCGAGGGCCTTGCGGCGTTGCGACGATATGCGAAGCAGCTGGAACGACGCACGTGATTAAGGCGCTGCTACGCAGTAGAAACACCGTCGCCGACCCACGCGATGTAGTGGGCTAGCCGGCGAAAGCACCGCGCCCTCTTCGGCAGAACTACGTGTAAGCACGGGCCTCTTCGGCGTGAGGTAGCTCCACGACCCGCGTCTGTAACAAGACGCACGTCTTTCGCGGCGACCCTGGCGAAGAACGCGCTGCTTTCAAACACGGGCCTCCTCGACGGAACCCATCTCGAGATTCAGACATGATGCCAGATACAAGGGCTCCGCATAAGAAATTGTCTGCTCGCGTTGAGAGCTTCGCGCCGTCTCGTGATAGAAGCCCGGATGAGCCTCCGTAGCGCGCCTCCAAATGGAACAGAACATATAAAATGCACGCCGCTAGCGTCGTCGGGCAGGACTGCTCCGTGGCACAGTTGTCTGAGGCACTCACCTGGGCGCTCGCTTGGTAACCGAGTGGTCGTGGCTTCAAATCCCGGCTCGCGTGCGTCGCAAAAATTTTCGTAACGCTGCATTTTCTTATCGATTCGATATATATATATATATATATTATATATATAGTATATATATATATATATATATATATATATATATATATATATATATATATATATATATATATATATGAGAACTTGTGCTCAATGGGCCAAACGTATTTGGAGTGAAATAGCAGACACGACTTCGCAGTTACCGTTTATTGCCAACAGTTTCGACCGCGGGTCCGGTCTTTTTCAAGGCATAGAGAGAAGTGAAGTGATATCGCTGTCAAACTGGTCGGAAGAAGAAAAGGGAGAGAGTGGTACTAGAGGTACACAATTCATACTGCAGGTGAGCGTTATGGGTGCTTGAGAGAAGGCTGTGCGGGAGGGAGAACAAGGCGGAAACTAGCAACAAGGAGTGGCGTCATGCAGTGCACAGGGGGGGGGGGGGGGGGCAAAACTTGAGTATTCGTGGCTGAGGACATCGACAAAAGGTGGCCGTGCTTCGTTGGCTGTCGTTCCTGGGGTGGCTCAGAGCAGTAAGATTTTTTTCTTTTTCTTTTTTTCCTTCTTTCTTCAGTTCACGTTTCTGGGAATTGTCCAAATTCCTTGTTCCCATGGCGCCTATGCGACGGAAATGTCCACGTGCACTGCAAATATGGCTGCCCTATACTCTGAAAAATAATATAGCCGAAAAAAAAAGAGAGAAAGAAAGTGAAAGAAACGAAAAAGATATATATTCCTTCCTGTCGCAAAAAATGGAAGGGGTTCCAGGTTGTTACATATATAAATGCGCACATATGCACAAACATACATACACATATATATATGCATAGAGATCCGTATGGTCCGCTTCCCCAAAAAATAAATTGTGGTGCCAATTTTATCATGTTTCGTGGTGCCTCATTTCTTTATTCTTACATGGGGATTTTTATTTATATTTCTGATCTGTCCCTATGCTCGGAGAAACGAGAGGGGCCCGATGTTTTCATTAATGCCGCGTGTTACGGTTTTAAATTTATGAATAATATACGACTCTCGCTGTTCCCGTTCCCGAGCGCTGTGGAATCCAGATTGAAGAAGGGTGACACGGATTGTATCAAATGAATGCTCCGGCAGCATGAGGTGTTTAGAAAATTGGAGACTTGGCAGGGTGCGGGCGTGTGCTCGGTAGTTATTTAAACGCAGTCTGAAAGCATTCCCAGTCTGGCCAATATACTGTTTGCAAACCTCGCAGTGTAGCAAATACACCACATTCTGACTGTCACAGTTAAGAGATTCATTAATTCTAAACGTGAAGTCCGAGTGGGTGGCTTTAGCTGCGCAAGTCGTAGTCATGTGTTTACAGACCTGGCAGCGTTGTTTCCCGCATGGTCTGCAGCCCGCTTCCTCCTTTTCAGACCCGGTCGTCTTGACCCTAACATATCTTTTAGGTTCTTTCCCCGGCGGTAAACCACTTTGGGTGGCTCTGTGAAAATTGAGGATAGGCGCGTACTCTGCTGAATAATGTCTATATATATGATTCTATATATATATATATATATATATATATATATATATATATATATATATATATATATATATATATGAGAACTTGTGCTCAATGGGCCAAACGTATTTGGAGTGAAATAGCAGACACGACTTCGCAGTTACCGTTTATTGCCAACAGTTTCGACCGCGGGTCCGGTCTTTTTCAAGGCATAGAGAGAAGTGAAGTGATATCGCTGTCAAACTGGTCGGAAGAAGAAAAGGGAGAGAGTGGTACTAGAGGTACACAATTCATACTGCAGGTGAGCGTTATGGGTGCTTGAGAGAAGGCTGTGCGGGAGGGAGAACAAGGCGGAAACTAGCAACAAGGAGTGGCGTCATGCAGTGCACAGGGGAGGGGGGGGGGCAAAACTTGAGTATTCGTGGCTGAGGACATCGACAAAAGGTGGCCGTGCTTCGTTGGCTGTCGTCCCTGGGGTGGCTCAGAGCAGTATGATTTCTTTCTTTTTTTTCTTTTTCTCTTTTTCCTTCTTTCTTCAGTTCACGTTTCTGGGAATTGTCCAAATTCCTTGTTCCCATGGCGCCTATGCGACGGAAATGTCCACGTGCACTGCAAATATGGCTGCCCTATACTCTGAAAAATAATATAGCCGAAAAAAAAGAGAGAAAGAAAGTGAAAGAAACGAAAAAGATATATATTCCTTCCTGTCGCAAAAAATGGAAGGGGTTCCAGGTTGTTACATATATAAATGCGCACATATGCACAAACATACATACACATATATATATGCATAGAGATCCGTATGGTCCGCTTCCCCAAAAAATAAATTGTGGTGCCAATTTTATCATGTTTCGTGGTGCCTCATTTCTTTATTCTTACATGGGGATTTTTATTTATATTTCTGATCTGTCCCTATGCTCGGAGAAACGAGAGGGGCCCGATGTTTTCATTAATGCCGTGTGTTACGGTTTTAAATTTATGAATAATATACGACTCTCGCTGTTCCCGTTCCCGAGCGCTGTGGAATCCAGATTGAAGAAGGGTGACACGGATTGTATCAAATGAATGCTCCGGCAGCATGAGGTGTTTAGAAAATTGGAGACTGGGCAGGGTGCGGGCGTGTGCTCGGTGGTTATTTAAACGCAGTCTGAAAGCATTCCCAGTCTGGCCAATATACTGTTTGCAAACCTCGCAGTGTAGCAAATACACCACATTCTGACTGTCACAGTTAAGAGATTCATTAATTCTAAACGTGAAGTCCGAGTGGGTGGCTTTAGCTGCGCAAGTCGTAGTCATGTGTTTACAGACCTGGCAGCGTTGTTTCCCGCATGGTCTGCAGCCCGCTTCCTCCTTTTCAGACCCGGTCGTCTTGACCCTAACATATCTTTTAGGTTCTTTCCCCGGCGGTAAACCACTTTGGGTGGCTCTGTGAAAATTGAGGATAGGCGCGTACTCTGCTGAATAATGTTGAAATTTCTGGATAGGATGTTGTTGACGTGCGGCAGCGTGGATGAATAAGTAAGGACAAGGTCGGTATTGTTTTTTGAATGACGCTGTTTTGAGCCCGTCAGGGCATCCGGCATATATATATATATATATATATATATATATATATATATATATATATATATATATATGAGGCATGACGGCGACGGCCAAACTCCGCTCAAATATAGTTGCTGTCGCAATAGAACTGCCAACATTTGTCAAGTCAAAATAAACTAGTTTCATTGAGAATGCACACCAGTTGCTTCTTGTAGTGTATCGGTTTCACAATGAGCAAATGATTGTCGCGCAGCGTAAGAACGTTGAAAGGCCTGGCCCTGCATTTCATATGCGGTGTTGTCTTCGATGGTTGTGCAGCATGTGTACTGCGCAAGGCGCAGTACGCCGTAGCGAGGAAGTACCCATATTTAGAGCACAGAGAACACGGCATAGAATAGCGTTACCGCAATACACACAACTGTCTCGTACAGGGGGGGCGCTATGAAAACCTTGCTGCAATGATCATTCCGTCGTGCGCAGAAATGATTACCAGAATCGCTCGAAATTGAACCGGCAGAAAGAAAGAAAGAAGTCTCACGTTGCGCTGGAGAGAATAGCAGACGCGCGCTTTCGCCCGACCTACTAGTACTACCAACGTCATTGCTCTCAATCCACTGCTAGGTGGTAGTTGATGATGATGATGATGATGATAGTTCTACATGTGTTGGTGATATATCACGATAGTGGTATTATGAGTGGCAGTGACCCATTTTGAAAACTTTTTAGCGCGCAAACACACAGCCACAAAGGACAGGAGGCACACAAGTACGATCGCTATGGCAGTGGTTCATGGCAGTGACTGTACAGCCGGATAAGATAAACAAGACTGTAAACAGTGTGAAGACGACTCCGAGGGCCAATACCCACTGCAACACACGCCGTGCGGTGTATGGGAAATAGGGTACACACAAGAGGAGATACACAGGAAAAAAGCAACGAACGTGAAGAAGAATTTATTGATTGATTTCCGGCATTTTACGTCTCAAAATCACGATATCGTTATGAGAGACGACGTAGTGCAGGGCTCCGGAAATTTCGATCACCTGGGTTCTTTAACGTGCACTGACGTCGCACGGGCCTCAGCATTACGCTTCCATGAAAGTACAACCGCCGCGGTACAGATTAGATCCCGCCACCTTTGGGAAAGAGAAAAAATAGAGGGAGCTTGCATGGTGCAAGAGAAGTTAGGCGTGGTTTTCTTAAACTATCGCTTCTCCTTTGCTTAACATTGCAATGCATTGCTAGGCCATCGCAGCTCCGCTGATTATTGTTGTATGGCTGCGCCTAATTTTCTATCGTGTATGCTGAAAAAAAACAACAACAACAAAAAACAACAACCAGGGTATAAACTAAAATGTACGATAATTAACCCTTCATATTTGGTAAGCATTTTATAGACGCATTTTTCTCTCTTAAGTTAACCTGATAGGAAACGTCCGAGTGATTCCCTTTAGCGACATTATATTTTGCGACTAAGATATTCTGTTATCCAGGATAAATGGCTCCATCAGTATTTAAAGCTTACACGAAAACAGTAAACAATTCAATAGAAATTTGTTTGGCTCGACGCTAACACGTGCACTAGTGAAACTTGCGACTTTGGTGCGGTTATGCGTTATTTCTTTATAAAATTATGGGGCCCTGTCTTTTCTTATATTTTTCAGCCATTTTGCATATCCACGAAAGACGGAATTATAGAGATATCATGCCGGTAAGAGTACCTACCCGTATTTTTTTGTTGGACGTATTATTTCCTTGACATTTGAAAAGACTTTGATGTGCTAGTCGATAATGCAGGTTACAGGATACAAGAGTGTCGCGATACAAGAGTTTCACGATAGTATCTTACAGATACTTTGGGTTTTCCGTGTTCCTTTATCTAGATGCATTTGAAAAACATATTTGTGTCCGAATGATGAAGTGCATTTACGATATAACAATTACATCGCAGTACTTTGCCGCACACGGGTATCTAGTTTCCTGTTTGTCGCAGATGAGTCGACGTATTTCAAGTGGGAATGGTAGACTTTTGTGCCAAGCCAAGCAAAGGCGCGCAGCTTTTTTTTTGTGAGATTGAAGCATGAAAGCGTAAATGTCTCGGTACTATAGATGACATGAGAAGAAGTAACGCATTGCTGCAGGACATGTACCGGACACCAAAGAAGTATTCGTTCTCCTTAACGCGAACTTGTGGTCGTGTGCAGCGGTAGAAATACGTTTCTCGTTCGCGAGTATTCATTTGACGACGAGCCAGCGAAGTGTAGGAGACATATTTTAGAAGCGCAGTTTACGGAAGAAGTTTCTCGTCCAAATAATCCTTTTGTTTTAAATAAATATATACCTTCTTTTAATCCACTGGTGATATGCATTAGCGATGCGAACGATGCACTCCAATTGAATGTCTCACTCAGCTGCAAGAACAGTCACATAATTCTACTGCACCTAACGATGTCACTGTGGAACACCAGCATCGCTAAAATAATAAGAAAGCTATTCCAGAATCCCCGTTCTTGCAACTGCGTTCATCCATGTACATACCGGAATAGTTCTGTCGTCTTCTTGCAAGGGTATTTCCGGAACACCCCGTTGCGTCGAAACCAAATGTGTATTAACATTCGTATTCTTTGGCTCTTACTGAGTATCTGAGTGTTCCTGAGTATCTCTGTCCAGCCCTGTTGCTACTGAATAGCTATCGCACGAACTGTCACACTCGCAAGCCATGCCACCCCACAGATGAAAGCATACACAACAATAAAGAAAGGAAATAAATATGCGTGGTAGGTAGAACATGTCCATCCTTGTGGCCATAAGACACGCTTTTGTAATGCACAGATCCTTTAAAACAGAACGCATGCGGCCAATGCCTATGCTCTTTTTTTATTTATTGACACTTGGAAATGGAAGATAATGACAACAACAGCGTGCTTCGCTTTCATGTGTCGCGCTTCTGCTAGTATTAAATGATTAGTTGTTACACGTGCCATTCAGTACAGTGATAGTGACTGACGCTACACAGAGTGAAGAAAAGTGTAGAATGGGTACATTCTCTCCTGTTCGAGATTGGTCTTTTTCTCTTCGCCTGCCTGACTTCACGCCTATTTTTCTGGCAAAATTCTTGGCAGTAATTCTGGCTCTTTTCAAATTGCCCAAAATCAATAAGTTCTGCTGTGATAGTGACCGATTAGGTGTCAATGTGTTCTTCCCTAGCTGACAGCGATGACTCCCAACTTTTAGGCGTGTTCAAATCGTTAGTTTCATACCATGTAAAACTCGTTAGATTGGTGTGGGCTTCGGGGCATATAGGCTTATATCTTAACGAAATGGCACATGCTTTAGCAAAAGCGTTGTTGAAAGGTCCAGTTATACAAATTTTGCCAGCGTTAAAACTAATAATGATTGCTAGATTTAGGATGCAAATGATGGTACGTGAATTTAGTCTTTATGTACTTACGAACAGCTTAGAATTTCAGCACCTGATTAACTCTTGGGACAGCCAAATATGTCAAGCAGTAGCAATTCAATTCAATTCTTTGAATTAATTAACAATTGAATTAGCAACGACTAGACTGCGTTGCTGAATACTATATCTAAACTTTTCTTTACACAGAGCTCGTCTGGTATCTTCAACAGAATCTTCCTTTTGTTGTTGTTGTTATGTGGGGTTTAACGTCCCGAAACCAGCTCTGATTATGAGAGACGTAGTGGAGGGCTCCGGAAATTTTGACCACCTGGGGTTCTTTAACGTGCACTAACCTCGCACAGCACATGGGCCTCAACATTTCGCCTCCATCGAAATGCAGCCGCCGCAGCCCTCTTCCTTTTGTGGAGTCTACGAGACAATATAACATTTTCTTATTTTTTTGTAAGCGCTTTGCACATCCGCGTAAAATGACCATACATAATGTGTCGTGCCTTATCAGAGTATACTCAAACGTTACATATTTGCTTTCTTTGGGAGCCTTGACCCTGGGGCACAGTGACAGAAGGGTTGGCAGTGCTCCGAAGGAACATATAAATGGTTCGAAAAGATTTAGGCGACAGACACTCTGTGTCGTTATTTTTGTTTTATTTATTTTATTTAATTTTAAAACTATAATTACTCTATGCTTCAGCTTATTCGTTCCTGCAAAAATTACAACTGCTTCCTTTTTTCTTTTGTAATCAACTTTAGTCTCCAATTTCTTTAACTTATTTTAACTTGCCCAACATTATTGAGCATTTGTCGCGTCTTTTATTCTTCTAACTAGCTGGCTATTGGCCCGTCCCACAGAGTGGGTGTGCACCATTCAATTTGGTGTGCATAAACATATACATCAGCTAGTATTTTCAGTCATTTTTTTCCTTGATTGTAAGCTAATGTTGATACCACTCGACGTATAAAGTCACAAGGAATCCGCGGATACCAAGTGTTTCACGTCGCACAAGATTTTTCACTGAATTTTAAGACTATTTTGTGGAACTAGGACTAACCTGCACTTGGGGCGGCAGCGGCCGCCGGCCTTCTCCACCCACTTGGACGCTCGGCAAAACCACAGTTTGAAAAACAGTGAGATGCCAGTAATGCAAGGCCTGTTTGAGAAGACAGTATCAGTCTTTCGGGACACAGGCAGCAACAACGGTGTCGTGCATCATTCACTGGTTCCGGATAAGACTAACTGGCACCATGGCAACTATGCTGTTGGCTGATGGAAATGGCACTGAAGCAGGAGAAGCTGAAGTGTCCATCTCATCCCCGTACGTTTCAGTTACTATCATTGTTAAACGCTGGAGAACCCTCTCTATGATATCATCGTCTGAAATGTACCAGGTGTACGGGACCCTACGGGCCCTCACAGAAACTGGAGGGAGCCCTTGACGACTATGGACATTGCAGGGAGTCAAACGGAGAATCTCGACTCCAAGGCAGAAGTGGTTATCGTTAAGGCGGACCGTATGACCGTGCAAGCCTCAGCGGCGGCGAGGACATCACCCCCGAGGAATTTCAGTCAGCTAGTTGCTGTTGAGTGCGTGAAATTGTGTATCACGAATGGTGCCCTGTAAGACGACAACGCGTCGCTGATCACGCACGACAGTAAGAGGGCGATAGCAGCCTCCAGGATACATCAGATGCGCAGGGATACTACCCAGGCAGCACGCAGCGTAGGGCCGATATTGGTTTTATGGCAGCAAAGCGCAGCCCATCCACGGCCTAATGTTACCGGCAGCGATCCAATATCGGCTAAGCCGCCGTCAATGATTGGCAATGTCGGGCCACTATAGCCTCTGCCCCGCCGATATCCGCAGGTCGTCGACTGTAATTGACAACACGGGGCCGCATATGCCGCGCTACTGCCGACATCGGCTGAGCCTATGACTTTCAGCAGCAACTATGGCACCGATTTTGCCATTCTAAGACAATATGGGCTGGCCGTCGCCTTTTATTGGCAACATTGTGCCAAGTATGCCACCTTAGAGCCGACGTCTGCTGAGCCGATAACTTTCTCCGGCCAATGTGGCGCCGATTTCGCCGTCCTTCAGCATCGTCTGAAAAATGGCAAATTCGGCGCGATATTTGCATATTATTTCACAGGAAACATTGAACAATTTCTGCCGCCCTGGAGACAATATCGTCTGTGCGGCAGGCTTTCATAGTTGATATCGGCCGGGCCTTTTTGGAAGCTTGCTGTATATGATCATTCAGATCCGATTGAGACAAGCATGACCGAAACTCACGTGACAGATTCAACGCAAGAATCAGATGTTGGGCTTCATATATCCACGTATATGCATTTCAGTGCCGGAACATAGCGCACGTGTTTTGAGCAGCATATAATATTCTGTTCGCGCACTTTGTTTTTCATAAATGCGGCGCCAGAAAACATGCATTTTTTAGTGCCCTCCACCTCGATAGTGTTACGCTCCCACCGAACCCAAGGGGGCCGACGTTTGGCAAACGGCTTCCGTTCTCAACCTCACGTGGGCCACAGATCCGTCTTTTCCTACGAGAACAGGCAATTCGTGCCCGTGGGTTGCAAACCCTATATCACTTTTGTTGCCTCCGAGGGGGAAGTTTCGTGGGTAATATCGGCTTTGATTTGGGCAGTGATCACAGCATTCTCAGCAGGACCATCCAACTAAAAGGCAAGCCCCCTACAACGTTCAAGTTCATGCATCGGGATCAAGTTCGTAAAATCAGATCGGAAAGAGCTGGCGACAATTGCCTGACTGACTTTGACGAATGGCAATATCAGGATGTATGTGACGTTTAAATGGCCACCAAGTCAATCCAAACGAAGCTTGAGGTAGACAAAATGGATAGAAATTTAGCTTATCTCATAGAGGCCAGAGAGGCTTTCTTACCAGGTGCAAAACCCAATGGCTTAGTCGGAGGCTTTGCAAACGCATCGCGAAGTTCACCCGAGAGATTACCGAATGCTTGTAACTGCTCGAGAGACAACATTGGAACGAGAATTGGGGGAGTGGAACCTCATCACGCATTTATTTCATGGGGCCAAGCCCAAGGCGAGTCATAGCCGTGCAGGGGATGAGATTCTGCACGTGGAAAGAATAAAGGCTCAGAGGAGCCGATTGCGGACTGGTTGTCCAGGAGGTACATGCAACTGGCCGGAAAGCCCGATATTTCTTCCAGAGATTATCCAAATCATAAACACCTGCAACCGAGCTGGACTAACCATTCTAAGGAGCAGAAGTACGAAATGCTTTCTTCAGCCTAAACGGAAGGTCAGCTCCAGCACCCAAAGGAATAACGAATGAAATGCCTCGCATTCTCGATGGTAAGTCGATTAAGATAATCACTGAGGATGTGAACCGCATCTGGTAGTCAGGGATTTTCTCTCACCAATGAAAGATAGCCTAAGTGATTCTCATCTCGAAACCAGGCCGCAGCCCGGGTATTGAAAACTTATGGCCCACACCCCCCCCGTCCTGTCCAGGGAAGGTTGCTGAGCATGTGATCAATGACAGAATCCTTAAATACATAGAGGACTAGGGGTTGTCCCCAGCAAGATATATGGCTGTAGACCGCACCAATCTACGCAGGACGTCATGCTGCTACTTCAGTGCGAAATTTTAGATCGGCACACTTGGAACGTCAGGGCCAGTCAGTCTGACGCGTGCGAGCATGGCGTTGCTACTTGTGGCCTGGCATATACGGGACGTGAAAAGCGCGGGATATCGCTGTCGCCGTGTGCCGGCCTCAAACAAGAGAAGGTGGTTCGGGTTTGTGCGAAGGCGCACAGCCACGTGGTGGACATGCGGGGAAGGTGGCGACCATTGTGGAAATTCATTGTACAGCTGGGAACACACTAGCTGGTAACTGGAAACCGGTTTGACGGGTGTTAGGCAGCATGTCCAGGAATGTCTGTAGTCGCCACCTGGTTAGGCTGGGGCTTTTGCGCCCTCGCCCCACGGAGCGTCTCTGTGTAAAAACACAACCGAGCAAGGGGCAGCAAGCGTACCCACCTTATTGTTCACGGATTGTCTTGTGTTGTCAGTGCGGCGTCTGACATTCGGTTTTGTGATTGGCTGTCGGGGATTCAGGGGGGAAGCAACTAGGGTATATAAGGCGGCTCCTCTTCCCTGGCATGAAGTGCGGAGGTTCGGGCTTCAGCCTGGACAGACGCTTTTTGGCGCAGTGAAATAAAACGTTCCCTTCACCGGCCTACGACTCTCCTTCGTGCTGCCAGCGTGCACTCGGGTCACTGAGGGGCGCCGACAACGCACCTTTTCTTCACAATTTTCCCTTCCACCAACAAAAGGGAAAATTAACTGGGCCCTTCCGGGCTTGACCTAGAAAAGGCATCCGACAATGTAGGCCAACAGGATATTCTGGACTGCATCTCGCGCCTCTACTTTGGAAAAAATTTCAGTTTTGTTAGCTCATTCCTTGAACACAGAAAGGCACCCATCGAACTCGGTGATCTCAAATCAGAACTTTACGAGCTTTGTCCCATTGACATGCCAGATGTGTCGATGGTTTCCCCACTTTTTTTGAACAATGCCATGTGCGAGCTTGCGACCGAGCTAGAACATTTTGGCAGTATCAGAAGCGCCATTTACGAAGACAACATCACCGTCTGGTGCACTGGCGGTTCGGACGGGCACGTCGAGCAATCTCTACAGGAGTAGGTCGACTGCGTTGTTGCTTACATACAGGAAATGGGGCTCAAACTTGCACGGTCCAAACCTGAACTCCTCCTGTATCTGCTAAGAGGGGTCTCAAACCACAAAATTGGAAGCCCTTAGAAGAAATACATGTCAGACTACACACGGTGACTGGGCAGACGATACGCAGGGTTGAATCTATTCTGGCTTTAGGCGTGATAATCCAAGTCAACGACCACAACGGTCACAAATTGAACAGACTCACCTCGCACTCGGGAGGAGTAATGAGACTTATCTCCAGGGTGCCCAAAAATATAAGGGGCTTAATGAAGACAACCTACTCCGTATTTACCACGCGTTTCTAATGGGCCACGTAAAATAAGTTGCACATACACACAAACGGAAAGCTCACGAGAGAATTAAACACGCTAATTCGCAACAGCATTAAGTATCATTGTGTTCCCAATGCGTACTAGCACCGACAGCCTAGCATTCCCAGGTGGTCACACTACCCTAGAGGAAGTCATCAAAGCACAGCAGACGTCACAGCTCGCCAGACTCGTCTCCATACGCGGGGCGAAAAATCCTTGAAGGCGTTAACATCAATGGCACTTTTTGCGATGGAACGCCAAACATAGTTGCACGATCACAGAGACCTTACATTAAGGTTTCTCACCTGCCAAGGAACGTTCCTCCCCCCACCCACACACGCACACGCATACACTATGCAGGAAGAAGTTTGGCCAGGGCCTCTGCACTCATGACACGCTCACGCGTCGGACGTCTGTTTTGTCGATGCCAGTCAATACGAGCGTTCCGGTAGCCGCACCTCTCGCTTTGCTGTCGTCTCCGTTAACTCCGAGGGCCAGGTACTTTTGGCCGCGTCATTCATTACTTCGTCGCCCGGCAAGTCAGAACAGCTAGCTATAGCTCTAGCGCTCTTAGATACCCCCAAGTCAAAACGGATGCCTACGCAGACTCGAGGTCGGCAGCAAGAGCATCCGCCTCAAGGGTCATTTATTTATATTATTTATTTTTACATACTGCAGCCCAATTTGGGCTATCGCAGGAGTGGGTTTTTTATACATCAGCACACACAAGAATACAACTCTTAACAACAAACAAGAATAGAACTCTTAATAAACAAATTCCAAATCAATACATTCATGCAAGAAATTACAACTCAAACAAATCGCGAATCAATACATTCATGCAAGAAATCTTCTAAAGGCAGTGATATAGTTGACCCAGGCAATACATTCCATTTTTCTATAGTGTGCGGGAAAAAGCTGAAGCTGAAAAGAAGTCGCCAAGATACTAGAAGGAAAAGTACATGCTCCTCACACCATCACCTGGTTGCTGGCCTACGTAAGGTAGAAAATAGGCAGGCTTGTCAACGCCAACGAATTGGCCCAGGCTCGCGTGCGAAATCTCGCTTTGCGGCGCCGGTCTCTCCGAGGTCTGTGCCCCGGCCGGGACCCTCGACGGGTCTGATGTGATGGCGGAAACGGAACCACACCGCTTTAGGGACATAATCTCCACCTTTAACGAAGTCGCAAAGCTTTACCAGCTTGCTCTCAGGGCATTTACCTTGCCCCACCGAAACCTTTCACGCCCTCAATCGATTATGCTGAGGTTATTACAAATGCACTCGTATCGAAGCCTTTCGATCTTTAGTCGTTTCGCGGAGGTCTCCCCGTCGTGTCCCGTCTGCGGCGGGTACAGCGATTTTAACCGTATGCTCTGGGAGTGCCCTGTTACAGCGCCACACGGCTCAAGAGATCTCGCAAGACACCTTTCGTTCACTGGTCAACACTCACAACTGGTTCCATGAATTCCACTCACTACAGAAAGATCACCATGCGGTGGTGAGCCTTGGTCTTCCCGTCCCGATGTAGGGGCGGTCCGCTGTCTTCGCTCAGTAAAAGAAGGGGGCTGACTTCTCGAGGACTCCAATAATGTTTACTATTTCAAATGTCCCATTTGTGGTATTATATAATGAGGTAGACAAGGTTAGTCGATGATTGTTTGATGAATGTCTGGAAAGGTGCATGTCTGGAGTGGTGCACCACATCGGCAGGAAGACGGCAGATATACAGCATTATTGCAATAAAGCGGTCTCTCTTTCCTCAAGTAATCTTATTTTGTTTATTTTATTTACGGAAATACTGCAGGCCACATCGCCTTATCAGGAGAAACAACAACAAAGATCATTAGAAACAAGCACAACAAGAGCAAAATTCATAACAGAGTTCTCTAGCTGCGAATTACATGGACGAAGAAATTGTGCATGCACATCATAGCAATAGCTCATTGCCCTGACTTACGCGTGTGTCGATGCAACAAAATTTTAAAGACTCTTACCATGCCCAGAAATTTGGGGCTTGCGTGCCTGACCTACGCTTCTGTTCATTTCTCTTCATTCTTTCCTCCCTTCCTTTCTTATTTTCTTCCGTACTTCCTTATTCCTTTCCTTCTTTCTTCTTTCCTTCTTTCATGCATTTCTTATTTTCTCCCTTCCTTCCTTGTTCCTTCCTTCCTTTCTCATTTTCTTCCGTCCTTCCTTTCTTCCGCCCCTACTTTCTTTCTTTTTCTTCTGTCTATCTGTCTGCCTCTCTGTCACTCGATTCAACCACCCGGCCCCAACCGATTCAACCGGGCTCTCAAAACCAGCTGAGCTACTAGCACTGGTGGTGCGCACGGGTAATACACGCCAATATAACACAGAGCAAAAGAAACCTCAGGCCTAACTGAGGCAGAACATATTGATACCGTACCTCGGGTGAAGAATGAAAGAGGACAACGAAGTGAGGCTCAATCCTGGGCTGAGTGCTAAGCCTTCCGCGACCATCCGTCACCCCGCTCTGTAAAATAAACATCTTTCACCGTAACAAGATTGGTGGAAGTGCTGGGTAACGTATTCGCTCCCCGAAGAAGGACGACGGAAGAGAAACCGCTGGAGCTCCGCCGAAGCCGCAGACTCGCGGGTCTTCCGCCTGTACCAGTGACCATGAACCCCGATGGTGACAGCTCGCCGCCTCCGTCCATCTCCCTTGGACAACACTACAGGGAACCGCGCACCTTCTCCGGGAACGCTGGAGAGGACGTCGAGGAATGGCTCAAACACTACCGGCGGGTGAGTCTATATAACCGCTGGGACACGACCAGCCAGCGGAACAACGTCCCACTGTTTCTTGAGGGAACCGCGTTGATGTGGTTCGAGAATCACGGGGAGAACCTGACTACGTGGGCGAATTTTGTAGACGAGATAAAGAAGTGTTTTGGCGACCCGTCAACGAAAAAGAAGCGTGCCGAGCAGACGCTGGCCCAACGTGCGCAAGTACCAGGGGAGACGTGCACCACGTACATAGAGGAAGTTCTGAAGTTGTGCAAAAGTGTGGACCCGGCCATGACAGATGAGGATAAGGTCGGCCATCTCCTCAAAGGTATTGCCGAAGATATCTACCACTACCTGATAGGCAAGGGCGACTTAACTTCGGCAAATGACATCATCCGACACTGCCGCACATTCGAGGCTCTTAAGGCTCGGCGTATTTCGGCAAAGTTCGGTCGACTCCCCAACGTCACCACTGTCGCGAGCATCGACGTGGGCCCCTCGCCCAGCGATCTGGCGTCAACTATTCGGGAAATAGTGCGCGACGAACTTGATCGACGGGACGCTGCCGGTAAATCGAACGCGCATGTCCATGGTGCTTTCACACCGTGCGCCGCCCTGCCGGTGTCCATCAATGCTGCGGGCTTCGACTACTCGAGGGAGCCGGAGCAGCCGCGTCATTATTCTTACAATTATGAGCCGCGGGGAGATTCCGTCAAGAGGTCGTCACCCTCCGACATTACGGCGTGGCAAGGTCCCACTGACCGTTTTCAGCAGCGTGTGACGCGTGAAGCACCTGTGTGCATTTACTGTGGCGTCCGTGGACATATAGCACGCTTCTGCTCGGAGCGCCGTCGTGCTCTTATACCGCAGTACGAACGACCACCGGTCTCCTCGCGCCGCCCAAGTACGCATACGCTTGGGAACTATCGCTGGCCGCCACGGAACAGCTACTACGGCAGCGACTACCGTCGGAACTTCCGCAACGATTCGCCTGATTCTGCGCGGAGTGTGACACCACCAACTTCCCGTAGGTATCGGTCACCATCTCTAAGCCGTCGACGTCTCGCCTCTCCTCCTCCGGGAAACTAGACGCCGCGGCCGATGGAGGTGAGGTCGCCGGACATTTTTCACTGCACACACACATGCCTCCGCCAGTTTCAATGTCAACGAATAAGGTCGATGTTCTTATAGATGTTGCTCCCACATCAGCTTTAGTCGACACGGGAGCAACTGTTTCCGTCATGAGCAGTGAATTCAAGACCCGAATCGGTCGGAAAGTGATGTTCTGTTGGGAAGACTACGCAACGTTTCGTGCAGTCAGTGGGGAAGCGTTGCGACCAAAGGGAGTATGTACTGTGACTGTTACATTTGGCTTAAAGTTGTTCAAGGCAGAGTTTGCAGTTCTTGTGAATTCTACCCATGACGTGATCCTGGGGATCGACTTTCTGAAAGAATGTGGAGCCACGGTTGATTGCGGTGCCGGTGAAGTGTTACTGTCTGCTTTTTGTGAGGAGTCTACGCGCCGCCAACAGACTATTGCCGTCGTTGACGACATAACTCTGCCGGCGCAGTCCATAGTTCGAGTGCCTGTTGAAGTCTGTGGTGTCGCACCTGGTAACGTTGGCGTGATAGTTGACCCGATCGAGCTGACCTGTGCGAAAAAGGATGTGTTTGTACCGCGTTGTGTGATTTCTACGAAAAGTGGCAGATCGTTACTGTGGGTGATAAACTCCTCTTTCGAGCCGATTGCTCTTCCTAGCGGAGTGCGTCTGGCTGTGTTTGAACAGGACACAAGCGGTAACATTAGCATTGCGGTAATTAGCGACGACCAAAATGATGGATCCGATCTGGCCTGCTCCAAATGATGACGTATTCCTGGGTATGGTGAATAAGTTGCTTTCATCGGAGACGAGACAAACATTGGTTCGAATCCTGTCCAATCGCGCGTCCGTCTTTGATTTTGCACAGAATGGCCACGAATTTCCCGTACCACATTCACGTACTCGCCACGTGATTAATACTGGTCCAGCCCACCCTATTCGCCAGAGACGAGTATCTCCGTCTGAGCGTAAAATTATAGCTCAGCAGGTAGAGGAAATGTTGGCGAAGAAAGTTATTCAGGAGTCCTCTAGCCCCTGGGCAGCGCCTGTTATACTGGTAAAGAAGAAGGATGGTTCCTGGAGGTTTTGTGTGGACTACCGGCGATTGAACTCTGTGACGAAGAAAGATGTATATCCGCTTCCCCGAATTGATGACGTCATCGATTGCCTGCACTCTGCTTCGTATTTTTCTTCCGTAGACCTCAGATCTGGATACTGGCAAATTCCCATGCACTCGGCAGACAAGGAAAAAACAGCGTTTACAACTCCAGACGGTCTATATGAGTTTAATGTTATGCCGTTTGGTTTATGCAATGCTCCTGCCACCTTTGAGCGATTTATGGACACTGTTCTCCGCGGCCTAAAATGGGAAATATGCCTTTGTTATCTTGATGATATTGTAATTTTTGGCCGCACGTTCGACGAACATAATCGCCGTCTCGATGTTGTGCTAACGTGGCTTGAGGAAGCGGCACTTACCCTCAATTAAAAAAATGCCACTTTGGTGATCGTGAAACGATAGTTCTTGGCCATCTCGTAGACAAGCACGGTGTTCGACCTGACCCACAGAAAGTCACCGCGGTAAGCAGCTTCACTCGACCGCGTTCACTGCGAGAGCTTCGAAGCTTCTAGGGCCTGTGCTCATATTTCCGGCGTTTTGTTCCAAAATTGGCTGATGTGGCTCAGCCTCTCACTCATTTGCTCAACAAAGACGTGCCGTTCTAGTGGACGAAAGAGTGCGAGTCGTCTTTTTCTCAGCTGAAGTTCATGCTGACTTCCGGACCTATTCTTCGCCATTTCGACGCATCCGCCCCAAATGAGGTGCACAGTGACGCTAGTGGAATCGGTATCGGCGCAGTTTTAGTCCAGCGTCACGGAGCCGCCGAACATGTCATTGCCTACGCTAGCCGTTGCTTGAGTAAAGCAGAGCGGAATTACACCGTTACCGAGCAAGAATGTCTTGCGGTCGTCTTTGCCGTGCACAAGTTTCGACCGTACATCTACGGCCGCAGATTCTCTATCGTCACAGACCACCACTCACTGTGTTGGCTAACTGGTCTACGTGATCCTTCCGGCCGTCTTGCACGCTGGGCCTTACGCTTGCAAGAGTATGACTTTGATGTATGCTTTAAGAGTGGCTGCCGTCATGCAGACGCTGATTGCCTGTCGCGACTTCCCCTTCCCATGACGGAATGTGACGCCGACAATTTCGACGACTGTCTAGCAGCTGTAGACTCACCGTTCCCAGATCTTGCCGCCTTCCGTGCTGAACAGCGCAAAGACCATAGTCTGGCTCCTTCTTTCTCATCCGCCGTCGAGAAGCCCCGCCAGAGCCCTTTCGTTGCACAGGATGGAATTCTTTAGAAGCGGAATTTTTCTGGAACCGGGGCCCGCCTTCTTTTAGTTGTTCCTAAGGCTTTGCGAGCCAACGTCTTACAAACTTTGCACGACGACCCAACATCCGGCCATATGGGATTTGCCAGGACATACCACCGCGCACTGGAACGTTTTTACTGGCCACGCATGCGCCAAACTACGGCCAAATACGTTGCGAGTTGTGACCATTGTCAACGGTACAAACGTCCAACTAGTGCACCGCCAGGCCTTCTCCATCCCATACCACCTCCGTGTTCTCCCTTTGAAGTCGTCGGCATTGACTTGATAGGCCCTTTTCCGAGATCCATCCAGGGGAACCGCTGGATTATAATCTGTGTGGACCATCTGACCCGTTACGCTGAAACCGCACCAATCTCTGCCGCCACAGCCGGGCACGTTTCGGACTTCTTATTACGCTACATAATCGTCCGGCATGGACCCCCTCGCGCGATTATCAGCGATCGCGGCCGCCAGTTCGTAGCCGACGTCGTTGAGGAGCTGCTCCGCCGGTCAGCCTCCCATTTTCGTCACGCCACGTCATACCATCCACAGACGAACGGACTGACCGAGCGCGTCAACAGAACCCTGATTAAAATGCTTGCTATGTATGTTGAGTCGAAGCACAAAAACTGGGACGCAATTTTACCTTTTATAACTTACGCGTACAATACTTCGCTGCACGAGACCACCGGTTTCAGCCCGTTCTACCTCCTCTACGTCCGCCGACCACGAAGTACCCTTGACACCATTCTCCCGTTTTCCGAGGAGGAAAAACCACCTCTTGCCGAGACACTCTGTCGCGCAGAGGAGGCGCGGCGCATCGCGCGTCTCCGTACTTTCGCATCACAGGACCGCTCAAAGGCTCGTTACGATAAGCGACATCGACATGTATCATACAGAAAAGGCGATCTGGTGTGGCTGTGGACTCCGTACTGCAAGCGTAGGTTGTACCAGAAGTTCCTGGCCCGCTACACAGGTCCTTTTGTCGTCTTGTCGCGTTAAAACGCGACAAGACGACAAAACGTACGTAACGTTACGTACGTCGTTTCCCGACTCGCATCTACCGGCCGTCGTTCCAGAAGAACTGACGTCGTTCATGTTGCCAGGTTGAAGCCACACCATGCGCGACACTGAATGACTCGCCCGGTGAGCATCGTCTGCAACGGGGGAATTGATACCGTACATCGGGTGAAGAATGAAAGAGGACAACGAAGTGAGGCTCAATCCTGGGCTGAGTTCTAAGCCTTCCGCGACCATCCGTCACCCCGCTCTGTAAAATAAACATCTTTCACCGTAACAATATGTACATAACCGTGATCCGGAACGTTCCTTTCATCAGGAATACACATTAGACTGGTTTTCGCGTTAGTGAATGAAAAATGAACGCGCTAGAAGTGGTGTCGAAGAGATGCTAGGCTTTCGGCCAACAGCAATAATGGGTCCCGACAGATGCTGGATAGCAGGGCGAGCGCGGGGAAATACGAAAAGAATTCAGCAAAACCGCCATCGCATCCCTCATGGAAGGAGTGAGAGCGGATGAGAATGGCGTGAGGAGTGGGAGGGGGAAAAGAGAGGGTGCTACATATCAGAGGCAACAGAAGGCTATCGTCATCATTTCTCATGAACTAAGCAGATATGTGGCCATTTTGCCTGGGAGCGACCGGTTTTGGCGCACGCGAATAGCGGCGCAAAAGAAACAAATGCGCGCGCAGTTCTTTCACGATGATGATAGTAACGCCGACTGCTACTGCGCCTGCATAGGATACACAATACAAGGTTCTCTTGAATGAAGTATATATCTTCAGAGATATCGTCCTTGAAGTCCTCAAGACTTGCTTCTCCAAAGCGCTATTACGGAAGCAAGGCTTCAGGAGTGGCTAGCTGAAGGGAGATTGGGATTTTTCAGAAACGGTTATGCAGACAATGCACTATTTCTCCCTATAGTACATATTTAGAAAAGGCTCGGATTTTAAGCAGTTCCACAACCGGCAAAGTCAATACGCGCTAATGTAATACGATATCAACAAATTTACACATTTCTGATTTGAGACACTTTATGACGTGCTACTTTTAAACAGTTAAGCTTAATGACGCCAGTTTACCCGGAAAAACACTTAAGAAGGCATGCGGAAGTGCAACGATCCAGCAGAGAGTGCATGGAATGCTGATGGGATAAATTTTACAGCCACCAAGTAGTTGACGAGCATGAAGGGTAGAGTTAGTGCAGAAGGTTGGAACCATGAGTATATGACGTGATTGTCGTCAGTGGAAGAAAGTCGCGAAGAATGGCATGCACAATCTTGAAGCCATCGTCACCTTTGTAAGCGAACAATTTAAGATTAATGGAGATGGTTTAAGATTTATGAAAGTGCTGCCTCGAGGAAACGTAATACAACTTCTAGATGTCTCTTTGGCATTTGAGCAAGATCACGTGTGCTGGCAGCACTCCCCTAAAGCTTCTAAGCCGTTGTTAGACTACCCCCCCCTCTCCCCCAATCATCCTAAGGTAGTAAAAAACTGAATAGCCATGTCGTGTTTGACTTCATCAATAACCAAATCTTGTGTGCACCACATAAACGCTAGCTTTAATGCGCAGGTGAAGCGCCCATTAGAAGCAGGTTACCCTAGCTTAGCTGTAGCCACTGTAGCTGAACGCCTAAAGCAGGGGATTTCCCGCGGCAGGTGCGCGCTAACAGTTAGAAAAAATTCTAGGCAAATAGTCGTATTTCGTATATCCATTTCCGTTTCGCATAGTCTTAAGAAAGTCAGAAGGAGATATGGTGTTGTGTTTTCTGCTTCCAGTAAGTTAGGTGAGATATCTGCTGCCTTACACATGAAAAATGAGCACTTGCAAGGGCAGAATCGAACGGACATTGGCCCTGTTAAGCAAAATACCAATCATTATTTTATCGACTGTCGCATGGGTGAGCTTGATAAGATTTCTCTTAGCTGGGAGCTATTCTACTTTGGACACAGAGCACGTTGTGTTATTCAGAGGTTAATATAACATATAGGAGGTCGTTATCCGGTGGAACTCCTTCTAATCTGCCCTGCACTGCCGGTGCTGTAACTGCACGACCAAGTTAAACAAATGCATATTTCTGTACAGGCTTAATATAGAAAAAACGCCTTTAATGGTGGAAGCCTGGCATAACAATAATAGTGGAAGCGCCTACGTGAGTCAGCCCTCGATTAATTTAAACAAAAAAAGAGATGAATATCAACAGTTGTCCGTCTGCCCCGCCAAGGTGGTCTAACCGCTATGGTATTCGGCTGCTGATCCGAGGGTCGCGAGATCAATTCCGGCCGCGGCGGCTGGCGGCTGCATTTCGAAACAGATGAAATGCTGAGGTCCGTGAACTGTGCGATGTCAGTGCGCACTAAAGAACCCCAGGTGGCCGAAATTTCCGGAGACGTCCACTACGCCGTCTCTCATAATCATTTCGTGGTTTTGGGACGTAAAATCCCAGATATCAATCAATCATGTCACTCGGGTGGAGCGGCACTTGTACCTGTTTGTACCTGCGGGCACTCATCGTAGGGAACGCCGTCCACACTTCCACGATCATGGACCCCGCGACCCTACCACTGCCGGAAGCCGGAGTCACCTATGTTGCTATAGGAGGACGGCGTCCAGGCCACTGCGGTGGCTCAAATGCAAGCGTGCCCCGGCGCTATGAAGACAGCATACGACTTACTGTTGCCATCGAGTGCCGTTCACGCTTCCAGTTGCAACACGTCGCTCCGGACTTCATCAATACCTAAGTGGCATGGCGATGCTGTCCTAGCTCCCTCGGGCAAGGATCGCGCCTCCGCGGGTGCAGCGACCCTCTCCTGCTTCTGGTAAACCACCGCTGGCTCAGCTTGAGGTTCACCCGACAGCGCAGCGGAGCTGTTGGGTACGATCTTCAAAGTTTCGCGCCAGGGTAAACACGTTGATTTCGTCGCCCTGCACCCTACCAACCGCCACCTTGCCGGTATCGAGCGACATCGATACCTTTCTTGGTATATTCGCCGTACAAGTGGCCGGATAATTCGACAGCCCACCCGAAAGCCGCGCGGTGCTCTTGTATGCCATGAAAGAAATAGCAGACCATCTTGACACTATGGCTAGGGTGGCAAGAATGGGTGGTTCTAGCCCATTCTAGCCACCCTACTATAGCGTCGGTGACCTCCGGGTGGTTTCCCGCCGCCATATCATCACCTGCTGTGTGCGAGATGCCCGGCCTACTTGGCTTCAAAGACTACGCCGATCACTGGGTGTCGACGTTCAACGCCGTCGGAGATCGGTACGCCTGGCCGGTCGAATACAAATGGACCCTGGCCATAAACAGCCTTTCTAATGAGGCGGTAGCCAGGCACCGGTACGAGGGAGTCAGCCAACACTTCTGGCAGGACTGGAGCTCCAGACTTACCACTGTTTTTTGGACGGATTCGCCACCACGAACCGGTCACCAGCGAGACTGACTGTTCTAGCACTAGATGCACGACAGAGCTCATGAGGGGCACCACCTCGAACTGCAGGTCATCGGAACAGAGCATCACAGCCTGCCCTGACAGATTCACTGGACTCGAGCTGTGCTCCTCGGCACAGACAGCAACACTCGTATTACAAGAGACCACATTCCAAGAAGGAGTAGCGAAGGAAGCGATAGCCGTGACGGCGGCCAACGTAGGCCGGGCCGTCTGATCGCTACTTTAATGTATGCAAGAGGCGAGGGAGTGCCGAGGCAGAGCGGAGCGATGGGGCTGCAGCGTCGAGCCAGTCCGAGGACCGTGGTGGCCTTTTTTTCTTCGTTGCTCGCGACCTCGAGCCACGCGGCATGAGCTCCGCAAGAGGCGCGGCGGCGCTGTTAGCGCGGTGGTGGCGAGCGATGAAATTGACGCTGGCCGCTATAGGCCTCCCCCCCCCCCCCCCTTCCCCTTTGTGGAGCAGCGCTATGATTTGAGGACACTCGATGCACGGGCGGCCAAGAAACGGCCTTTTGTGTCGGGTGGTTGTGGAAATACCTTGTTTCTGCGGCGGTAAAGTGGTCGAAAGCGCGTAATGCTGGCGAGGTTTCCTTGTAGGCGGGTTTGTATCTCTCTACAGTAATTGCTTCACGCACGTTGAGCTCGATGGTAACAGTTCTTTCTATCTGCTTGGCTGAGCGCCTTGAAAGGACAGTCGTAAAGGGCTGTAAGGGATAGTCGGATGCCTTCACGCCGGATATAAACGTGGCTCGCTGTACGGTCGACGATGCATGGGCAGGGGCAAGGGCGTGACAAGAGGAATAAATAAATAAATAAATAAATAATATATATATATATATATATATATATATATATACATATATATACGTGTGTGTGCGTGTGTTTGCACTCGAGAGCTCAACGCGAGTGGCATATTAAGTGTGCGCAACACTCAATAGTTGGCACGTTTCACATGAAAATCTGTTTTATTTTTTCCTTCAGCTCTTGACGGAGGCCAGCTACCCTAGGGACATAGTGCAGCAACAAAGAGAAATGCTTTCACTGAAGGGCTACCACGTGATATTTGATGCAAGTACCTTTACTCAACACATCTTGGTTTCAGGGCATCTTGTATGAGTTCAGATAAGCATCGAATAAATAACGCAGACCAGCATAAAATACGGTCACGCCACCATGGTGGCCATTGAACTGTCTATAATCGTACAACAAGCCGTACTGCATGGGCCAGTTACCGTTTTCGCATTCAGATTCGCATGTCTAAAGGACAGTTTTGTGTAATGTAGGAGGCAAAGTTCATTATTGCTTTTTCAAGTGAAACCGTCAGAGTGCCTTACGTCACCGTGCTCGTCAAGGTATATATGGTTTGACCACCGTGAAATATGCAAATATTTCGGTTTATTAACACTGAATGCTTAATCGGAAAAGCATTTCTTTTTCGTTTCAGGAACCATGTACCAAGACAGACTGGGAAAGGGAACTGCCCTGTCCTGTCCAGGACGGACTCATCGTGTGTATCCTTTTGTACCAGAAAGGATATAGCGACGAAAATTCTAGAAGGTGCGCTGATAACATTCGAAGCTGCAGCACGATTTCCTTAAGCAGGCTCCGCAACACTTAAGCTCCTTAAGCTAAAGTGCCGGCCGTTATCGGCGTCCTTCGAAACTCGGCTCAGCTATGCAATAAAAAGTGGGCAGGAGGAGAGCAATAACTGAATAAAACTAGCGGAAGGCAGAAGAAAAGCAACGCGGCTACATTGGAATCGACGGTAGCGTGGACACGGCTGAGTCGGTGTTTGGTAGCTACCCGATGGAAACTTCTGGAACGTTGTGTTCCACGCTCCGTAGTCACCACTGTAGCGAAAGGCAGAAGAAAAGCAATGCTGCTACATTGGAACACAAAAACCAACTGCTTTATTGTTGTTGTTGTGGCCTCTATAAATGGCACATACCCACGAGGGGTAGCGTGTACACGGCTTGGTCACATTACAGGTAATGATATAGAGAACGGGAAAATTAAAAGGCCAAGGCCAAAACCTAAGAAAAATAAAAAAGGAAGGAAGAAGTTCTAATTAAAAAATAAGAATTAGAATTTACTAAAAGAAACATTGTGAACGAAACCCTGCGGTCGGCAGCACTAGCAGCGTAATCTTCCGGAGGCTTCTATAAATTTATGCAATGCTAACAAAACAGCATTAGGGCTTGTGAGAGGCCCAAGCCACTCCCGATGGTACAGCCTCTTCATGCCCAAGCGCTCGCGCTGTTCGCGCCTCCGCTGACTTCGTCGTCGTCGCTGCCCCGGCACGCCAGCACGCGACAAATCAAAGCAAAACATACTTTTTTGGCGAGGTGGGATTCGAACCCAGGGCATCCACGGTCCGAAGACGAACGCAGTAACCACTAGGCTATACACACCTGCGCTTCCAAAACCTGCAGCTATGGTAGCGCGTGGTTGCGTTGTCACGATGATTGCGGCACAGCTTCCTTTGGGCGACAGAAAGGAATAAAAAATGAAAGTGGAAGAGAGGTAAGGACAGAAACAAAACTCCCGACTTGCGCAGAACGGACCAGCGCTCGATCACGAACGGACTCGATCACTACCGACGTCATCGCACTGGGCCCACTACTACTTGATACTGTTAGTCATAATGACAGAGCCACATAATGGTGAATGAAGATATCATGACAGCCGTATCATGAGAGGACCTACGCTTCTCCTAAGCTCACTGCTTCGTGGTAGTTAGTGATAATGATTGTACTATACACGATAATGACGGTGTAGTTGAGATCCTTGCCCCAGCTCCGCTACACACGGAAATTTTAAAGGCTTCGAACCACGGCTACACTTTTTTAACACAGCCCGAAAACGGTCTGAAACAGCCGTTAAGGCACCTGTGGACAAGTGCACAAAGTATCATTGCGCTGCGAGCAACCGGAAAATCGCAGTTCGGTTACAAATACAGCTATGAACTCCATGCCCTTCTTGCAACAAATGACATTACTGGCAGCACCGACAAGACCACTTGACAATTTTCTCCGTCTTTTCAAAGACAGATATATGCATGGTCTCTCTGTGTTGATTGATTTCTGGCATTTTGCGCCCCGAAACCACGATTTGATTTTAAGGGACGCCGTAGTGGAGGGCTCCGGAAATTTCGACCACCTGGAGTTCTCTTACGTGCACTGACATCGCAGAGCACACGGGCCTCAACATTTCGCCCCACCGAAATGCAGCCGCCACGGCCGGGATTCGATCCCGCCTCTCCCGGATCAGCAGCCGGATCAGCAGCATAGCCACTAGACCACCGTGGCGGGGCCTTTCTTTGAAGAACTTTGCTGAACTTTGTTGTCGTTGAAGAAATAAAGTGTTTCAGAGGATCCTTTCTCGATATAAGGACTGCTATTTTGGCCTCAAGATGCACAGTCGGTATCCCAGTGACGTCACTTCTTCAGAAAGGAGGATACGCCCCGCAGCCGTATTTGAAGCCAGATTGCAAATACTTTGTTGCGTACATTGCAGCAATATTTCGCTCACATGTTCACACGAGCCTTCTCAAGTGGTCGGCATCGCTTTCTGGCCAGATTCGAAAAGTGTTACAGGGTCCCTTTAAATTTACTATGCACCGACATTTGTTGTATAGCCAAGTGTACTCGGGCTGATTGGTCTGCTTCAATGAGGTAGGCAGGCAGCATGCATATTTAGATATCTTATTGATAACTCCACACACTTCAGCTTGGCATATTGCCTGTCTTACTACAACCAGCTGTCTGGTGATGAAAATGGCTTGGCACACACTGCCTACGCCGATCATTTTTCGAGCGCCGACAACCTTCCCTGGCTTCCGTCATAGCCAGCTAAGACCGTGCGCGTTAGCTGCCATGAAATGCAGACAGCACGCTCTTCCGTCCGCCATGACTCAGCTACCGTACTGTTATTGGAACACTGATAATGACAGTTCATGACTTCTGGGGTTCTACGTCCTAAAATCGGTATGCTATTATGACAGACACCGTGGTGGAGGACCTAGGAAATTTCTAACATCTGGGGTTCTTCAACGTTCACCGACATTGCACAGTGCACGCGCCACATTTCGTCTGCATCGAAGTGCCGCCACCGCGGCCGGGATTCGATCCCGCGACCTTTTCATCTGCAGCCGAGTTCTGTAGCCACCAGACCACTATGGTCGGGCATTGCTATTATAGCAGATGCATGAAACGAATACGTGTCTTAAGAAGTTAGTGTGATATCCCTGACCTGTGAGATTCGGTGCCCGTAAAACGTTCCGGACTTGCGCACAAATCTGGCAAGCACTCGCGTGTTGTATGCGTCGCCGTGTGGGCTCAGAGCTTAGTAAGCGTGATCGTCTTTGACGGACGTTTCTTACGCACTTTGAAACTTTAATCATTCCTACATTCCATCTTTTGGGATGCTGAGGGCCTGGGTAAAAAGCCTCTTCACGGGCTTGACTAGGACCACGACCCCGTACAAAATGGCAGGGATAGACAAGCGTACAGGGCAATACAGCAACGTACGGAGTGAAAGGACATATCTAGTTTAAATTTTATCAGACATAAGCAGAATAAAAATAGCCTAATGAATTTTAAAAAAGAAAAAGAAATGCGCTAACCACCAGTGCCACAACCTGATGAGAAAGTTATTGTTAAAAACGCTATGACATAACAGAAATCAGAAAACACTATTGCCCCACCGCGGTGCCTATGGCACTCGGCTGCTGACCAGGATGTCGCAGGATCGCACCACAGACGCAGAGGGTGCATTTAGATGGATAAGAAATGCGAGAAGGCCCACGTAATGTTCGAAGCCGGTGCCCGCCAAGGAATGCTAGGTGGTTGAAGCTTCCGGAGCCCCGCACTGTGGCGTCTCTCGTAATCATATCGTGGTTTTATGACGGAAAAACCCTGGAAATCGTTACATACCACACCAAAAACGCTACAGTACACCGTTCGAAGGTACCCCTTTCGGTTACACGTCAGTCGCCAATTTTATTAACCTAGACAAGTGAGCGTCGACACAGCCAAGTTGATAAACGCCGCATAACGGTGCGCCGCGGTAAAGTGAACGAGAATGCGGACGTGCGGGCTGTGAGAACTCCTGGGCAACTGTCTTCTGTTAAGCTGTTCCTGTAACGGTACAACACCGATCTTCTTTTTTAGCTTCGTCATCCTTTCTTCATTTACTCACCTCGATCAACTCGTTACCAAAAGCAGGGTAACTAGTTGATCGCGGAGCAAGGACGAGGACAAAAGGAAGAAACGTGCACTCACTGGCGCTCCCTTTCGTGCTCAACCTTCTTTCGAGCTCAACTCGTACAATACGACTAATCAACAAGCCCGCATCGCCACCCTCCTCTCGCTCACGTGAAAGCACCCCAAACTGTTTTTATTCCAAATATGCCATTGGCCCTTCGCACCAGCATGCTCAGTCATCGGCGATGAGCCTGAAGAGGGCGCGCTTAGTTTCCCACACTTAGAGTTACTGTATAAGCTCCCTACGGGAGGGGAACATATACAGTAACTCTACCCACACTAGGAAATTCTGCAGCAGCGCGCACCTGGACCAGTTCTTTATATGAACCGCACTAATAAAGGAGGTACAAAGGCACCTCTGAAGCCTCTGAAGCTGCCTCGCGCCAGGATTCTCGTGCCGTGAGAGCGATCGGTCCGTGCACGATTTCTCGCGGCGCGCCGCGCGCCGCCGGGGAGGAGACCAATCAGAGCGTCCCCGTCCGTGACGTAGGCGCTCCATCGCGGAGTCATTCGGACCCGCCCGGAAGCTCGTTTCGTACCCGTACGGTGGCTCGCTTTCCTCTCGCGCCCGTTCGCTCGGAGGAGGCGGGATTTCGCGGCGCTGCCGTCGCGGTTCGCCGCGAGCAGTGTGGTCGTGTCGCCGCCGAAGCGTTTCTCCGCCGGCGGCGCGCCGTGCGCGTTTTTCCGCCAGCGTTTTTCCGCACGGGCCTTTAATACCAACTTGGACAACCGCATTAGAAATCCAACTATGGCACATCACACTGATGGCACCATCAGTAATGACAGAGGAAGGAATGAAAGCTTTGAAAGAGATGCAAGCGGGAAAGGCAACTGGCGAGGATCAGATAACAGCAGATCTCTTAGAAGGATGGTGCGCAGATTATACTAGAAAAACTGGCAAGCCCGTATACGAAATGCCTAATGACTGCGAGCATACCGGAATCTTGGAAGAATGCGAACATCACCCTAATCAGTAACAAAGGCGACACAAAGGACTTGAAAAATTACAGGTTGCTTAGCTTAACGTCAGTCATCTACAAGGTATTTACCAAGGTAATTGCTAACAGAATTTGTGGAACCTCAGATTTCAGTCAACCTAACGAACAAGCAGGGTTTTGTAAAGGCCACTCAAGAGTAGACCATCTTCACAGTGTCAATCAGGTGATAGAGAAATGCGCGGAGTATAACCGACAGCTATATATACAGCCTTCTTAAATTATGAAAAAGCATTTGACTCGGTCGACACTTCAGCAGTCATGCAGGCATTGCGGAATAAGGGCGCACAGTCACCATGTAGTCCTCCATAAGGAGAGCAGCATAATACCTACAAGGAAGGGTCTACTTAATGAGCAAACAGACAATGAAGCCTAGGAAAGCATAGGGGAAGTTACTTGTGGTATTGTAATTGTGGAGAAAGTAGAAAGGAATTAAAGTGGACGAAAAGACAAACCTGCCTTCGGTGGGAACCGAACCCACGACCTTCGGATGTCGCGTCCGATGCTCTACCAACTGAGCTACGAAGGCGGTCGTCCCCCCGTCCACTTTATTGTGTATTTATGTAGGTATTATCCTGGGAGTGTTAGGCAGCGCCACTCGTGGCCAAGGCGGCGTGCGTGGAACGCACTTTCTTGCCAGGAGGCGTCACGTAGAACGTGAACTTAGGTGAGATGGCTGCTGCTCAATAAGCCCTCGCATGCTACCTGAGGCACCAAGTCTGCCGCAGACTTGGTGCCTCAGGTAGTCTGCCGCAGACTTGGTGCCTCAGGTAGCATGCGAGGGCTTATTGAGCAGCAGCCATCTCACCTAAGTTCACGTTCTACGTGACGCCTCCTGGCAAGAAAGTGCGTTCCACGCACGCCGCCTTGGCCACGAGTGGCGCTGCCTAACACTCCCAGGATAATACCTACATAAATACACAATAAAGTGGACGGGGGGACGACCGCCTTCGTAGCTCAGTTGGTAGAGCATAGAACGCGACATCCGAAGGTCGTGGGTTCGGTTCCCACCGAAGGCAGGTTTGTCTTTTCGTCCACTTTAATTCCTTTCTACTTTCTCCACAATTACAATACCACAAGTAACTTCCCCTATGCTTTCCTAGGCTTCATTGTCTGTTTGCTCATTAAGTTGTTTCGAACAAATAAAGAACGAGCCCTTGACCCCTTCCCTTTCGTTACTACAAGGAAGGGTGTAAGACAAGAAGGCACACTCTCTCCATTGTTATTCACAGAATGTTTCCAAGAAGTATTTAGAACACTGGGTTCGGAACAGGTAGGCGTAAGGTTGTTTTGTGGGGTTTTACGTCCCAAAACCAGTTCTGATTATGAGAGACGCCGTAGTGGAGGTCTCCGGAAATTTCGACCACCTGGGGCTCCTTAACGTGCACTGACATCGCACAGCACACGGGCCTCAACATTTCGCCTCCATCGAAATGCAGCCGCCGCGGCCGGGATTCGATCCCGCGACCCTCGGATCAGCAGCCGAGTACCTTAACCACTAGACCACCGTGGCGGCGCGGGTGGGCGTAAGAGCCGGTTAATGGGGAATACCTCGGTAACGTCACATTTGCTGATGACATTGCTTTGCTAAGTAACTCGGGAGATTAATTACAAAGCATGATTACTGACCTAAATAGGCAAAGTAGAACGGTAGGCCTGAAAATTAAATTGCAGAAAACTAAAGTAATGTTCAATAGCCTTCGGCGAGCCCTGCGTATTGAGAAAGCTGGCGAGGCATTGGGAGTGGTAAGAGTGGTCTTCTTAGGCAGATAGTGAACCCCGATCCGAATCATGGGGCTGAAATAATTAGGAGGATAAGAAGGGGGTGGAGTGCATTCGGCAAGAATTGTCAGATAATGAATGGTAGCTTTCCATTCTTTCTAAAGAGGAAAGTGCATAACTGCTGCATCTAACCGGCACTCACCTATGGGGCAGAAACATGGAGGCTAACTAAGAGGGTTCAGCTTGAATGGAGAACCACGCAGCGAGAAATGGAACGAAGGGTCGGTGTAACATTAAGGGTCAAGCAGAGAACGGAGTGGGTTAGGGCACAAACGTGTGTTAAGGACATATTAATAGAAATTAAGAAGAAATGGACGTTGGCGGGCCATGTAATGCGAGGACAAAACAACCGTTGGTCATTAGGAGTAACAGAGTGGATTCCTAGAAAAGGCGAGCGTGGCAGGCGGCGGCAGAAAGTTGGCGGGCAAATATGCGCGGATAAATTGAGCACTTTTAGGAAGTATGCGGGGATAAATTGGGCACTTTTAGCACAAGACAGGGATAATTGCAGATCTACGGGAGAGGCCTTTGCCCTGGAGTGGGCCTAGACAGGCTGATGATGAATAATACCTAGTTCGCTCTGAGTGTCTTTGGCCGCACTTTAGTCATTTTATAAGGAGCTCCTCAGCAGTTCTTTTCGTCGCTCATACCGCACATGCTGCATGGGCTCTACAGCTTTGTAGTACTTGAGCTTGCTCCATAGATACCATGCGCCTGTGTGCGCTCTCTGTAGACCACACATACGAACCGATCCCCGAAGGATCTCGGTAATATCGGATACGGGATCCGATAAACGTTCTGGAAACGGCAGCATCGCGCGTCTTCTCTACATTGCTGCAGTGGCTGTGAGCTTACGAAAAGAGTAGGCCGAACAAAGATCCAACTATGATTTCCCTTGTGCACTCGTAGAATGTCTTAAGAACTTCCAGTAAGCTTTATTATTTAAATATTTCTTGCGATGATAACGGATTATATGCAGTTCGTCATGAACTCGCAACGCATCGCGTAATAAAAGCTGTAATGTTGTCTCTTTTCACCGTGTTCTATATTTTCAGATTCAGGTTTTGCATAAATAATCCCGCGAGACGACATTACGTAGAAATAGCAGACTACATTCGGTATACAGAGCACCTCGTCGCGACCATGAAGAACTACGAAGTGGGTAACGCCAGACGCCCCGACCTGCTGCCCAAGATTGGAGACTACTTCTGGTTAAAATTCGTCTTTGCGTCCGGCAACACATGCAAGGTGAGCGTCTATGTTGCTAATATTGTTTACTTAGTTGTTCAAGAAAATGGCACGGGTCTTATTGCGAGACCTTTGGCATATGTGGCGATACATTGCCTATAATACAATGTGGAAAACAGGAGTATGTGAACAGCAGTATCAGACTTTCAGTCGACGATAAAGCAGTAAGGATCAGTCGCTTCTGAAAAAGCAAAACAATTACGCACAATGTAAAACCAAGGTACATAGTAGGGGCCGCGTGTCGTGTTTACGACGCGTGGCCCGATGACCTTTCGCTAGCAGCCCAGCTCGCACATGGCAGTCTTCGTAAGATCTGAATTAGTGTACAGATTATAGTCAATCCGAAGATCGGTATTCATATGTTTCGCTAATACATACGCCGAATTTCCTTCAGTAACTGTGGGGCACACTACAAACGTTCTGGAAACGGCAGCGCCGTGCGTCTTCCATACGCCGCCGCAGCGGCTGTGAACTTACGAGAACAGCAGATCAAACAGATTCAACAAGGCTTTCTGCTGCGCACTCGTAAAATGTTCTAAGTATTCCCCGCAATTTCTTTTACTATTCATTGCGATGATGATACAACGTGGAAAACAAGTGTCATTAAGAAGAGTTCGTCAATAAGAGCATGGTCATTACGAGAAACAGAGTGGGTTGCTAGAGCAGGCAAGCATGGCAGGGGGCGCCAGAAAGTTAGGCGGGCAGGAGAGATCAATATGTTTCCGGGGGTAAGATTGTCGCAGCTAGCACAGGACCGGGATAATTGTAGATCTAAGGGAGAGGCCTTTGCCCTGCAGTAGGCGTAGAAAGGCGGCGGCGGGAGAAGCCACTGCTGCTGCTGCTGATGATGATGATCATGGTGGTCAGGATGATGGTAACGATGATACAGTGATTCGTACTGTACCGTCGCCACCTGTCCTCACGCCTCCTTCTATCTCTGCCTAACCCTCTTCCCCTTACCCCTGTGAGGAGTAGCAGCCCAGAGACTCACTCCCCAGGCAAACCTCTCCTCCTCTTCTTCCATTAAGCGCTATCTTTTTCGAACAATTTTTACACCACAACTTGAAAGCGATAGCAGTGCCTAGCTTGCCGGAGTTCTCAGATCTCAAATTTAAAGGAAAGTCAGGTACCTGTATTGTGGCAAATTCGGGGTCCTCATGGAAAAGAGGTCCGTACCATTAAACTATCTTTGGGATACCGTGACACTGAAGAGCCATTTTGGCGTTCTTCGGATTATGCTTCTGGCCTACCGTTCAATGGTTCCCTATCTCCCGTGAATTGTTTGGGCGGTACAGACGTTTCTTGCACTCGCATTCATCTTTCCCACTCCAGGGTGCGCACACTGATGCAGCAGCATAATTGCTCGTTGCTGTGAAGATGGCATGATTACCTGCTGGGAAAAACAAGATTCTTTAGTGTGTGCAGCTCTTCTTTCTAAAAGCAGTATAGACGAACACTTTCGCGCACTTCGCCCTTGTCTGTCCAGCTCTTTTGGGCGCAACCTAATTGATCTTGACGAGAGCGGAATCTCCATTCGTCGCGGCAAACAGATCCCTCAGGAGCTGCTGCGAAGCTCAAATTGTTTTAAGCACACTGATTTGAAATTGTTAAGGTTTTCATTACATGAGCTGCGAGGTTTTTATTACATGGTTTTTATTACATGACATGCGATATCACTGCAGTCAGACGCACGCGGTTTAGGCGAAATGGACATTGACGCGGTGGTTTGCTGAATATCGGTCCTAAGGAGCAGTGGTCGCCCTTGAAAGTTACTGTTCCTTTGCCAAAGATGTATTCGCGACACTTGACCAACCATGCACGATAACCACGTTTCTTTTTCAATGTGCGAGTAGCGTTGCTGCACCTCTGTGAGTGAATGTAACGAGAAAGCGACGGGGCGGCCGTCTTCAATAAGTACTCCACCAGCTCCGACTTAGCTGGCATCGACCGAAAGGGTGACTGGTTTAGTTGCGTCGACGAGGGCAAGGATTGGTGCGTTCGCTTAGCTACCATGCGAAATTTCGTACCTTTGCTCTTGCGTGTCAGCCCAAATTCGCGTAATGTCTGTGCGGCAATGTTCTTAGGGGAGCAGTCACGACTGACATGTCAGAAATGAAACGTTGCGCATATCGAATTGCATCTAAAAAGACTCGTAGTTCCTTACTGTACTTGCGGTAATGTCGTACACAAGATACGACATCACCGACAAATAATTCGACTGATAACGCCTTGACTTTAACACCGTACATCCACCATATATCATGTGGTCGTGACGATGAAGGACGCAGGAGAACTCACTGCGGTGGTAGTCGAACATTTGATTGGGCGAAACTGCGCCCAGCGAAGCAAAGCAAATCACACTGCAAGGTGTAAGCCCCGATGACAGTCGTCGGTCGATGATAAAAACTGACCAGGGGTAAAATGCGTCGGCTTCTATACATTCGCCATTGTAGTATTATCGCTGTTCTGGAAGGCCTTGGAACATTGGCGTTGGTAGTGCAAAGTCTGTAGAACGACCCATACCATTCGAGAAGCAGCATAAAAGGTAATTGCGGCCTGCGCTTCGCATCACAAGGAAATGGTAACAGCATCCCGGTCATCAAAGAAAAAATTACAGCATATCCACGGAGTAAATGATGATGAGTGGGCGAAGCTCGGGAGATTCATCGTAGATTGTGCCGAATTAATTTAGTTAACGCGCACGCTACGAATCCTCATGGTTCAACTATGCACAAGTGCAATCTCCCACCGGCACTTCATTGCAAGTCAAGATCCAGTGCCTATATATATATATATATATATATATATATATATATATATATATATATATATATATATATATATATATATATATAATATGGGTTGCCGGTGAACGCTTCTCCAACGCGAGCAGTCGGTATTTCTCAATCAAGAAACTCGCTAGGAGACGCTGCCTGCGCCAACGTTGTCTCTCGCGGGTGAGGGCGCGTTCTCCTTCTTTGCGAGCTGGTACAGCGTTCCTCCAAGAAAGAGCGTTTCCATAGCCAACGCGCGCCTTTCGCTCTCTCTCTTTCTCACAAGACAGCAGAGGCACGCGCCGGGAGGCACGCGCCGAGGCGAACGCCGAGGGCGAGCGCGTGCCGGGAGGCACGCGGGTTACGCCTGACGCCTGACAACTGACGCCTGACGCGTGACAAGGTTAGACTAAGAAGAGCTTCGCCCCTAAAAAGAAAGGCACCTCTCAGTATGTTTATTGTATTTTCCAGATATATTTCAAAGAAGAACTCCTGGATACTCGTGTAGTGTCCTATAAAAAGCTCAATTATCTATATGCCCATACTCACCGGTACAATGCGACTGCTGTTCTGTCATTTCATATAGTATCAAAGTCTACAACCTCACCGATAATCGTAAGTATAACTATGTCACTAATATGACGAAGCCTTGAGAAGTGTTTGCGCGCAGCTGAGTAATGTCCATAATTCTGCAGCATCCACTCTAGAGAGACGGAGGAGTCGCACGTATGTACAGGTATGCGAAAACCACAAAAAATTCCACTATATGCCACCTTGCGGGTTGCCGCACAACTCTCTCGCCACTTCCAGCACGTTTCACGCAATCCGCAGTGGACACCGGTACGGCTACGGGGCATTCCTTGACATTGCACGAATCATTGCGATCGCCGATCGACATCAAAATAAGGTTGAGGTGTTTGTGACGCGGGGCTTACGCGGAACGATACACTGCGATGCTCACAAGGTAGTTTGTAGTCGAACGTAACAGCAACAATCGTGTTCGACTACATAACGTCGTTTCATCGAGTATAGACGGACACCCTGGCGCCCTGATGTGTATCGCTTACAGCGTTCATTCGCGCATATCTTGCGTTGACGACCACAACTAGGGTATAAGTTCCACAGCCACGTTGTTGTAAAGTGTGTGTGAAATGTATTATACTGCCTTAACAGAAAACAGGCAGTGCCACCCAGAACTAGCCAGCAGTTGTTAACATAAGGCAGCACAAGTAACAGCCACCTTGTACAGTGCTTCCCAATGGTTAACCAAAGCTAGCACGCTTTAGCCAACACTAGCCACAACGAGGCCTAATCGTCATGTGCTTCCCACACATGCCAACATTGGCAAGTACAAGCCAGGGTTAGCCAGCACAGGACATGGCTTAGCCCACACTGACTAGTGGCAGTGCCCAAAAAATTAGTGAAGCTTGCAATAATGGCACAAGGCTACCGAAGCTGATGGGTACTTCGATGGTCCTGGTTTGTCTCGGGCACACCCGCATTTCGCCATGGTCCGGGGCTTAAAGAAACGCCTCGCGAAACACTGCGAGACAGGGCGAACGATTCTCAGTTTCGCATCTCAGTTTCTCATCGTTCCGCGTAAAGACATCGCGTCGAACCAGACTCTGGCAGATGCCGTCCCACCCCCTTTCTACGCTATACTATGCGGGCCTTTGTGCATATGATTTACTTCTGGGATGACATGCCTAATGCGGGTTCGATCCCAGCTTCGGTGGTTCCATTTTCGATGGAGGTTCCATCTTCGATGCCAGGAGCTGGTGTACTGTGCGTCGTCAGTGCACGTTAAAGAACCCCAGGTGGTCTAAATTTCCGGAGCCCTCCACTACGGCCTTTTTCTCATCTTTATCATTCCCTTTCCCCCACCCCCACGGACGCTTAGCCGTACTTCCTATATGGGCTGCAGAAATTAGCGCCTTTTCCTAACCGAAGCACAATCATCATCATCATGGAACGCGCCCAAGCCACGCTCTCACTATGATAGACGCCGTGGCGGAGGGCTCCAGGTATTTCGAGCACCTCGCAAAGCTTACGGTCCTCAATATTTTGCCTCCATCAAAATGTAGCAGCCGCGGCCGGGATTCGATACCGGGACCTTCAGATCTGCGGCCGAGAGCTATAGCCGCTAGAGCACCGTGGCGGTACTGCGTTTTTGTATAACTATGCGAGGTGCTTTGCGCCGGACAAATCGACGCACACTGTACGTCTTAATTTCTTTCCCCCTATATATAGTGGTTCTTGTAGAGGGAAAAGACGCTTCTTTCTGTCTCCCATACTGTGAACGCGGCTAAGCGCCTTGGGGAAAGGGAAGAAGGGATATGAAAGAGAGAGAAGGAGAAGAAAAGGGGTGAGTTCAGTAGCTACACGAAAGTGTCATCCGTCCTGGTACAGGCGTGAGGGAGGCCGACCTATATACTGTATAGGCTTGCAAGTTCCGCGAACTCGAGGAAAGCCCGCAAAGCTGGCAGTGGCTGCCGCGCGGGAAAGAGAAAGTCTTCCGCTGATGCTCGTAGGAAACCCAGGAGCTTGTACCGGCTAACCAGTCGGCGTCGTTCGGCAGCCAGCGCAGGACAGGGGCATATGATGTGCGCCAGCGTCTCGTTACCACCGCATCTGCTGCAGGCCGGAGATGTGCGGCAGCCCTTGAGGTACATCCAGGCCGCGGGCCAGGCGCAGCCGGTCCGCAGGCGTAGTAGTAGCCACCGCTCTTACAATGCTGTTTTTTAAAGTTAGGGCGCAACAATCTGACAACGATCAATCTTTGACTTTGTGCTCAGGGCCGATTGCACAAGGTTGTAAACCAAAACAAGGATCAATAAACTCGAATTATGATTTTTTCTGTGACGTACGAGCTAGCGCTCATAAGCGTTTTCAAGAAAGCTATTTCTTTTTAGAGAGTGAGAGGGAAGACCTAACTACACAACCTTCCCTCAGCCGTTCAATCTCAGCTGCTTCCAGAATCTCACGAGCGAATTGCTCGAGGTTCTTGCCCATCACGGAGCTCCTTTTAAAGGCCGGCGCACCGCCACATCCCCTGGAATGCTTTGCTAGAAGACTGCCCGCAGTCGCGGACAGATTAGCTTTGCATTCGTTGAGGCGGACGTTCAGACACCTGCCTGTCTGCCCGACGTACCTGGTGTCGAATGACAGCGGAATGGAGTAAACAGCTCCTTGCGCACATGGTACTACCGGGCTAAGGTGACTCGCCTCGCACCTGTATCTGCCTCCAGGAGGATCATTCAACGTTGTACACAACCTGGACAGCTTACTCGATGCCGAGAAGGCCACTCCTGCATCGCTTTGCTGCGTGCTCGCCTTCAACATGTGAAACAGCCTGTGGAAGCACGGTGTCACCACGGTTCCTTTTTGTTCGGCTCGTGTCTGTTCCCGAGGCTTTCTCGAGGTCCTCATTCCTCTCAGCATACATTCCTCCACGGCCACTAAGGGGCGTGAATGCCACTAACAAGTGTGAAATTAATCTGCACTTTTCAAGAACGTTATTTTTTTCGTTTCTGTCAGCAACACGCTTTCTCCACGTCTCTTCTCCTCAGCAAACATAGGCGATGGCTTCTTCCCATACCCGCTGTATCATTTTAAAACGAATATTCGTTGGTGTGAAACGGTTGGTGTGAAACCAGGCGGGCTGTTTGCAACGCATATGCAAACCGTACACGGTCAGAAGAGCAGGCGGTTTGCAACGTGTACGATTAGACAAGGCGCTATCGGCCTCAATTGTCGACGTACGATGTGTGCCGCACCATAGCCGATCTCGTCCGTACGAGTGGAGGAACAGTAGGCCTAATCGATCTCGATGCTGCGCGACGCTATAGCGCAAAAGGCTGAGGTTTTTTTCTTTTCGCGTAGGTGTGACAAACGCACGATGCTACGGGTGAGCAAAAAAAACGATACAGAAATCAACAAGCCGCCGAACTACTAGCACCACGACTATGTAATAAAATGTATATCATAGCGCTAGCAAACACGGCCGAGAGAGAGAGACAGAGCAGGACAAGCGCTAACTTTCAACTAAGTGTTTACTGCCAGAAACAACAGTATTTGTAGACAACAGTATTTCGCTTCTGCTAGTGCTATGATACGTTTTGTTTCATCGGACAAACTAGCCGAAAAAGCTGCATTGTCAAATCCGACTACGCAACCTTCGCTTCCCTGATAATTGATCGGAATCACGTGACATCGCCTCCTAATTTTATCCCCTCTATGGTATTTTTGTTCTCTTTTTTACTTGTGTGATGCCAGCCCTTCTGCGAATATCTAGGAACATAGATAACCTCTACGCACCGTTGCGCGCTGCGTTCTTTAGTGACGTATGGCTGTTAGATTTGCAACTAAGTTCGATATGTACCCAACAAGCCATACATTAGGTTTCCTCCAAACAGATAACGATGACATCCAATTGCTTTTTTTTTTTTCATTTCAGAATAACTTGAGCAAAGAGCCACTCGGATTTATATTCGTTACAGCAAGAATTACTGTAGAAGGCAATAGCGCTCCAAAAGCACAACCTAAAACGTAAGCATGTTGCCTTTCCGCTGTCTGTCTTATCGTATAAATAGGGCTCCGTGTTTTATGATTAATCCGAAAAAATGCGATAAACGCTCTCCGGTAAAGCTTTTGACAATTCGGATTTATCCGATCAACTCTGATTTTAACGGCCCATTATGACGTGGTTGCGTTCTTTATCGAAAAGGTTTTTAGCTGTCATTGATGCGTCGTCCAGTTAGGACGATATAAACTTTACCGCGCGTCGGCAGTATCTCGCAGACCGCACCCACCGCACATTTAACAAAGGCATTGTCGCGCACGGAGCGGGAGACGTCCAAGGGTGAACGTATGTATAGGGCCCCTGGGAGCGTGAGGATATTTTGACATGCCGCCCCTGGCGACACTAGGGAGCGCTAGGTGACAGCGGCGCTAGGGCGCCCAGACAACACCGAATATACGGTCCCCGGTGGAGAGAGTAGTTTCGGACAGCTACGGCAGTGAGAATCAAGGGCCGAAGGCCTGCTGGCGGAAAGTGTGGCGTGCTGAACGTGGCGCAATTCTGTAGAGCGTGAGCAGAAATTTCGGGCAAGCGAAATAGGTTCACAAACGAGTTCAGCGGTTCTAAAGAGTCAACGCCATCTGAAGTAGTCATTGTTTGCAAAACATTGTCATGTGACAGCATCGCCAACGGCGAGGGCGACTTGCGAACTGCGGAACATTTGCAATCACGTCTCCACGTCTGGATGAAGAAGCGCCGTGAGTCTTTGCTGAACTGTTGGTGCCCACAACTTACCTAATGACAGGGAATGGAGCATGCTTAGCACAGTTTCACGAGGTTCCTCCATTTGTCGGGCACGCTTACTTCTATGACAGGCGTCTTAACGGATTTAACGTGGTCGCAAACCGATTTGTTCACATCTTGTTATTACTATCTCGTCATAGGCGACTCGCCACAGTAAAGCTCTCTGGAAGAATGCACCACATGAACCCGATCAAACAGAGAAGACGCCGATGATATCACGCACCAGTTTCGCCGTCCACTCTGTCATGCTGAGATTCCATCGCACCAGGCCGACGGATCTCTTCGCAGCGTCCTTCGAATCAAGTGTCCGGCGGCACGCACGATGCCATGAAGTGATCACCTACACTGGAAATACTTACACGAGTTCAGTGACGAAGACATTGCGACGGTGAGATCTTCGGTGAAAGACTGCCCCATTTCCGTCACCATCGACAGAACTGCGTGGGCGTCCGGTAGTGGTGGTGATAGGAACATGCTACTACGACGGCCTTCCTGGACGTACGACGCTCATGATAGACTTTCAAATAGTTCAGTAGCGTTAGGCATTATCAACTGGCCTGTTGATAGAAACCGCGCTTCAGAAGGTTGGGAAGACGTTAGCCTACATAGCTGTATTGTGCTCTGATTAAGCTTCCTACTTGCCGAAGCTTCACAAGGACTTACAACTCCCCAGCCTCAAATTCAAGGCGCTTCACATCAAATATCCTTGCCACCTGCTCGGGAGCATGGAATTAGGACGGTCTCGCTTAAGGTACTTCGCGAATTTGTTGCCTACTTTCCTGCCCTGTTAAATTCGTCGTGGGAACTGTGCAGTAAGTTTGGTCTTGTGTGCGTGGCCATGGGGATGACCATCAAGGCGCTGAAAACTGTACGTCTGTCGAGCTGGCTGGTTCTCTTTACATTCAGCTATAGAAAATATTCTGCACTACTGGCGTGCCATTTTGTCTTTCCTGAGAAGCGGCAAAGCCAAGGGAATGAAGTCTGAGAAACTCAACAGTTTTATTTAATCGTCGCAAGCTGTGCTCGACTTGCTCATTAAGATCAAGTTTCTGAAGATGAATTCGTGCGCTCAATCATTAAAGAACTTGACGCTGGGAGTACCCTGGTACACGAAACTGGCCCCATACTAGAGGTTCGCTTGCACTCACTCCTAAGTCAATGGTGTGACCCGTCTGATGTCTCCACTTCAGATGTCACAAGTCTGTTACACCTTGACGAGAATGACCGCTCGACGACAGTAGCAGACTTTCACTAACGCGACGCTGCTGTCGCCTAGAAGTGGGTACAGACAGTTCAGAGCAAACTGTGCGATCAACTACAGTACACCAATGAATCGTTTTCGTATTGTGCTCAAATTGTGAATCTAAATGTGAAGCATGAGCTACCTCGCGCGTTCGACACTTACGCGCCTATTTTTCGGTTAGTGTTTCTTGAAATTGGCGATATTAACCACCTCCTGAGTGGTTTTTCGAAATATTAGTGTTATGAAATATGTAACATTGTTGAACCTCCGTCAGTTTTGATACTTCACATTGACCAGTGGCCAGTGCTTCCTCGTTGCGGGCTTTGTCTTCTGGCTCTTCCTGTTTGTTTTTGCGCTAGAAACAGGAACGGCATTTTCAAAGCTGAGAATCCTCAGTCGAAAGGTGTGGACTTCCATCACTCTCAGAAACCTCGCATAATATGGTTGCGTCTTTTACAAGCTTTAAATAAGGTTTTAATGTGCAGAAGTGCTGGTTTTTCCATTAAAGTACTGTGTGCATTTGCTCTTGTGCGTTCAAACTTTTTACAATAGGTAAAGTACGCTTCGTGTGTTCAGATATTAGCGTGTTATAGTATATCAGAAAGCAGCATCCATAAAGATTTAGCGTTAGCGTTACGGTAAAACTGGGTGCACTTAGCGCCCGAAACTAGCCTTTTAGTATCACGGAGGAGAACGAAACGCTAATGCATATGAATACTGCGCCATTTACACTTTAAAATAACAACTATTATTGAATCATAAGTGCGCCACGAAGTCGAGCTTATGCAAAGTCATTGAGCTCATGTATATGTATTGTTAGCGTTCTGTCGACAGACCCGAGGAACGTCGCGTTGTTTCAGAATGTCGCCATCGCGTTTCCTTTCTGACCCGTACTGCCTGTAATTTCTAGGTTGGGATGACATAGAAGCGCTTATGCTTTTATGTCAGGGTGGGAGGGAGAACAAGCTGCCACCTTGTTCGCGCGCAGCCTGCTTTCCAGCACCCATAACGCTCACCTGCAGAATGAATTGTGTACAGGGTCGTCCACTCTTAGGGTGAACACGACGCAACGTGGCTCCCTTTTTGGAACGCCAGTGCTTGCGACGTGGGCACGCATCGAAGCTAATAATGTGCAGGCGCACAGAGTGATCCAAGCCCCTCTACGCCTGCACTAGATTAGCGTCGACGCGCAGTCCCATCGCGAGCGCTGGCGTTCTAAAGAAGGCAGCCACGCTGCGCCGTGTTCACCCTAAGAGTGGACGACCCTGTACGTCTAGTACCACTCTCTCCCTTTTCTTCTTCCGATGAGTTTCTCAGCTCTCACTTCACTTCTCTCTATGCCTTGAAAAAGACGGGACCCTCGGTCGAAACTGTTGGCAATAAACGAAAACTGCGAAATCGTGTCTGCTGTTACGGTATATATACGTATATAGTGAAATAGCATTTTATACCCCCTCCCCCACCCCTTTCGTTTATATATATGCAAAAATAACTTGGGTTGCCGCCAGTTTATAACAGAATTGACGATGCGCCTCTTAGAGAACCACGGTTTATTACATCAAAGTTTCGGTCGGAGCCCGACCTTTTCCAAGAGTCTTGAAAAAAGTCGGGCTCCGACCGAAACGTTGATGTAATAAACTTTCGTTCTCGAAGAGGGGCATCTGCTATATATATAGCAATACTGCTACTATATATATATATATATATATATATATATATATATATATATATATATATATATATATATACATGTTTAAGTACTCTTTGGAGGTGTAGCCTGGTCCGGCGAATATGCCTCAAATGATCGAGAAGAGGCGTATATCAGGTTATACGATGCTATTTACTCAGCATTGGAGCGTTCAACCACATTGGCATAATCTAACGGACGCTACTTTGCCCCAAGCTTCCCTTCGCTGTCTGATTCACGCCTACGATCTCTCCGCAAGAAAGATAACCACACACACACACACACACACACACACACACACACACACATATATATATATATATATATATATATATATATATATATATATATATATATATATATATATATATAACGACGACCGTTTTGCGCTGAAACTTGCGCTTTTGCGCTTTTGCGCTATAACAGATGCACCAGCACATTAGCTTCACTTTTTAACAATGTTAGACAAAATTATTGGAAACATGAGTTGCAGCATCACAGAAATGACACACGGAGAAAGTGGCAGCTCCTCGAAGAATTTTTAAGTTGTACTGAGTCATGCAGCGAAGTTACCCCTATTCGCGTCAACAACGCTATCCTCACCACGCCCACTGATGTCGCCGACGCTTTTAATGTTCACTTTTCTACTAGCTCTACTGTCGCGACCTCATCCTGTTATGTGCTTTTTCTCACAGTCCTCAATCGATGTTTCTTTTCCTACCAGTGCTTCCCAAGTTTGTTCAGTTATTTCTGGATTAAAAGCTACAGGAGCTGGCTTAGACGATGTCCACTCTAAGCACATTTTACTTGTGAGATCTTATGTCGCTCCTATCCTAATCCACATCTTTAACCGCTGCTTGAAATGTGGCATTTCCCTGAGGAATTTAAAGTAGCAAAAGTCGTGCCAGTCCCCAAAAGATAGCCGACTAGACATGAACAATAGGTGGAGAGCAAAATAACGTTTTCGTCTGCATCCGACTTCCTGTACGAGGCTTAGCTGCGCGGTTCCTTCGTTCGGCCTTGTATGCCGGTTCTTGCTGCACGTCTCCGCTCCTCGTAAAGCAAACACGCTTCTGTGAAGTTATTGAGGTTGGCTGTTCGGCGTTAGGGTGTGCGATGTCTTCCATCAAAGAAGAAAAAAGTTTCATTTTTCTGGGAATGAAGCGCCAAGCGGAAATGGCCAATTGCCCTCAAACGAGCGACCATGAAAGGCGAGCTCTGGGTTGCGAATGTAGGAACAAAAATATGTGAAGACCATTTCGTCGCAGGCAAGTGGTCTGGCAAATAGCTTGATTCATTTCATTTATAGTCTCAATTAATTTTAATTAACGATCTTAAGAAATTAGCGAACTCAAGAAAAGCCACCACAAAATACAGGACCGTACATCAGACAGAGTAGTATTAGCGATCGAAATGGCAGTTTGGTAACGTTATTAGCACAGAAAAAGAAGCAGGTAGTCAAGAGTTACGCGAATAATTCTTCTCACTATCAGCACGAGTACACGGGCATTGGTCGAACACCTTACATTCCAGGACACCTTGTGTCCAAAATATTACTGAGCCTTGGTACGGCCTTTGAAAGGAAATATGCTCAATGTACATCTGCTGCGTAACTGCTGCGATAGCGGAACGTCTTTAGCAATCGACATCCTTCGCCAAGTGTCAACCGCGAGTGTCAGCGAACGCAAGCTACAAAACCGACTGCCCATTTACGCTGACATTCGTCGGTCACGTAACCACGCTTTCCGATCGGCGTTGTCGGGATCGCGATCGTCGCAACAGGTCATCCACTCCTTTGATTGACTTCCAGTGTATTCGAGGCTACATATGTAACCTAGCCTATTTAATCATAAACGTTCTATGACTACTCGACGTGACTCCTCGGGGACATGACAACCACGCCACACAAAAACATAGTCCGGGAGTGTTGAGAAGGATTGACAGCTCACACCTACCTTTTGGAACTGTCCAGCGATGCTTGCTTTGCGGTGTGTCACCGAAGCTGCGTCTTTAATCAAACGTCAAGCGCATACGTGAACGGGGAATCGTGACTCCCAACCACGAAACGACGGCGGCACGTGGCGGCGGCGCGAAGCCTCGAGCCGGAAGTTGTAGCGGACTGCGGAGTAACCCACAATTCCTTGCGACAACCGAGATTTTGCTATCCATCTATTATAGCCCCATATCTGTTCTTCCCTTCCTCGATAAAGTATTGGAAAAACTAATTGAAGTAAGGCTATCTTAGTATTTTAGTACGTTTAATATTCTTTCTTCTTATCAGTTTGGGTTGAAGGCTTGTCTTTCGACTGATACTGAAATTTTATGTTTCATTGACAAAATCTGATCATTCATTGACAGTGGTGACATCGTAGGATCGATCGTTGACTTTTCCAAGGCGTTTGGCAGTATTGCCCATTCCATCCTTTTTCGCGAATTGGAGCACTACGGGATAACAGGTCCTGCGCTAAGTCTATTACAGAGCTTTATTCTACATAGGTTTCAGGCTGTCTCGGTAAATGACGTCATATCCAATCAATCCTACACCCACTACCAAAGGTGTTCCACAAAGTTCTCTATTGGGTCCCCTATTACTTTTGATTATATAAATGACTTGCTACGTTGTCTTGAGTTCTCTTCATGTTTACTTTAGGTTGACGACACAACCATCTTTTCGCATTATTCAGATCCTGCGATTCTCGTGCCTAAACTTCAAGATGACCTGAATTTTCTTGTAGAGTGGTGCAACTTTAATACATTACTGATAAACACATTGAAAACATGCTTCATGCTTTTTCACTCATCAAACAAAAAGTTACTAAACATTCCTCATCTTTTTGTCAACTCTGTAGTCATTCCTTTGAGTGATCATACATAAGTTTTGGGAGTTATTGTTGATAGGCACCTCAAATTTCACCATGATATCCCTTCTGTCTGTAAAAAAATTGCGTACCGTATTACGGCATTGATCAAATAACGAAACAGGTTTAGCGTAAACACTCTTAAAGAACTGTATTACGCATTCATACACAGCCACCCTGGTTATTGTATTGCGTCATGGGATAACTCATTCAGTGCACATTTGGCCTTTGAAGACCTTAAAAAAACAAGAAATGCGACTCGTAACTCCTGCTACACGACAGACCATCACATCCTAGATTTGTGAAGCTTAGCATATTGCCATACTGCCCATCTCCGAACTGTATATTTATAATGTGCGCGTTGTGTTTTTAGGGGCGAAGCTCCTTAGGGCGTGGGTCTGTACATCCCATGGTGTTCGTTGGTGATGTACGTAGCCACGTCTACTTTTATAAAAAAAAATTCCGAAAGTTGTGTCCTCTGCCTGGATTCGAACCCAGGCTCTCGGCGTGGTAGTCGAGCGTTCTACCGCTGAGCTACGCCTGTGGTTGAAAAGTTATCGCTAAAAGACTTAAACAGGTATAATGTCTCCCGCGGAATCGCATTAACAAACGTAATGTTACGTTGAAAAATAGTAATACACCGCTACACGACGCGAAAATGGATTGTATAACGAGGTCGAGGCATCATTTGAAAGAACACAGAGCTGCGTGCTTTGTAGCTTTGAACCCATTACGGAGGCACTGGTAATTATGGCGTAGTGGGTACTTCCCTACTTGGCAAAATGATAAGTTATGGCGCAGGAGATACCTACCACTTCTATTTGCACTAGTTTCCTCAAGCGTTTAAAGTGGCCTCTAAGAAAGTAGCTCCTCCTGCTTACGCTGTCACTGTCCTGCAGTTCCGCGCAGGCCTGGCTCTAGCACAGCATATCCCCATTAAACGCGAGATCCCAGCGTACGAATACAGTGTTTCTCACGCCTTTACATGATGATCGACTGGGCGATTTACGCGAAAGATTCATGGTTTACCGATGATTCCCTCCGGAGCTTCGCCCACTCATCATCATTCACCCCGTGGATATGCTGTGATTTTTTAAGATATTTCACCGCGCTCTCACTATCGACATTTTCCCTGCCACCTTGAGTAATCACAATAGAATCACATTCGCGGTCCATGATGACCTTCTGCTACCGAAAGTACGCACGAATTATAGCGAAATGAGCATTGTTTTTTCATCAATTTCACTATGGAATTCTCTTTCTTGAGATAGAAAATAAATAATGGATATTCATGTCTTGAGGGAAAAATCTATTGTTTGTATAACTGTTGCTTCTGGTTTGTGTACGTGAAAATAGAGCTTCATCATTTATTTGGGCACTCGTTACAAGTAACTGTTTTTGTAAGGCCTTGCTATTTGTTGTTCGCTTTTTTAAAATTTATTTTCTAGTTTATCAACAACGAGGTCCCGCCTGCGGCTTGTATCCCTGGGACCTCTTCCTGCATACTAATCTGCGCTTAGGGGGCAGAGGCCTACAGCTTGTAGGCCTCTGCCCCCTAAGGAAAAACGAAAACGCAACGTCAGTGATTGGAGCTATCAATCACATAACGTGGAACCTTTTAAATGCGAAGCATTTCTTAGCGAACTTCGGCGACTTTGAGCGTATCTATCTATCTATCTATCTATCTATCTATCTATCTATCTATCTATCTATCTATCTATCTATCTATCTATCTATCTATCTATCTATCTATCCGCCTACGATTTTGTGCTCTCCTGGCCGTTTTGCTAATGGGATGTTTAAGACAATTGGTATGCCACAACATGACTTCATAACGATCATAAATGACAGGTCATAACATTAAAATCGTGACATGCATGTCATGAGCGGCATGATTTACATGCCACGGTCTTGGTGCTCTCCTGGCCGTTTCGTTAATGGGTTGTATACGAAAATTGGTATGCAACAATTAGACAGCATGGCGAACATAAATGACAGGTCATAACATGAAAATCGTGACATGCATGTCATGAGCGACATGATTTACACGCCACGCGTTTAGTTAATGGGACGTATACGACAATTGGTATGCCACAACATGACTGCTGACAAACATAAATGACAGGTCATAACATGAAAATCATGACATGCGTATATGAGCGGCATGGTTTACATGCCACAGTCATGGTTCTCTTGCGGCCGTTTCTTTAATTTCATACGTACCAAACTCGGTATAGCGAGACAACAATGGAAACCCATTTTACGTTCCTGATGCGTGCTTCGCATTTCCTTGATTCCCACTGCACGTGGGATCTGCCAATTTCTTTTCTTTTTCAGGGTGCACTTCCGCCTTTATGAGTATGGCAACGAGCGGGGTACGACTCTGGGAGCAGGAGTAGGCTTGAGATCGAATCCAGCTCAAACCATAGAATTCCGAATACTGTCGTACGCTGTCATGGTGATTTGGGAAGACGACAACGTTATTTTGAAAAGTGGCACTGACGGGTCTCGGGAACTCATCCTAATAATGGATGACTTCATTGTAAACAATGTCGTCGTGGTAAGTACGATGTTTTATTAAGAACGACTTTTCTAGCGAGCGAACCGGCAGAGTCGTGTTTTACAGCCAGTTTATTAACCCGAGGGCATCAAAAAGCTCGCGTCGCAGAAAATACGGAATGCAGCATAGTCGTCAGCTTGCACAGAAAATTAGCGAAGCTTGCACAAGTGGCACAAAGCTAGCAGTGAAGCTGATGGGCACTTGTCTTGTCCGGGTGTTCATCATCATCTTCTCCTCCTTCTTTGTTTTCACTACTTCATCATCTTCATCTTTTTCGTCAACTTCTTCCGGGCACATGTTGTGATATCATGTTATGTGATGTAGCATGTGATGTCGAGGCCATACGAGGTTATTCTGGTAGGTGTAGCGTCGCTTGGTTGCTAGGCAAGGTAATTTCACGGTCATACGAACGGAAGATAAGCTTGGACTACTTCGCTGCTAAACTGACCCCCACTGCCTCGACTGCGCCGGCCTTTCTGCTTAGACACAGAAAATTGGCATCTGAAGAGTGACTGCAGAACATCGCAGGACCTTCGCCCACGGGATTTTACACGGCCTGTGCAGTTCACCGGGAAAAGCATGTCAATAGGCTCTCCTTCCGAGCACAAAATCCAGAGCGCGCTGAGGAAGTCGCTATAGCGCTTGCTGCTGCGGATCCCAATTCGAAAGTAATTATCACGGACTCCCGGAAAGCATGTGCTCATTACTTGGCAGGGGAGATATCCCCCTTAGCCAGCCAAATTTTAAAACGGGCTCTCGCTGATCCAGCCCCGAAACGCATCGTATGGGCTCCTGGACATCAGGGCTTACGAGGTAATGAGGCCGCTGACGCGGCCGCCCGAGAGCTTACCCACCGGGCTCCTCACCCTGGCTCTTATGACTCGGAGGTGAATACACCGCTGCTGCGGTTCAAAGAAATTCTAACATATTATCGCGACACTCACCGCCTTTTCCCGGCTCCTGCAAAGGGGCTGAGTAAGGCGGAAGAGCGAACTCTAAGGCGCCTGCAGACAGGTACTCTACTCTGTCCTGCAAATCTTAAAGCACTTCGATTCGAACTCAGATGGGCGGTGCCCACAATGTGGGGCGACCTGCGATATCTTCCACATGGTGTGGGCATGTACCTACCCCCAAATCCCCACCTACCCCCTTCCCCTACCCCTTCCTGAGAGGCATGGGAGACTGCCCTCCTCAACAGCTCAACGGGCTCTGGTGCGACGGGCGCGAGACGGGGGCCTCGTCATGCGGTGTCCCGGACTATAGGGACGCCGACCATGTAGCGGGGTCATGCTTTGCCCCCGTACCTCTCTCCTCCATAATAAAAGTTTTTCATCATCATCATTATCATCATCATCATCATCGCAAATACTTTGTTCCTTTTATTACCTGAGATTAAGGGAAGGCTCATCTTAAGATTTGTTTCTTGGCGTCGGTGCGAAGAGTGTGCAACTAGTGCGAATTAGAATTGAAGTGGGCGCTTTGGGCACCACCATGTTGTTGCGAAACCACTAAGCGACAAGCGCTCTTTCCTAAATGGCCAGAAATCGACGACATGACAGGCGACGGAGACGGATGGCCCTCCTCGACGGGAAAACCGGTCGCTTCTCGCTGTCGTCTGTCGCCGTCGCTCGAAAATCGCGTGCATGTGGTTGGGCCCGTAATAGGGCCCTGCGACACCAACTGAGTATGTCTTTTTCATCGCTTATTTTAGAACTGAGGTATGCGGTGATGCCGCAGTGAGAGTGGTGGTGCCAGAAGTAAAGCGTTTGTGATTTTATTTCAACAAAGACACCACCTTCAGTTTGCATTTTGCATTCATTGATCAGTGCTAGGCCACACGGTTGAGCCCAAATAATATAAAAATCACAGCATATCCACGGGGTGAATGATGATGAGTGGGCGAAGCTCCGGAGGGAATCATCGGTAAACCGTGAACCTTCCGTGTAATTCGCCCGGTCGATCATCATATAAAGACGTCTTACGCAGCCCCTTACACAGGCCGGAACGCGTTTGCCGATGCCATCCCATGACTGCTGAGAGAATATAAGGCGGAGAGGCCACAGCGTCTTATACCAGCTTCTTACACGGGCCGTAACGCGCTAGCACAAACGCGTTAGAAACGCGCAGTCTTTCGTTAATGTTGGGTATTTGCTGTCATCGTGGTGCACGTGTCCATGTGCGCTAAGTGGCGTAGTGGCTAGCGCCGCGTGTTCGGAAGCGAGGGGGTCCCTGGTTCGATTCCGCCCCAGGCAGCACGCAACGTAGGGCCGATATTGGTTTTATGGCGGCAAAGTTCGGCCCATCCACGGCCTAATGTTGCCGACAGCGAGCCAGTATCGGCCACGCCGCCGTCAATGACTGGCAACGTCGGGCTACTATAGCCGCTGCCCCGCCGATATCGGCAGGCCGTCTACTGTAATCGGCAACATGGGGCCGCTTATGCCGCGTTACTGCCGACATCGGCTGAGGCGATGGCTTTCAACGGCAACTATGGCGCCGATTTTGCCTTTCTACAGACAATATGGGCTGGCCGACGCCATTTATCGGCAACACTGTGCCAAGTATGCCACCTTAAAGCCCCCGTCGGCTAGCCGATAACTTTCTCCGGCAAATGTGGCGCCGATTTTGCCGCTCATCAGAATCACCTGAGGAATGGCGAATTTGGCGCGATATTTGCCCAGGAAGATTATTTCACAGGAGACACTGAGTCATTTCTGTTGTCCTGGAGGCAACGTCGACTACGCCGCAGCCTTTCATGGTTGATATCGGCCGGGCCTCTTTGGAAGCCTGCTGTATATAACAATAGAGATCCGATCGACACAAGCATGACCGAAATTCACTTGAGAGATTCGACGTAAGAATAAGATGTTGAGCTTCATATATTCATGTATACGCGTTTCAGTGCCGGAACATAGCGCACGTGCGTTTTGAGCAGCATATATGACATTATGTTAGCGCGCATTGTTTTTAATAAGCAGGGCACACAAAATACATGCATATAAACTATTCATATATACATCTATAGGCTGTTTTGCGGGAACTTAGCGAAACAGGCTGGCGCAACAGTTAACATTAGCCAGAAGGATCGACAAGCATGGTGGAAAATTATCTGACAGCGCGCATGTCAGAAAATTTAAATTCATAGAAATTGAACTAGTTCGTGCATACATCGATGGGCATAACCAGCACTCATATGTTCAAACAAAGATAAACAGTTGCAAGCGGCGCTATACTACTGACATTTAGCAACCTATGGAAGGAAAAGGCATATGGAGGTAACAGCGCGTGGACAAAAAAGGTCTAGCGCCGACTTTATGGTGCGCTGAAGCGGAGATAAACTCGCCACCGGCGTTATACTACTGACATTTAGCAACTTATGCAAAAGAACGGTATACAGAGCTAACATTGCGACAGCGAGGAGACAATACTGATCTAGTGCTAGCTCTATAATGAGAGGACCATGAAATACATAGATCCATTTGTACTGCAAATTCAAATGAAGTGCTCTTGTCAAGACCACGACATTTGCGAAAAAAGCAAAAACGAAAAATACCAAGCAGTGATATAGCAAGCATTTTTCATCTCAAAGGTGGCAAACAAATTCACACACCTATAATTGATATAGAGAGAGCTTTTCTGGTGAGTTCTACTAGAGTGTATCTGATCACAGAGTGTTCTTGTGCAGGCGATCTGCGTATCTTATGTTATATAAAAACAGCAAGCATGCACTGAAAAAAAATCAGTTGAAAATCAAAGCTCTCTTCTGTTCCCTAGTTTCTTCATACGTTTGAGCAGGGTTACAGCATAAACCAGCCGTCCTAAGTCAAGCTGTTGTTGACCACGTGGCCCTCCACTACATTTCATCAGTGCGTTCGCGAAACTAGTGCATTCCTTTCAAAAACAGCTCCTGTACAGCGCAACGCATCTATCGCAGCTCGCATAAGCTCAGCAAAAGAAAATAATTGTCTACTGGTCGGGTAGACAGTGCACCTCCATGCTCTCTACTACCACGCAGATACAATAGGCTAATAATTCCTTAATATGTCCACGCCATTGCGTATAATTCATGCTTTTTTTGCTTTTTTGTGTAACGTCCGTTTTTGCGTTCTTTCCATACATATCGAATTCGTTTACACATCGGCCATCGGTTACGTTGTACTGGTTAAATGAGCAGAATATATCGAGCTTGAGTGCATGCTCTGTGCAGTGTGTCGGATTTATCACTGACGTTCGTATGAGACTATGGCGTTGATATAAGCGCACATGTGCGTATTCTGATATTTAACAACTCATTTATTTATAACCAATAAGGGCAAAAGAAGGGCGCGTAGAGACAGAGTCATCGCAGTATTGTCGTGCGGAAAGGCAGAACGTGCATGTCTTTCGTGCGCTGAAGAAAATGGCAGGAATTCAAACAGAATGGCGGCGCCGTGCGTCCTCGCTACGTTTGTTGCGTGCAGTGCAGCATTTCGCTCTCGTTTTTAGCTATAGTGGGTGGTTCAGTCTCTTCGAAATCATGTGTTACAAGTAGCTGGCAAGAGAACACATGCGTGCCAGCATACGCCACAGGCTGCACTGAGCTGCACTTAACAAATGCAGTCCCGGTGGGTGTCCCCGCCATTGTGCAAAAATGTTTGCCCCACAGACATGCTGTCTTCCACGTTTTGAGACAGCTACGAAAAAAAAAAGAAGGCAAGAAAAACGAGCGTGCTCTGCCGAGAAGCAACCTAGCACGTGCTAAGCCAGCAGCAACTAAACATAAAAAAAAGTGTGTGGGGAGGGGGGGGGCGCGTCCCCTCCCGAACTGGCCACCTTTGTCACGGCCCCCTCCGTGAACTTCCATTGTGCTCATCTGCAGTTTGCAAAGAATGTGGTTCTGAACCTGCTTTTGCTGGCGTTCGCTGCCTTCCGAGGGAGAAACCACGAGGAACTCTCTCCGCGCTCTCTCGTCGCGGCTGCATCGCTACCAACGTGCAAGGTGTAAGAACGAGTTTTAACGGCTGCACGCAGTCTGTCCACGCGCTTATCGTTTATCATGTACCGCATTTATCGATCATTCAAGTTGATTGCGCGATTCCTTGGCGAGTGTACCTCCTAAGACAATGCCCATTCCAACTGTGACATCGGTTGTATATGAACACAAGCCTGTGCCTTTTGGTGAGACTACAGTGTCGTCGCCGAATTTGTATTGCGGACTCACAGCTGAAGAGTGCAGAGCGGATGCCAAAATTCGGTAAGTTGCTGGCCAGTTTTCAAAATGGGATGTGGCACATATTGTTGTGATATTAAAGCACCGGTTCCACTTTATATATTATTTGTGCCGTGAGGTGCGTAGGCTCTTTATTTTCGAATAAAGAGCCTACGTACATTGTCCCAAAGCAGTTTTACTTCATGCAGTTAATCCTGTGCTTGTATCAAACACCCTTTGTGTGGTGACTTGCAGCTCTCGTCTCGTAACATTATCTTTTCTTGCCCGTATTTTTAAAGGTAATGTGATACCGAACACGCGCTCCTTGCTGCAGGACATGTGCGGCAGTTCGGCACGCGATGGCATTTTTAAAGTAGCCTTGAAAAGATGTTCCTTCTCTAATATCTGCTTATAATGCACCTTACACCTATCATTTAAGAACATTTTTTGCCTAACGACCCCATCCCTGGGGTGTGTCGTGTTAGCTCACGTCTACATGTTTTCCTTTACGATGTATGCCAAAAATATTAAATTTATTATAATGCAAGATGCACCTATTTCAAGTAATGTGCCGCTTTTAAAATTGCTTTGCAACAGATCCTTTACTCACGTTTTTTCCCCCTTGGGTATCTAAAGCGACACGACACCAAGATCTCGGGGTTGGATATTGAACATAGATTCATTATATTTAAAAGGACGACTTTGTTTTGTTATTTTCTTAAGTAGTGCCCGATTATGAATGTTTCTGACATTTCTTGTATTTCCGCGTTTGTTCATGAGTCGCACATAAGTTGCATGGAATTATAGTATAGTGCTGATGTGCTCCACAGCTGTGCTAATTTTCACGCCTTTTCCCGCAGGTTCCACCCTTGCCGAAGCTTTTCCACTACGACGGTGCAACACGAGAATAGCATATTATCAATGCAGAGTTCACAAAATAAATGAAATAGTGCTTTTCCCTATAAACCTCTCTTGTTGTGTTATTTGTTTTGGTGAGAACGCATTAATAGAAACTACAGAGGATCCACTTAGCCCCACTTATTAGTGTGTTAATAAAGCTTTCGCGTATGCATGAGAGGCACATTTACACAAACTACTGTTGGTCCTTCGAAAATGTGAAAACAAAAAATAAAATTATCGGAATCCAAACGGCGCAACACACGTGGGGTAAACTACAAACACCATAGTGGCTGTGAACGGTCGCGCAAGGGGTTTCCCGATGTCGGCGGGGCCGACAACACGCCAAAAAAGCCTGAATGCCCGCAACATCGGCCAATGCTACCTAGCCAAATCCGACCCATTCTGGCTGGCCAAATTTGACCCATTCTGGCTGGCCAAATTTGACCCATTCTGGCTGGCCAAATTTCGCCCACGCTGGCTGGCCAAATTTCGGCCACTCTGGCTGGCCAAATTTCGCCCACTCTGGCTGGCCAAGTTCGACCCATGGTGGCTTCGCCACAGTGGCGCCATTCTGGGTGGCCGTCATCGGGCACATGTGGGTGAAAGTAGCGCGAGCGCGATTTGCCGACTTAGGCCCGATATCGCTGCCGACTTTGGCCGACTTCACGCCTACATAAGTCCTGTGTTGGCGTGCTGCCTGGGGCGCTTCGGACACAACGTTCGGAATTCTTTTCTCATCGTCCATGGTCCACCGAGCGCGACCCGACCTGTACGGCGACGATCCAGGTGAATGAGAGGAGCGCTCCCCGCGCAGTAGCCAAACGGAGAGCAACCGCACCGCCAACGCCATCTAGCGTACCTTCACCCAACCGCCATATTGTACGCATGTCTATGGGACAGCGCCCTCTCGGAAACGGGACGAGAAATGGCGATGACGACACAGAATGCGTACAGCGTCATCTAGTATATCGTCACCAAACTGCAGTTTGCATGCATCTCTATGGGACAGCGCCATCTATTGGATGCTATTGTATGCTAAGGGAGACGCTACGCAGGATGCATCGAGAACCGCCCAGGTGATGCCATAAGGAGCTTCGCCCCTAAAACTCGTCTACACCGATGTCCACGGCCCATAAACGCACGCATAGTCGCGGCGGTTTAAAAAGCGTTGCTCGCGCCTCCTCTAAACATAGCCCTGAACACGTGAAACTAGTTTATTAGAGAGTAATAGAGAGTAATAGCTAAGCGGCTCAGCGGGCCCAGCGAACGAGCGGAGACGCCAACTGCGCATGCGCGGCACGCTGGGACAGCCAGCGCATTTACGGAGCGAGCCGCTCGCCCGCTCATTTCGTCTCTTCAGCGGAGCGTACGCAGCGGGCCAGCGTACGAGCGTTTTGCAAGATGGCAGCCCCCAACACAAGCGGCGGCGGCGTGTCGTCATGTCATGTAGCAAAAACGAAGATGTGTTCCCACATAACACCTGTGATCTAATGAAAAATGACTTTTGCGATATCCTTTTCGCAGTAATTTCAATATATTCAACAGGTAAAACCTCTGCTCGATCGACAGTAACTTCAACACTGTTCAACAGGTGGCGCAGCAGTACGTCCCGCTGAAACAAGCGCAGGGCGTCGCTCAGCTATTACTCCTCCTTTCGTCATGCGCTCCGCTGTCCCCTCCGATCATTCGCGGGGCCCGCTGGCCCGCTGAGCCGCTCAGCTATTACTCCCTAATTGTCCCGCGAACGCAGCCGCGCGCGGGGACGATCGTTCTATTATCTCTCTCTCGCAGCTTTTTTTTTTTGTTGCCCGACTGTGAAGGGGTGCCAGAAAACGGTTGATAGCAGCAGCGGTGCTGTGCTGTGAAGCGATTCGCCAGTGCATCTGAAAGTGCTGGAGGCTTCTCAGACACAACAGAGGCATTGCTGACACACACACACACACACACACACACACACACACACACACACACACACACACACACACACACCCTTGTTCCAAGGACGCTCTCGCTGCTGTAAGATCTCACTGCTATGGTTCTACTTGACACTCACATTACCGCGGTCTTCATCGCCTGCCCACATCATAAAACGAAAAGCCCCGCAGGCCTGGCTTCCGCATACGTATTTTTTGTTTTAGGGGCGAAGCTCCTTAAGGCGTGGGTCGTGCGTCCCCGATGTACGTAGTAGTAGTAGTAGTAGTAGTAGTAGTAGTAGTAGTAGTAGGTAGCCACTGGCGCGTGCCTGCCGGGAGGCATGCACGCGCCGAGGGCGAGCGCGTGGCTCCCGGCGCTCGCCCTCGCCGCCACGCGCTCCCCGGCAAACTCGACACTGCCCCGGCAAATGCGAGAGACAACGTTGGCGCAGGCAGCGTCTCCTAGCGAGTTTCTTGATTGAGAAATACCGACTGCTCGCGTTGCAGAAGCGTTCACCGGCAACCCATATATATATATATATATATATATATATATATATATATATATATATATATATATATATATATATATATATATATGGGCACTGGATCTTGACTTGCAATGAAGTGCCGGTCGGAGATTTCACTTGTGCATTGTGCATAGTTGAACCGTGAGGATTCGTAGCATGCGCGTTAACTAAATTAATTCGGAACTCGGCACGATCTACGATGCACGTCCCGAGCTTCGCCCACTCATCATCATTCACTCCGTGGATATGCTGTCATTTTTTTCAATGGGCTTTTCCGCAAGATTTTCTTTTTGGAACACTTCCCCTTATTTCTTTATAGTGTAGTTGGCTTTAAGCCCGATATGCCTTCTGGTGGCGTGGGTTACCTCCACTTTATTTTAATTTTTTTCCATACCAGGGGGACAAATTTAACACACACGCACACTTTCTCCTTTTGATACTGTCCTTCGCATAATCACCATCATGTCGCATTATGGTCAGAGGGCCAAGAACAAGAGCTTTTCCCTTCTGCCTGACAGCCCCTCTGTTATCTGTGAACGCTCCGTGGCAGGGTTCATACAGGACTAGAAAAATAATATTCAGTTTCATTTGAAAAAAAGGTTTAATGCGGCTGTTGGACTGCCCATAGTTGTTCTGGCGTGAAACTGCGCAGAGCTGCGCCCCACTGCTCTTCATCAGGACAGACGCCAATTAAAGTTTAGTACTCCGGTAAATTCAAGGTATCTTCAACGACTGGTGAGAAATTGAAGGTATTTAAGGGCCTTGGAAACACGCTTTCGAAATTCAAGTGCATTCAGTGGATTCAAGGACCTGTACGCACTTTTCCTATAGGGATTTGCCTCTACCTTAGCAGCTGCGCTGTAAGGAATGATAAAGTGTCGGAACGAGAAGCGCCTATCACTTTTGAATTTCGTGTTTACATTACGAAAGCAGTGGAACACCCGTAGATCAAGAACGGCTCTTAACAGGTGTAGGTGTTGGTACGTATTGAGTCACCATTACTTTTCCTAAAGTGCTTCTGGCAGCTCAACTAGAAACTGAGTCAGCAAATGTGCCACCGACTGCCTTCACTTTGAGAAGGCAATTATCCAGAATGCACAGATCTGCAGCTACAATCAGCAGCGCAATGGACGAGCATAGCCCGTTAAAGCAAATCGAGTATAAAAAATATTTAACGATATGCATGAAGCTTCGAAACTAAAGCTAACTGGTACTGTAGCATCAGTGTTGTATAGAGACATTTGATTTGCACTGTATGGAGCAGCTCGTCTCTCTATCAAAAACCTTAAATCTCACATTGTTAACGTTGTTTTAACACATCAACTGGTGACATTGACAGGCAGAAATCTGATTCGAAGAGTGCTCTCACTTTATTTCTTTTGCCTTTCCTCTTTTGCAGCGCACCGGAATGTACCATAACTGGTAACACGTACTCCGTAGAGACAGCACCATTTAATTTCTGTTTTTCGAAATAAATCAAATGTGTCGTTACCACTCCTGCCTTTCAGTGTTTGACTCGGCAAAGGAAGAACTTCCATCATTTCAAATCTACAGGATATAGCAGGGCGGAGCGAACAGTGATTTTTTAGACCGAATGGAATACGAATGCAGCAGTCGTACATGTGAATCAAGTCGCATACCGGATACTTTTCGAAGAACTGTCGCATATACCGAACAAAGGTGCGTACAGTTAATGTAAATCGATGGTCATGTCCTTTATTCGTAATTATGAATTTATCCGAATCATCAGGCGACACACAACCTTTTCTCCCTCCTTGTCAACTTTTGACCGCGTTGATCGTAGCTTGACCGTTCAAAAGTCGTTCTGTCAGTTCCATAAGCGCTCAAACTTGTTCGTGCCGAAGACGTCATCCTTATGGAATCATACCCACGCCTCCACCATCAGCAACACTTATCATACATCATTCAAGACTACCCCCACAAGATTGTAACAGCACTCCTCCCTAAAATGCCGCAATGACATTGAAAGTATTGTGGGCTCTTATTCGTGTCTTCCTCATCTGTACATTCTCATAATCATGATGAAACAGCGCAAAAGGACGAGGCAAGAAAGGGCAAAGGACGGGCGCTGACTCACAACTGGAGTTTTGTTGAAAAGCCACATATTCACGAAAACTACTTGCACTCAAGTATGGTTTTGCAACACATGTGCAGGATTTGCCCCAAAGATGACACTATGGCCAGGAATGCCTAATCAGTATGCGAATCGTGTAATAAAGCTCCTTTTCTGATAATGAGACAGAGGGGCGGATAATGCACAATTCTTTTTCTTTATCAATATTGAATGCTTCTACATTTTCACGAACGTGCGAATCCCCATGGCGATGAATGAGCGTGCGCTTATCAAGGTGAAGTTCACAGCCACATTCGGCAAAGTGCTCGCGTATGTGGGATAGTTTGTCCGCCTTGATCTTTCTTTCGTGCTCTTTTAGGCGCACGTTAATGCAGTGGCCCGTCTGCCCTATATAGCACCCGCCGCAGGACAACGGGAACCGATAAACGACCCCCGTACTACAGGGAACGACCGCTTGCTTATGGGTTACGCCGCACGTGCTAGAAGAACGCCTACTTCGATCTAATTTTCTTTGGACAGTGGCACAGGGACAGTGGTTGCCGTTACAGTGACAAGTGACAAGCGCTACAGTACTTTCCAATGTACTTTGTGACGTCACTCCTCTGAATGTTCAATTACCCGGTCGCTACTGTAATGGATAACGTGAAGATAACCGTCTCAGCACCAAGGCGTATTGTCTTCTTCTGGTATAATAACAATTGCTCGCGATTAACATGTCAAAAAACACGATATGATTATGTGGCACGCCGTAGTTGAGGGCTGCGGAAACTTTCAGCACCTGGAGTTTTTTAAACTGTCCCCGATACGGGACTTAAAGCGTTGTCACAGACTAGGGCACGTTACAATCAAATCATTCACACCGTCATTTAAGCGAAGCACCTTCCACAAAAGCCGCTATGGCCTTTGTTAGGGTCGAAGCTCCTTAGGGTCGAGCCTTGTCCCCCGGCGTGACATAGTACTTAGAGCGCCTGCTAGAGGTGTTGCGGTAGCAGCGCTCGCTCCCGGCGCGTGCTCTGGGTTTGAGTGGAGATCGCTAGGGGCGCTGCGGTTTCGCTCGCTCCCGGCGCGTGATCTCTCTCTCTTCGAAAGCGGCAGTCATGGAGTGCACCTCGTTATGAATGAAGACAAGGCGGCGCGTGCTCTGGGTTTGAGTGGAGACCGCTAGAGGCTTTGCGGTGCCCCTAGCGTGCGGGTGTGGGCCCATCCTGGAAGCAGGGCAGTCAGACGGTGTGTGTCCATGTGTGGGCCGATCTCGGAGGCGGCGCACCTAGACAGTCTCGTCTGCTGTCGTGAGAGAGAGAAAGAAGGGCGCTCGTTGACTATGGAAACGCTCTTTCTGCGATGAACGGTTTACCAGCGCGCAAGGAACGAGAACGCGCCCTCGCCCGTAAGACACAACGGTGACGCAGGCAGCGTCTGCTATCGTGTTTCTTGATTGAAAAAAACCGACTGCTCGCGCTCCAAAACCGTTCACCGGCCACCCCATATATATAGGCACTGGATCTTGACCTGCAATGTAGTGCCAGTGGGTGATTTCTCTTGTGCGCAGTTGAACCATGAGAATTCGCAGCGCACACGTTAACTGAAATTAATCCCGAACGCGGCACGATTTACGACGTGGGAGCGCGGGAACCTCACAAACACAAGGAGTGTAAATGACAACGCGTAAGTAAACATACATACGCGTTGTCACCTATATACATGCATGAGTGGGCGATGTCACGGGTCATTTACGGCCTCTAATGGCCGTCTTTCACACGCATGCTACCTAGTGACCTGCACAAGTACTTTTTTCGGAGATGGTGGCCCAATGCACTCAGCGAGAAAAAAAAAACAGTTAAGAGAGTTTCCTTGAGTGGCAACCAGGGAATTATTATCCCCTGACTCATCCCTCAACTTCATTGTCTGTTGTCTTCGTTAAGTTGTGGCTTACCTGAAAGAAATTAAAGAATACGTACAAGACGCTGTTGCGTTTACTGCATTGACCACGTTCTTTTGTTTTGTACTAATGCCACACAATCCTCGTAGGGATTCTGGTACAGTCTTAGTAAATCGATAATAGGGAATGTCGGCACAGATCATTAGTTCAGTAGGCCTACTTGTACAAAATCCATGTGTTGGATTGTGGTGATAACTCGAATTAATTGGCATCATGTGAGACAGCTGCGATGGAAATCGGTGGCAGCGGCGAATAATCTCGCCACCAAAACCGGCTCCGCGTGAAGCCATCACAGCGTGCGATGTAATGGAAGAAATCTAACTCAAGGCACTTGAAAGGGCGATTTGGTACCGATCGGCTTCAGCCGAAGACGCTGAGTTAGCCGAAATTCAGCCGAAGACGCTGAGTTAGCTTCAGTAATTCAAGTAATGCTCTTACAGCTGTTGTAAGGCTGTCTATTAGTTCGTCGTAAGTTGCAGGTAGACACAATAACGCGGCTGCTGTACCACACTAAGGCGAAGTCGCTTTTTCTCTGTTAAATGCCCGAACACTTGTCGTATTTCAAAGGGCACGACACTGGCTCACGGCACTGCTTTATGAAATTCTCGTCAAATGTCGCAAGGAGACTTTTTGTGAGCTTAAACAATTTTGACGGTTTTGCCGGAGGCAATCTTCACTCGTACGAGTTCCTTCACAATCATTTTTCAGATGTGGGCACATTAATCACGTTTACATAATTAGAAGACCATACCTTGTTGGTCAAACGCTACATACACCCTTCTGGAAAATCTGATGAGTAGGTGGGTGTTGCATATGCTCGTAACAAATGGATGCTCCATAGCGTTATCGCAACTGCCAGAGCCTCAGTAACGCTGCCTTGCGACGAAATCGGTCTGTGTTGCAACGAGATGGGTCCAAGCTGGTGGAAAGAATATTGACACTGGATAAAAATACCTTGAAGCCGCGTCAAGACCAACTTGTAGAAAGAGATGTAGTGGAGGACTGATTTTTACGGAACCTTGCCTCAAAAGTATCGCTGAAAATAAGGATGCTACAAGAGGAACGAAATTCGCAAGTGTGCCTCTATCGACACGTAGAAGAGCTTCAACAGTGAGTTGGTCCTTTGCTTCATAGTTACTGAATACCGTGGAGGCGCCGCCTGTACACCGGTTTACGTGAGCGGTTGCCAGAAAAGTACGTACGTAAAGAAAACGCGCGCACTGAGCAGAGTTCTCCGTGCATCGGCACTGTTGTCTACGCCTTTGTGGCCTCGTCTCGGTGGTTTAGTGGCTACGGTACTCGGCTGCTGATCCAGGGGTCGCGGGATCGAATGCCGGCCGCGGCGACTGTATTTGGATGGGGGCGAAATGTTGAGGCACATGTGCTGCGCGATGTCAGTGCACATTAAAGAACCCCAGGTGATTGAAATTTCCGGAGCCTCCCTTTATACGGCGTCTCTCACAATCAGGTCGTGGTTTTGGGACGTTAAACACCAGAAACTGATTAATCCACGCATTTATGCTTTCGGGCACGCTAGCCATCTGAGTGTAAGTTCTCTTGTAATAATAATTGTTGGTGTTATTACGTGCCATAACCACTATACGTTTATGAGGCGTGCCTTTGTGCTGCGCTTTGGGAATTTCGACCATCACCCTGGGTTCTTCAACGTGCACTGAAAATGCGCAGAGCATTTTCGACTCAGGCGAAAATGCGACCACCGCGGCCGTAGTCGAACCCACGTCTACAGGGTCAGCATTCAAGTAGCTGTTGCCGCCGGGCCACAGTGGCTGTACGACTGTACTACTGTGAATCCTATTGTATTTTGCGTTCTGCTCTAGCCATGCTTCACAGTTTCAGGCCACGTCATGGTAATGTCAATGTTCGTCGCCGTTCATGTGCGATGACGACAGCGAAATGAATGTAGTGTTTCCGTTGACTGTTGGCGACTCCAATAGAGCCGCAACGCTCCGCTCAAACTGGAGCGCCAGTAGGTCGACAGCTGGAGCGGGATTCATATGCAACTATTATATAACGCCCAGGGGTGGGGTGAACAGGTCACCGCGCTATTTCGTGTGGGGAAAAAAAAGAAGAACGCTTGAGTTTTTCACGCGCGAAGTATGCCACGCTTTCCAGAGAAGCCATGTGCCGCTCTGGCGGCAATGGGAGGTTTAGTTTTTATTGCGCACATCGCCGGGCCTTCTAGTTCAAGGGCCTCGTTCAGGTGGTTGTATTACATAGACCTGATTCAGTGTTATAATGTCGCGTAACTTCGTAATGTTGAATCCCGTACCGCACCGCGCCGCATTCGTCCCACCTCATTCGGTTACGTTGTCCGTTATGTATAAAGATAATGCTTTTAGGCCTCCTTAAGGCACGGGAAATATACCAGTTGTGATTCGCAGGTCATCGACGTTGCGTCTTTGGTCGCTTCGCTGACAACAATGAGGCAGGCACACCCTAACGCAGTTGCCGCGACATGAGTTCCTGTGATCCGGGGCGCTATTCTGGATAGCCTGAGATTCCGCCACCTAGTCAGACTACATCTGATGGAGCCATTTTAAGCCAATCAGGGAGGCAATGTGGCAGCCCCATGAGCCAATCAGCCCGTGTAAGATGGCTAATTTAACAACGTTTAGGATATAGCGCCCTCTGTTAGCAAACGTTGGTAGCTTCCGAGCCTCTGTCATCACGAGATGATGATGATGATGCTCCTTGACATTTGGCATCTACCCACTTGGCGGGATTAGCCAAGACTCAGGCAGATTTGAGTTTAATGCTACCTAAAAGGTTTATTCGTCCTTTGATGTGAATTTAAATATTACAACCGTAATCTTTTGAAACGAAATAACTTAATAAAATAAAATGACAATCACTTAGTGGTATAGAGAATAATGGAATAAGTAATTAGGATCTAACAGGATAACAAGCAAATCGATTCGAATCCGTAATGAACTTTTGTAGAGCCAGGCACATATTCCTGTTCGTGTGTCCGAGCACGGAAGACTCGAATGAAAGAAGTACAGTGTTTGATAATGGAATGCCCAGATTTCGCAATGCCATTTCGGTAGTGCTTTTCCTAAGGGAGGTAAAGTGCCTGCATTCCAGCAAAAAGTGTTCGATTGTCCCTGGCTCGTTGCAAAAAGCGCATAAAGGAGAGACCGCCAGACTAGCTAGGTGCATATAGAAATTGAACGTCCGGATTCTACATCGCAACCGCGTCAATATTGCTTCGATTTTTCCTTGTTTGGCAAAATTACCTGCTCCAAGGGTATTGCAAGCGCTGTAAATCAGGTGAGGATGCAAGACAGGGTGTCGACATCAATAAGGCGTACTTTCTGAATCTGGCTGCGGTAACAAACGCCGTATTTGGAACGAGAGCAAGAACAGGACCTGCAATGGAAGCCTTAGCCAAAGTGTCTGCCAATTCGTTTATTACCCATCCTTTGTGACCCGGCACCCAAACTAACCGTAGTTTTTGCAAATTATTTTGAACCAAAGTGCGCACGAGCCGGCGGCAGGATGTGATTCGAAGATGGCGGCATAAGTGGGCGTAACCCCGTTCACATTTAGCCCATGCTCCCGATCATACCGCAACATCGTCACGAAAGGTTGGTGTCAAGCTCACCTTGATTATCATGCAGCATTGTCACCATGACCATCCCCCTCGTGTATGTAGCAGTGGGCAAGCGCTGGTCATCTTTTCATTTCTGCGCAATCCGTGTTGTTGTTGTTGCTGTTGTTGTTGACTGTGTATTTGCCACGTACCCACGAGGGGGATCGGACACACTGCAGGTAATGATATATAGAAAGGGAAAATTAAAAGGCCCAGGCTAAATCTAAGAAAAAATAAAAACGGAGGACGGAGTTCTAATTGAAAAGAAAGAATCAGAATTTACTAAAGGAAGCATTGACTAAAAGAAGCGCTACGTGTCTTTCGTCGTTGCTCTCTTTCTTGCACCACCACTGTCGTGCAACATCGGCGCTACAGTTCTCACTGTCATATAATAGGCTGTGGGACGAAAGCAAGCTAGGGTACACTTTTCCCTTCTCCGTAACCCCAGACCTCCTCCTCTTTCTTTCTTTCTTTCTTTGCTTGCTTTCTCACTTTCTATTTCTGTATTGCCCTCCGCATGATACTATCACGTAGCAGCGTGGGTAGTGGGTGAAAGCCTTTTGCGGAACATCTTCTGCGTGACGACACTAGTACGGCTTTACCTCGATCATAAACAGCTTCGCTGGTCAAAAACATCGAGCTAAGTATTGTGTAAGGTCGACGGGATACCGGAGCTAATATTAGTGGAGAAAGCTTCCATTCATCCATCGCGGAAATTAAATAAAAATAGCTCAACAGAGTCATGTGCGCGCACCATTAGATTTTTGGGTAATACCCTCGCCTAAATATCAAGAAAGAAATAAAAAAAGGAAAAGAAGGAAAGTAGTCGCATTTAGCTCATACCGGCGTTGGACATCTGGGCACGAAGCAGTCTGGCTACAGTTAATCTAAAGCTTACCTAGTGAACTGAACGTGTTCCTTAGTCAACGAAAAGTGCCTGGACCTCTACGGGCCAGCGCCGTTCGAGGCACTGAAGTAAGCACGGAGGTCACCGTGGGCGCTTTTTACGACGCACATCGACAGCGTCCGAGTGCTTGCCGTTACAGTTGTGTGTTCGTGTGTCTGTGTGCGTGTGTGTGTGAGAGAGAGAGAGAGAGAGAGAGAGAGAGAGAGAGAGAATAGGCGCATGTTGGTATATATGAGCAGAAGGACCTTGTCTGGATGCTTGAGGAGGCGTCTTCTTTCCAGGATGTTTTTCGCACGTGTGGCCTCATTCGCGTGCGCACACACACACACACACACACAGAGAGAGAGAGAGAGACAGAGGCGTAGGGTGTGGTGGGAACGACCGATTTTTATCGCGGTCAATAAGTCAACTCGATTCGTTAACACCGATAGCACCACGCATGCTTTCATGAACGGTTTGCAATAAGGGAACACTTGCTGACATAGCCCGTGCGTGGAACCGGCGATGAGGTGTTGTGAGGAAGCGAGACAGCTTGTTCCAAAAGCAAGAAAACAGCGATAGCGTTTCTTCTAATGTCAGTTGTGCTCTCGCCGGATGATTTTTCTTCCTCATGCGTACACCGCTGAAGGGTGTTAGCTCACTTATCTCGCAAATTCCACTCTTGTTCGGTCTCTCGCTAACTGCCTCTTTCAGCAAGATACGGCCGGAAGTACGGTTCGCACGAAGGTTCAAGGATATCTGACGTCAACAGCAGATGGTGAGGAACAGCTTCATGAAACAGCTTTACGGGAAAGCATACAGACAGACGCCCACGTAGCTGTTTGGTGACCCACAGTTTTGCTGCACAATACGAAATTGATCGCTCTTTTAAGTAATGCCTGATGTGCGCGCGCTTTTTACCGCATGGTGATTGCATCAACTTTCGAAACCTATTGACTGAGATGGACCTTATTACAAAGGTAAGTACTCGGACGCCAGCCGGATTCACGTCTTAATTGTTACTGTTTCTTTCGCTCGATTAATCTACACATTTAATAATAATTTATGGGGCCTTACGACTCAGAACCACGATATGACTGCGACAGATGCCGTACTGGGCTCCAGAAATTTCGATCACGTGCATTAAAATCGCACAGTACACGGGCCGCAACACTTCGCCTCCAATCGAAATGCGGTAGCTGTGGCCGGGATTCGATCCCGTGACCTTCGGATCAGCAGCCGAGTGCCATACATATCCACTGGGCTATCGCGGCGGGGAAATTCGCCGAAGTAGTTTGCACAGCAGATACGTTATGCGAATTATAGCTCAGTGGGACCTTGCGGCAGTCTGTGCGCTGTCCATGACCGCACCGCTACTTTAGGTTGGCTCCTTGTGCACCATAGTTAGTCAGTGAGAACCCAGCGCATTACGACATGATCAACGATGCTTCTACAGAAGTTGTACTATACTTCGATACTGAATAAGAATGTGCGATAAATTCGGTCAACGTACTATCACCTGAGAAAAAACTCCTCGAGAAAAATTAAGAGGAACTGTATTTGTAAGCTGTCCGCTTTAGAGAAGGGCGTCAGAGCACGAAGATTATGCTGGAGCATACATTCGTTCAACCGCACTGCAGCGGATTATATTGCTCAATGCGCTAGAACAGCATAGAAGAGTCATTTGATAGCTTTTCCTCAAAGGAAGGGCGCACTGTATTGTGCTCGATATTTGCTTTTCATGACTTGGCATATAAAGATTGATTCCACTTTCTTCGCTCAACACGAACACACCGTAGTTTCAAAAGACTCGGAGTAAAACTGTGGCAGTACTTCTCAATAACGGTCATGCGGTTTTACATGCTGAATTTCAGATTTGTTTAACAGGCGTGCCGCTGTAAAGGTGCTGGGGCATTTTTTTTCGATGTTCCCTGTGTTCGCTTTGAAGTGAAGACGCGGCCGCGGCGGCTGCAATTCAATGGACACGAAATGTTGAGGCCCGTGTGCTGTGCAATGTCAGTGCATATTAAAGAACCCCGTGGTCGAAATTACCGGAGACATCCACTACGGCGTCTCTCACAATCAGAGCTGGTTTTTGGACGTTAAACCCCACAAATCAGTCAATCAAGTGAAGACGCCACAAGTGAAGACGCCCGGTGCCCTAGCCATAAGACCATCACCAGGATGGTCTTCTGGCTAGGGCACTGGGATCCTGACTTGGAGGTCACGGGATCGCCTCCCGGCTGCATTTCGGTGGAGGCAAAATGTTGAGTTCCGTGTACAGTGCGATGTACAGTCTGTTTCATACTTAGGGGAAATATCGGAGCACCTTGCAACGCGACGCAACCATGTGGCCAATGGGATGCGGCCTCAGTTAAAGGCTGCACGCATAGAGCATCTGCGCCTGCGTAAGGAGCTGCTCCTGGCCGACTCCAGCGATCGCAGCATCATGGACGCAACGCGTTTTAAGGCGCTCAGAGATTTCCCCTAAGTATGAAACAGACTGTACGTGCGCGCTGAAGAACACCTGGTGGTCCAAATGTTTGGAGCCCTCCACTGCGACCTCTCTCATAATTGTGGTTTTAATCAGTGTTTTTATTTCAGAATGCGAGGCGCTCAATGACACTTGGTAGATGCAGGCAAAAATGCCGTAGATCAGGCTTCACGGGGTCTACATCCCCGGGCTTGGCAAACATGACATAAAAAGTACAGAAATAGATAATATGCGGACGGCACTTCACTGAAACATCATAAATAAGGTCGTAATGGTGACGGATAGGTCTGTAACCTGCAGAGAATGAGAAAATAGAGTGTACACAGTAAAAACAAAAGGGCACTGATACATTGATTAATATACACACATAAAACCAGGTACTTCGATCATCATACGGATGTAAAATAAATAAGTCAGTGTTACGTTTGTCGCTGGGAAATATGAAGTAAATAATGGGGATGTAACACCCCTGACAATATAGTTAAGAAGGGAATGCTTCGAAAATATTTCATACCTACTAAAGGAATTGCACTCTTGCACAGTGATGGCATTACGGCTGAGGTAATCTATTGGAGATTCCACACTTATGCGCAGAGGCCATTGCTTAGGATTAATATACGTCGAAGATACAAGCTAACGAGGGAATCTCCTCGTTCAACTTTTTGAAATTCGGTGAAAAAATTCGGTGAAATTTGGTGAAATTTCTCATGCGGCCGCATAAATACCTGTGAATACACGCTTATGCATTATATATCTTGAGGAGAATTGAAGCAGCGCATAATTATGACGGCGTATTCTCTGCGTTTATCAATCTTCGAACTACCTTCTCGCTAACGAACGTCGTTCCGAGATCACGGCGACATGTGATTCCTGGTAGGTAAAGTGACAACCACCGAGTTTTCAAGAAAGGAACTGCGAGGAAGGTAGAGTAGGAACATTGTTGCGTGGCGAAAACGCCCGAAGGGTTTTCTGAGAGTGCTATGTCTTTAGGCACATGCTATTGCAGCGAAGCCGTGTGCACTAGATTGTACTCAAAGTTTGGTCTTAGGGTCTTAGGTTAGTCATTGGCGCAATAAGCAGGAGATGGGGAACAGTGACAGAGCTGAATAGCAAATTTATTTATTTATTTATTTATTTATTTATTTATTTATTTATTTATTTATTTATTTATTTATACATACTGCAGCGCAGTAGTGCGCTACGGCAGGAGTAGGTATACAAAGCAATTCAAACAGCAAAATTTTAACGAACATCACTAAAAATTGTACAAACAAGTAAAACAATGCAGTTGTGTGTTTATACAAGATCGAAAGAACACAAACATGTGATGTACATGTGGGACGCCGAGTTCGTCGAAGTACGAACCCCACATGAAAACATAACAGCGGGTTTATTCGGTTAGCAACTGCAGCGGACGAGCACACCGAGGCTACGCTCGTCCGGGTAGCGAAAGGTAACAAGAACGTTTCGAATCTGTGGGAGCCTGCTTATGTAGCCACCGTCGGTGATGCCCACCTCCGGCGACGCTGCGGTAGCACTGCCTTTTAAGGTATAAGCGGTGCTGCGTTTAGCCGGATTCCGCTGGGCTGGATGATATGGCTGTGCGGAAATGTGCGCAGAGTGTGTTGCCACAAACATGAAGGAAAATGGAACAAACAAACAATGCAACATAATAGCTCATACCAATGTCAAATGTCAAATAGACGAGGGTATAGTATAGATGCATGTCATGGATGTCGGCTGCGAAGCTGGGAGATGGGCGTGAACCAACAGAACTAGGTATTGAATTCCAGTCTTCAATGGAACGGGGAAAAAAAACTGAACTTGAATATGTTAGTTACAGCATAATAAGGCTTCCAGTTTAAGTTGTAATGGCTTCTTGTAGTTGACTGAAGTGCAAAATTTATGTAGTCCTTGTCATTTGACAGTTTAAATGAAGTCGTCATGATGCTATGCAAAAATTTCAATGACTCTATTCGCGACGCGACGAGAGTGAAGTTTAGTTCAGTGAAGCCAGAGTAGAACAGGGTGAAAAGTTACGATCATAAAGACGACATATGAATCTTACCGCTTTTTTGTGGATTGCTTCTAGCCTGTTAATCTCGCACTGCTTATACGGGTTTCAGACGATAGATACGGAGTCGGCTACAGGACGAATTAGCGATTTATATAACACAAGCTTAGTTCCCTTCGGAGATTTGGATAGTGTGCGATGTAGATAGCCCAGTTTTTTTAGTGCTTTGTTACATATATAGTTCATATGCTTGGACCATGACATATTATGAGTAAAAATGACACCGAGATATTTGTATTCAGAAACCTTATTTATAGCATGGTTATCGAAAGAGTAATCAAAATAGGAGATTTATTGCAAAATGATATGAGCATGGTTTTCTTGAAGTTAATGTTCATCTACCAGACTTTGTACCAATTGCAAAACCCAGCATATGATCCCTGGAAGCGGTAATGACCACCGTTGAGTTTTTGATGACATTGTATAAAACGCACTAATCGACATAAAAACGAGTAGAAGAGGAGGTGCAAACAGGGGAGTCATTTATGTAAATCAAGAAAAGTAGAGGCCCAAGAATGGACCCTTAGGGCACTCCAGATGTTACATTAATAGCAGGAGAGTTGGTTGACCTGCAAGAAAGGAAACGGGATGAGGAAAAGCTAGATATCCAGTTAATGAACTGAGGAAATTGAGGATTGTTTAAAATGACACCGAGTTTACAAAGTAGTTTAGAATGCAATACTCTATGAAAGGCCTTTGAGAAGTCTATGAAGATAGCGTCAACCTGGTCGCCAATATCAAGGTTCAGAAAAATATTATGCGTGAATTGAACTAACTGTGCTGTGGTACTGAAACCACGCCTAAACCCATGCTGCCTGTGAGGCAGTAGTTGGTGCGATTCTAAGAAAGGCATGATGTGTTTATGAATGATGTGTTCCAACATCTTGCATGACTGAGAAGTCAATGATATCGGTCTATAAGTCGAAAGAGACTGCTTGTCACCAGTTTTGTAATGAGGGAGCACCTTTGCTATCTTTCATGAAGATGGAACAGTGGCAGAAGCCAAAGATTTATTGAATATGACCGACAGATATCTGGATGACCATAGGGAGTAGCCAACTAAGAAGGCGTTGTGTATCCCGTGTGGGCCAGCAGATTTTTTACATCCAATTTTAAGATAAGGTTGAGAACGCCTTCATTCGGTATATCAATATCACTGATGGGTTCAGAACGAGCTATGACTGTCAGAGAAGGAACGGAGTTGTTGTCAGGAACAAACACTCACTGGAAATAGTTAATTAAAGCATCTGATATAGCTGGTGGATCACTGATAGCGTCGCTATCAATTCTGAAAGAAGGTGACGCATCATGAGAAAAAAATCGAATAATAAAGTTTACGTGGATTTGTCCTTAACATGTCCGGGGCAACTGAACGCGAAAAAAAAAATCTTTCGCCGCTTTTATCTTGCAGTTAAGTTCACTCTTTGCACTCTGAAATGTATATATGTAAACAGGATCATTAATTCTTCTGGAGCGCCTAAGTCGACGCACTCGGCGAGATAAATGTAAGATGTCATGAGTGATCCAAGGAAGATTTGCATTGATTGCTTTGCTTTGTTTTAATTGGCACAAATCTTTGGATACATGACTTAACAAGATCCTAAAATTAAATAACGAGGCAATTTATTTCCTAACCGTCAGAAGGTGCACAAAACGTGTAAAAATGATCAGCCAGAATATCAGTAATACAAGTGTCATCAGCACGAGTGAAATAAGGGAAGCTAGTAAATGTATAGGGAGATTTGGACGTGGCACAACACAGTGACAACACGACACCTTTATTTCCTGCACAATATGGTGCTTTCACAACCGCAGTTCTGTGAGCATTGCTCGATGGGCATAGCCTTAAGTGGCCACGCCGGTCGCCTTCGAAATGCTAGGTATGCTCCTACCGCAGTAGCGAAATGTCGCCCTAGGTAGAGCTGTAGCATATTTGAGCACCTCTTTGTCTATGCACAGCGGGAATATCTATAGAGAGCTTTCTCCATATAATGAGTGCTTTGACATATTTAAGTTACTCTTCGTCTTGCAGGACGAAACAATTCCCGCATTTGCATCTTCCGTCCTCAAGCTAAGTGCCGTCGGGTGCATCCTGCTCAGCTTCGTAGGAATATGCGACAACACGGTCCAAAGACGGCGAAGAGCTCTGGGCATCACGATCTTCGACTTGGCTTATACGGTTCGTAAAACTTCCCGCTTTAAGCTTTGAACACCCGGTCTGATCTTGCGCGCGATCCCACGTCCGGTGCCCTACAGTCTGTTTCAGTAGTTCCGTGCAGTAGAGCCTAGGCTACGAGGGTCTCGAGCCTGGCAGAATTCTTCCGAAGCGAGACGAAATGCCATTTAGAAGAATTGAACGCTGGGCGAGTTGGTAATCCATGACAGAAACGAAATGCGCGAAATAAACAGGGACATGTGCGTGTGTCTCCCTTGTCCCTGTTTATTTAGCGCAGTTCGTTTCTGAAATGCCATTGTTTGGACACGCACACCCTGCTTCGTCTTTTTCCTTGCAGGGTTGCAGCTGCCGCTGCCGGGCCCGCCATTTGCGGGTGACAAGCCGCGGAACGACACGTTTAATCTGTGTTCGCCCTCCGGATTGGCCTAAGAGGGCTGTAGCTTCCACGGTGCTGCACGGAAATTCTGAAACAGACTATATATGCCTCGGCATGCGGCATACGAAGGTTCAAGGAACAGTGGGCGACGAGCGATCACCGTGTAGGCTGCGCCCACATTAAGGGCGTCGCCATACAAGCTCGGAAGACATCTGATCCTCGTCATTAAGTCCAAAATAAACAAATTTTCGCAGCCGTGCTTGATTCTTGTTACAGCACTGAAGAACATTAACGATAGAACTACGCCTTCGCGAGAGGGTCAACGTCGAGAGTTGGCCTAACTAGGCCGTAGCCTCCGGCGATCGCAATCAAGTGGTCAGTTTTACTGGACGATTAACATTTGTCCTCATATCTCTTGCCTTTGCACATACGATAGCCCACAAATTTATGCCCTGACGTGGTGATTTAGTGGCTAGGGTAATCGGCTGCTGATCCGAAGGTCGCGGGACCGAATCCCGGCGGCAGCGACTGCATTTCGATGGAGGCAAAATGTCGAGACTCGTGTACTGTGCGATGTCAGTGCACGTTGAAGAACCCCAGGTGGCCGAAATTTCCGGAGTCCTCCACTACGGCGTCTCTTATAATCAGATCGCAGTTTTTGGGACGTTAAAGTCCAGAAATCAATCAGCACGTACGATAATTTTCCTCGAAACCTCGGTGTGAAGCGCTGTGTTTGTAAAAACACAGCGAGCCGCTTCGGTGACACGGCTCCTGGCGACGGTAAACAAAACCTTCGCTGTGCGGCTACTTCCGATCTCTCAAGTGCTTTGTCAACGGGCGCAGTTTTGCAGTTGGCCCCCTTTTAAGCATAGAAGAAGAAGAAGAAGAAGAAGAAGAAGAAGAATGCTTTATTTTCAATGAAATGTTTACAATACATTTCTGCGAAAACATCCGGATCCGTAGCCGATAAGGCTAGTTGAGGATCCGTACAGACAAGGCATGTAGTAGTTTAATTCGCGAGTACAAAATTTACACAAAGAATTCCGTCACAAATTACACAATCAAATACGGTCATGTAGGGAAAAAAACAACAGAAATAATGTGACATGTACATACATTTCAACGACATTAATATGGCAACTGGTAACTGCCCGATAGAAAGAGTTTCCTGAGTGACTGCATCATATTTGGTACACATTTAATTAGGGTAGGGATACCGTTCCAAATTTTAGCAGCAACAAAGGGTATTGTTCGACGGCCGTAGACATTGCGTACTATAGGCAGGTTAAGATTTTGTTGTTCGGCCTGTCGAGTATGGCCTGTGGGTTTTAATAAAATTGATGCGTGAAAGGGTACATTATTATGCATTATTTTGTGTACTAATATTGCGGTTTTGTATTGTCTGACCATATTAAAACTCATTATATTGAGATTTCTGAGGAGTTCAGCCGATGGTGCATTCTTGGGTGCTGATGCAATGGTTCGTACAGCTCTTTTTTGCAACGTGGTAATGACCGAGCAATGTGAGGCATATGTGAAACTCCATGATTCGATGCAATAAGTTAGGTGAGAATGGAAAACACTAAAGTATAAAATACGGAGTATGTGTGCGCTAAAATAGTTTCTAGCCTTAAATAATGTAAAGCATCCAAAGCTTAGTTTTCTACAAAAATTGTCTATGTGCGATGTCCAGTGGAATGAATGATCTAATGTTATCCCAAGGTAAGTATATGCGTTTACTTTATCAATGGGAGTTTCCCCGATGAATAGACCACGTGTTTCAGGTATCTCTTTTCGGTTGGAGGCGAAAACTATGTACTTTGTTTTTTTCGTATTTAGTGATAGGTTGTTTTGTTTAAACCACTCAGAAGTCATTTGCAATTCTTCATTGGCTAGTGATTCGGCTTCCTGAAGAGAGTGATGAGCTATGAGTAAAGCTGTGTCATCTGCATACAGAGCTGCTTGCATGTGGGTTAAAGATAGGGGATAATCATTAATGAACAGGGAGAACAAAATCGGCCCAAGCACTGAACCTTGCGGCACACCAGTTTCGACGAGTTTCCTGTTTGATTTGTTACCAAGTATTTCTACATACTGAGTCCGTTCGGACAAATAACTACGAAAGAACTGTGAAGATATTCCTCTAAATCCATAGCGTTCAAGTTTGTTAAGCAATATATTGTGGTCCACTGAATCAAATGCTTTTTTTATGTCAAGGAAGATGCCAAGGACGAATTGGTTATCGTTTAATGCGTGGTTTACTGTTTCTGCTAAAAAGCTTACCGCAGTAGCCGTACTGTGTTGTTTTCTAAAGCCATGCTGATTCGGAGTTAGGATATTGTATTTTGTAATAAAGTCCATCATTCTTTTGGCAACAAGCTTCTCAAAAAGAGTGTTCACACATGATAGAATTGTTATGGGGCGATAATTTCCTATATTGTCAGAGCATTCGCCTTTGTGGATGGGTGTCACCCTCCCCATCTTAAGCTGCTCGGGGTACACGCCTGTCGTGAAGGACAGGTTGAAAACAACCGCTAGGGGCGTGCTTAAGGTTTCGATATTGTCCTTCAATATTTTAACAGGTACTCCATCATGTCCCATAGCCTTGTGTGATGACATCTGACGTACAACTGCCTTAATTTCATCTTCAGTAATTTCACGAAAGAAGAAAGTATCCTCGTGAACAGCAGGGAATGGCGAGTTATGTTTTTCGTTTGTGTTTTTTGCCGACTGCTTTCCTATGGTTACGAAATAGTCATTAAAAAGTTCCGCTAGCTCCTTTTCATTACAACCTACGACGCTTAAATTTGGTAAAACAGGTTGTCGAGGCTCCGGATTTACTACTGCCTTTATTATACGCCAAATTTCCTTTGTGTCACCGTTTGCTTTCATGATAAGGCTACTGTAATATTCCTTTTTTCTTTTTCTCATCATTGACAATGACAGATTGCGCGTGTTTCTGTACAATTCTTTATAATAACCGTTATCCTTATTTTGCTTCATTTTGGTCAGCCAATGTTCTCTTAGTCTAACAACTTTGAGTATTTCTTCGTTCATCCAAGGGCAAATTGGTGTGGACAAGTACGCTGATCTGCGAGATTTGCCCTCTGCTTTTATGCATCGTGATTGCAACAGTGATAAGAAATTTGCGTAAGCTGCGTTCGCATCTGTATCGCTTGAACATAAAAACTGTGTTTCTTGGATTGCCCGTTTACTCTTTTCGTAATCAATCCTAAAAGATTGTGTGGTAGTCTGTTTCGCTGTGTGTAGGTAAGTGCCAGACACATAAATGAATGTCGGGAAATGGTCTGACACGTTTTCTGTTATCACTCCGGCAGTGATAGCTTCACTATCAATGTTTGACAAGATGTGGTCAATTGTTGTGGATGACGTTGGTGTAACTCTTGTTGGTGCTACAATATGATTTCTAAAACCATAACTTAAAGCTAAGTTTTCGTACTCCGCGCTTGTTCGTTTGTTTGTGTCAATGTTAAAATCGCCGCATAGTACAACTTGTTTTCTTTCACTTGTAAGCTGCTCTAAGGTATGTTCTAATTTCTCAAGAAATGGCTGAATCTTCGCATCTGGGGGCCTGTACAAGACGCCCACGACCACGTTATTCTGTATCTCAACGAACAGCATCTCTAGCTCTCCTAAATGTGTTTCCGTAAATTTCTCTAGTTTTTTAAAAGTTATACGGGATGATATGTACAGCGCCACGCCGCCGCCTCGGGAATTAAATTGTCTTGGAAGAGAAACAAATTGGTAACCAGGGGTGTTTATGAATTCATCATCTTTCAGCCATGTCTCAGATAGTGCTATAACATCGTAATTCACCTTTTGACGACTGATAAAGGCTATCAGTTCGTCATAATTTTGGTTCAAACTTCTTACGTTGCAGTGCAAGAGGCGTAGGGCGATGGGGCTGTCATATTTAGTCAGATTAGGCGTAATCGTGTCCATGAACACGCAGTTACTCACGGTAAAAGTGTTCAGTCAATTTAGACGATCTTGGACAGGTCCGCACAAGAAGCTACGTGAACTACGCTAGAATTTTCTGCTTTTCTAGCCAGTATTTTGGACTGGGAAACCCATACAAACTTCCAGCCCTTTTCTTTCTTTCTGGCAATTGTCATGCCTAGCAATGCTTTGTTCTCTGGGCAAAGGTGCTCGTTGACGTACACAGAACTGGTGCCGGGAAAGCCGATTTCATTGCTTGTGAACTTTTTCTTTTTTCCTGCTTGGAGCACTTTGTCCCGTGTAGCTCTACACAAAAATTTAACGACTATGTTCTTTTTTCTTTTTCCTTTGTGCTTTTTCCTAGCACTGCTCAATAAGGATTTATTTCGTATCAGAATGAACTAATAACAATTATCTTCCTTCCAATTCCGGCAATACTGGCAAATGCCTCGGTAGCCTCGCCAGGGCGGTCAGTGACAAGGTAACGGAGGAAAGGGGGGTGGGAGCTAACCAGAGGGCGGCCGGCAATGTCACTTCACGCATCTTCCTCTCTTCCATTTGCTCTGGTCATCCGATGATCTGATCCGGAGACTAGAAAGTGTACGCGGCTTGATGCACCTCAGTTGTCCGAACGAGCGAAACGTTACGGCAAAACACCCACGATACGACTCCCGGAGGACATCGGCGGAAGTCGGATAGGATGAAGAATGGCAGATGTGTGGAGCGCTTAAAATTGCTTGTCGAGTCGCGAAGAACGTCGAAATATGTGCAGGACCATAGAGGGTGGCTTCAGGAGTGCCACGGCCGTATTGAAATGTCGGCTTGCTCAGCCCCAAACCTTCTCTCGGGAGCGACAAGTTCACAGTGTAGTTCAGTAGCAGTGTGCCGAAACGCCACACCCAGAAAAATCGGGCTTCAATGACCTTGGTTTGCTCGACAGCTACGTTCTCCGAGCGGAAATGTATTCGCCCGTGCACCCTTTTCACTCTCGCCCCGCGTGCGTATCTCCTCTCTTCGCTTCGCCGCACGTGACCAAGCCCTCAAGGTCTTCACAGTCTTCTCAACAAGATCCAGTCAACAACGTCTTCTACATATAAATCAATGCGACTACCAATGTTCAAGCTATAGGATGATCGTAATGGGCCTCCACTGGCCCAAGCGCTACCAAACTGTACCAATACCAACCCATTGTCACCATGTAGTTGGTTCAAAAAATGATTTTTCTTGGCAAACTCAGGCGATATGGCAAGAGGCACTCCATACTGGGTGACTATGAATAAATCGGTCGAAAATGTACTTCAGAAAAATTAGCTCCTCTAATGACTGTCCTAGACGGCTCGGATTGCATGTGCGGTACTGTTCCTTCATGGGTTCTCCTACTCAAGGAAGGGCAAACTTCCGGAGGACTTAATATGTGGGAGCCGTTTCCCTTTCGACAGCATCTTAAGCGTTCCTGGTGGGCAGATGCAACTTTAAGCAGTCAAAACTGTGGACACGTATATATTTAGTGTATTCGAATGTAGTTGGAGAAGTCATGTGTTAAAGAAGCTTTAGGGGGCTTCGGTGCATCGTCATTGCTCGGTCTTGTGCTACAGAATTCTCAGGAGGTTCAACACGAGACGGGAAATTTTGTGCGTATTTTCGTTCCCTTGAAAAGCGGAGCTGTTTAGCGACCCGCCACGTCCGTAGTACACGGGTATTGTGTCACACAGAAGGCAAAACGGAACGGCACTTGCCCTTGAACCACCACCCAAACACGTGACCTCAGCCCACTGCTACGTCATATTTATGACGCGAAGGGCGGTGCAGAAAAAAAAGAATGAAATGAAAAAAAAAGAAAAAGAAACCCTGGGGTTGCGCAGAAGGAAAACGTGGACCGGCGTTTGGGAACTACACACACCCTGGCTATCATCGTATACTGCTATATGATAATGATAGCCCTATGTGATAGTGCACTTGACACCGCTGGCACAGCCTCGCCACTCACTCAGATTTCGCGGGCATGAAACTAGGTTTTTAGTTGTTTCAGATGCCAAGCAGGTTATGGTCGGGGGGGGGGGCTATGTCACTCCCTCCTTCCCTCCATCCATCCATCCATCCGCCGTGTGGCGTCCACACCCGCACTGCGCATGCGCATCCTCCTCCCCCTTCTCTCCTTGTCTCATCTCTTCTCTTCGCGGCTGTCCTCCTTTCCTCTCCGAACGGCGCACGTTGACTATGGAAATGCTCTTTCTTCAGATGAACACTTTACGAGCTCGCGCCCTCGCCCGCGCGAGACAACGCTGACGCAGGAAGCGTCTGCTAGCGTCAAACCAATGCGAACTCGGTGTGCACCCCTCCCCCCCCCCCCCCCCCCCGGTCCTGCTTCGCATCGCCTCATGATCCTCTTTAGGGGCAGATGGTGTAATTTTTTGTTTTTTTATTTGTTCGTTCAGAGTATTCGCGATGTGGGTCCGAAGGGTGACTCAGTCTGAAGGTATGGTAGGTAGAATAATTACGTCAGAATGTATTGCAGAACATGAGAAAATACACAGGTCAGGACAAGAACGAACAATTTTTGGTAGTCAGCAAGACCCAGTCAAAACGCCTGCTACATAGAAATCAATGCGGAAACCTATATCCACGCTGTAGGATGATGTAAATGAGCCTCCACCGGCCCAGACGCTACCAACTCTGTACCACCACCAACCCACTGTCATCACCAAGTTGTTACAAAAAGCTGTGTTTTTTCGTTGCAAACTCCGGGGATATGGTTAAGAGGCGCTCCATATGGGATGACTACGGATAAGTTTTCACGGCCCGGAGCTTTTTAACGTTGTTAGAAATCATAAACTAATAACACACACAAAACAAACATTGAAGTAAATACAGCAAGGATGGCGCCATCCTGCTGACGCGTCAAAAAAGAAAAAAAGCACGTAGGCTTCATCTCCGCACACGAAAAAAAAATAAAAACCATCTCCGCACATGGCTTTCGCGATGTTCGAGACAGAAGAGCTCCCCACGGCAACCGTCAGGAAATGTAGTTTTAGCAGTAACGCTGCGTGCCGGCAGTTGGCTCCGCGGCATGTTCGCAGGTGGCGGCGAGCGCTCGTCGACCGAACGCAGGAGAGCCGAGCTGCTGGAACGGAGGTTTTTGCACAATGTTGCAAGATTTGGGAGTCGTTGCAAAATGTTGCGCATCGTGCCTCCTACAGTTACTGCATACGGGATACACTGGCGATATTGCAAAGATAAGGCAAAAACAATTGAGCGAAGTTTGCGCTTGTGGCGCAAGGCTAGAGAAGCAGATAAGCACTTGGCCGGTCCGGGTTTGTCTCTGGCCCTTCTGCCTTTAGTCGTGGTCCGGGGCTTCGCAAAACACCTCGCGAATACTGCAGTGCCCAAAAAATTACAGCATATCCACGGAGTGAATGATGATGAGTGGGCGAATCTCGGGAGGTTCATCGTAGATCGTGCCGAGTTCCGGATTAATTTAGTTAACGCGCACGCTGCGAATCCTCATGGTTCAACTATGCACAAGTGAAATCTCCCACCGGCACTTCATTGCAAGCCAAGATCCAGTATATATATATATATATATATATATATATATATGGGTGGCCGGTGAACGGTTCTCCAACGCGAGCAGTCGGTATTTCTCAATCAAGAAACTCGCTAGGAGACGCTGCCTGCGCCAACGTTGTCTCTCGCAGGTGAGGGCGCGTCCTCCTTCTTTGCGAGCTGGTAGAGCGTTCATCTAAGAAAGAGCGTTTCCATAGTCAACACGCGCCTTTCGCTCTCTCTCTCTCTGTCTCTCTCTCACAAGACAGCACGCGCCGAGGGCGAGCGCGGGTTACGCCTTACATGGGACAAGGTTAGACTAAGAGGAGCTTCGCCCCTAAAATGCTTCTCGAAGTTTTGTACTAAACTCAGCGTAAAGGTGTTCGCGACGAACCAGAGACAGTGGCAGACGCGACACCAGTCAGCGCATCCTCAATAGAGGAGGAGCTGCTCCAGCACGGTGGTAGTGTAAGCTATAGGTTTCGCTGCGTGCTCTGCAATCGTTCTTTTTCAGTCTTGCTTCATTCCTATTGTTGCTCGTAAGTTCTATTAGTGCTGTCTGAAGCGGCGTTCGGGTTCCTCGAGACTTCATTTGTGTGAATGAAGATAACGCTGTTTTCAGCTGTACTTCAAACGGAATTGCTTATGCCTTGGTTAGTGCAGTGCAATCATATTTCGCTAATATGTTCGTAGGATATACGCGCCGTTTTCAATGTTGCAGAGGTCTCAAGGGTCGGCTTTAAACGTCACTAATTATTACACCGTTGGTTGGGATAGCTTGAAACAAAATGCGAATAAATAAGCAGTCTGCATTGCTCATGTTTTTATTCTTACCTTCCAGTGCTGCAACGTCATGGTATGCGCACTATGCATACTTCAAGGGCTTAGAATGACCCGACACACACGACACGTATCCTTACCTTCGTATGTGTATCATCTACACATCTTAGCCCTCTGCTTGCTGCCTATTGCACTGGTAAGTGCTGCTCAGTCTGTCTTCTTATTCGGACTAAATAACGAAGTCCTTTTAATATTAAGAACTTATCTAGCCTGCTTGTGTAAATTTTCTGCGGTTGTGGTGGGGATAAGAAAAGGCTGATCAGATGTCACGTTGTCCCTGTGCCATTTATAGCCTAATGGCCGCACATATTACCGATTCACGTTGTCGTTCTCTCCGCGGAATTCGAACAGTCGTCACTGTGGATCAGATCTCAGTACGCTCACACAGTGTTCAGAACAAATGGTGAACAGTTCAGAGTACATCGTACTCTGCCATAAGGGATAACTCCGCAGGGAGGCGGGGGGGGGGGGGGCGTAGTTGAGGACCCCTTCAAGGCACTAACAGAACGCTTACCTCGTTATGAGCGAATAGAATATAGAAATAAGTAAAGCTCTTTGTGCATAGCCAACTGTCCCAAATTCTACCCTCTTGAAGGTAATTAGAAGTATAAGCTCTATACGGACAAGTGTATCCGTTTTCCTCTCTTTATGTTTTGTGGGTGCCGCGCTTCAGCACAAAAAAATTATTATTCATGGCATATATACCGTTGCTTCATCGAACGGAAGCTTCTGTATTGCTATCGAAGGTTACACTCAGGTCGCAGAACGCCGTGTGCGATCTACAGCATAGGGAAGCACCACAGGTGAAACTCGGTGAAGCTAGGATGCGGGAGTGGACGTGGGGGGATCGCGTGACCACTTACAGAGACATCACAGAACACTACAGACTGAACAGATGTAAGTACCTACCACCACATGACTAATCAAACAAGAAACAGGCGGTTGCCTGGAGAAAACTACAGACACGCGTACCCAATCCCGGTGATCCTTCGCCTCCGCTACCCAGACATTTATTCGCCTGACACGTGTAAAGTGTGCGGAGCCAGAGCGACGCTGCAGCACATGCTGTGGGCATGCACAGGGAGCGCACAGCAGGATCCCCTTATTAGGAACGGGGTAGACATGGCAGTATCTGACCGCGGGCCCGATGGAAGGCGTCCGTGCGACAGCCACAACCAGGTCGCCGATGAACTCAGGTTCGTCCTGCACGCCGAGGAAGCCGCCCGTGTCCAAGGGCTCGAGGCCGTCACCTAAGCTGTGGTGCTTGTGGCACCTACACCAAATCCCCGGACGTATTTGCTTATTAAATTTCTTTTTCTCTCTCTGTCACCTTTATTGGTACGGCGCACGATACCATCTAAACATGACGTGCAAAAATAGTCTATAGCACATAAGCTTCATACCGACTATTGCCCCAGTTCATCGTCCTCACCGCGCCGCGCACGGTTGTCAACATCCCCCGCACGACAGATTTAATAGCCTATTCCTGCCGGATGAGGAACTTTTATTTATTTATTTATTTATTTATTTATTTATTTATTTATTTATTTATTTATTGTACCCTCAACGTATACATACAGTATATTATAGAGGGGAGGGGCAAAACAATGGAAGCAAGAATAACGCCAGTAAGGAAAATGTGAAGCAGGGATAGTACTAATGCTTATACAATACGTCGTAGTAGTACCCTTAGCACAAACCGAAAAAAAATACACAAGCTATATCACTGATACCAAGCAATACGAGATGCAGGAACCAGATCACGTTAACTTAAACATTGCACCACGCACACTGTCGATGTACTTAATGGACAAAAATTAAGGTAGCAATTTTAACAAAAAGAAGGGAGAAAAAGGACAGCACTGATGCAAAAGTATGAATGCAATATGAATGAACTGTACCGCACTAGATCATGTTAGCTAAAGCACTCTAAAAAAGAACTAGGTCGCGATTGACACTGAGTGCTGTACCGTACGAGCATGGCGTTGTAGAACCGTCTCCACATCCCGATGAGCTCTTTTCACCGTCGCTACAATCACGACGACCGCGGTGATGACGATGATGATGCTAATGATAGTTTATACATGTCATATACTGACATCAGGGGAGGGCCAAGACCTGAGATGCTTATCCTTTAGTCGGTGTATTGCGGATACCGCAACACCATGAATAAAAAATAAGTTACAGAAAGCAAAACAGAAGAAACCTACATAGGTTGTGCACTTGCACTGTCAAAACAGCTAAAGCTTTCTTTTTTTCCACGCATAACCTTTATCGAGCCAAGTGCACTTCGTTCTCTTCGGTTCACGGCGCTAGCACGATTCCAAACAATTTCTACGTGTATAAGCGCGGACAATCACAACTCCCTCAAGGACGGAAATAATTGGCTGTTACAACAGTAGCGTGGTAATACGAACAAGCAGAATGGAATACACATGCTGAGTGAAATAAGGTTTGCATGCCAGCTGATTGATTATGCACACAGTGTCCTGGCAACCACACGAAGCGCCGTGTTGCTGTGCATTGCTGCGCTGTTGCTCATCACCAGTGTAGTTAGTTGCCTGCACTGCCCCTTAGCTATTCGGGTCAACCTGAAAATCATTTAACGGCGTAGCTGTTTAACTATGGCAAACCTCCGGTGTGCAAGGTTAAAATCCTGCTGGTATGTGGCAGCTAGTGGAGATGTGCAAAACGGCATAACAATGTATAATTTAGCATACCAAGGGTGGTGAGCAAGGGAGGTGAGCGGGAAAAGGAAGGAAAGGAGCGGAGCAGGCGGTAGGGTGGAGCATGCATGGCATAATTTGGAATAGTAGACGCGCCACTGAAAGTATGTGTCAAGAAGATCTTAGCAAACCAAGAGATGCATATGGTATAGTATAGCAGGGGTTGCGAGATGGTGAGGCGAAAGCAAAGGAGAAAGGGAGAGCATAGACTATGCTGTATAAATTGCATAGCCTTGTACAGTATAGGCTAGCTAGGGTATGGGAAAGAGATGCAAAGGTGAAGAGGATGAAAGAAGAATGTGAAAGGGTAAACCGTAGACTAGCCCTGTCCAGTAAGTGTAGCAAGGGATGGGGAGAAAGGCGAGAGGGTGAGGAGGATGAAAAAAAGGAGAGAATGAAGTGTTGAATGAGACGAAGAAAGAAACAAAGATGACAGAAAGGAGAAAGAATAAAATGTATAAAAGAAGGAAAGATGGAGCGAAGGAGTGGACCGGGATTAAGCTAGGACGGGGATTAAGCTATTAGCTAAGTATGGCAGCCCAGCTCCGCTGTCCGTTCAGGTTTGGCACTGCTAGTGTCAAGCTGCCGCATTGTTTTCAGTCCAAGACTTGTTTGATGTAAACACGATCCACTGTTCTCTTTCGCTTTCAGATATGCGCAATATGCACTTCTGTATATGCAAGAATCAACCAGGCAGGGTCATCCTTTGCAATCTGGGGTGGTCACTCCGTTCATCTCATTTCAGTGATCACGGACACAATTCTCATCACCCAATCGGAGGTGAGTAATTGGTGCTTGCTGAAGGAGCAGTGGCCGGCTCATAAGAGCACGTGGTCCGTGACGTCTTCTGGCGTGCTGCCATGGCTACGAGTGGCGCAGAGTAACACTCCCGGGAATAAACGTACAGAGATACCCTATGAAGTGGACGAGCGAGCAACCGCCGGCGTAGAGCACTTGGTATGACAACGGACGTGTTATACAAAGGTTGCAGGTTCGCTTCCTGCTGACGGGGGTGTGTGTTTTTTGGTGCACTTTAAGTCCTTTCCATTTATGTCATAGTTCCTACACCACAGTTAAAATCCCGGGTTCATGTCTCCTATACCTTATTTAGCTTCATTGTCTGGTCGCTTCGGTACGCTGTGGCTGACAGGAAAACCAGCCCTTGACCACAGCCTTGACCTATTGCCCTTCTTCTGTTTCAAAGGAAGAAACATTCCGAGGTGTGTCCATTTTAACCGAGGCACAACACATCGAGAATCAACGCACGCGGCTCTACGCAACCGAACCTGCGCGTTTGCTTTCTCTTCACCGAGAAAAAAAAAGAAAATCAAGGAGATGTGCGCTTCGCACTTCCCCCTCATCCTCTTTTGAGGGTGAGGGGGGGAGAATGGGAAGCATACAGAAATGAACGCTTGCCCAGGGTGTTCCCATCCTGACGATTAAAAGTCCACTCGGGGCCGAAGCCTTGGCTCCAGCGACATTCCCATTTGGGCTATCCCATTCCCATTTGGGCTATCGGTGCAACTCTCCCGGCACTTAATTCTCCTAATCATGTGGAATGATAACACCGTTTTTCATTGAGCGATTGAATGGTGAATAAAGCATTCTTTCCATTGAAGCGCCAGGTGATACCTGCGCGGGCGTTTCTACGGGGGGTGTTATTGGATGCGCCGATAGTACCAGTAGTAAGGAAATCAAAAATTAAATTGATGAACGGAAGTCGGAGTATCATTACCATCTAGGGCGTGCCGTAGAAACCTATATCTGTCAGTTCCGGATAATATACGAACAAGTTGCTTCTCGAACAATGTATTGCTTCGCCAGGGTCAGGATTATGCGCACAACCTATATCCTTGTAAATTGGGCCAGCTACATCTGAAAATGCATACAACTCAAATAATAGGTACCCATTAGCAAGTTTCTCAGCATGCACGGGAGCAAGCGGCGGGGCTATACCTACAGGAACACATACGCAGTTGCCCGAGTGGTGTACATCGCAGGGCACGAGCAAACGCCTGCAGTCGTCATTGTGCGTGATCACCCAGTCCAACATACCTTCGTGTAGACGCCCTACAAGTGCACTAAAGCATTTCGCTCGAATCCCATCGCACCACCTCGCCTTATTTACCGCTTCCAGGCCAGACTGACTTCAGTGGTATTATTGCTGCCCATCATGCAGCCCTACCGTCGAGCTTTACGCCTGCAGTAAGGCCATTATTACCATTGCGGTGGCTCTATGCCCTTGAAGCGCTCCTGACCATTTCTGGAATCAAAACGAAAACCCACTTGTAATCACTGGCCTTGCAAAAAGTCACCCTAACGTTCCTGCGCGAAAACCACAGAGGGCTCATTCACATTTAACACTGATGGGTCAGTTTCCTCTACGAGTGCAACAGCAGCAATGGTCACCCGAGCGAAGTCCATCACTATACGACGTATTACGTCACATTTAACAATATCGACGGCTGCAGAACTTGCCCCAATCCATGCTAAGGTAGAGCTAATAAATGAAGACCTGCCCAGGCATGATCAGTATTCACCGACTCCAAGGCAGCTCTTCAGTGTCTGATGTCGCCATTTCGTCACGGACCTCACGGAAAGCTAGTCGTTGACATAAGAATTCTTCATCACCATGCAGTCGAGCAAGGGCACAACATCATCTATCAGTGGATACCGGGTAATTAAGGGATCAACGGCAATGACCTCGCCGATAAAGCCGCCCGATCTGCCCATGATGGCAGCCGCTGCAGAGCAATATCCTTCTCCATGACTGAGGCATCTGAGAGGGTTCGGTCCCTCTCACGTAACCTTAAACGTGCAAGTTCAGTTTGATGGAATTCGCCGGTGCTCGTCTCCACAGCTTGCTTCCAGACCTCCAGTTCCGCCTTCTATCAGGAAGCCCTCGAGCTGAGGAGACATTTTTGTTCCGCCTGTGGTTCGGCGTGGCCTTCACGAATGCCTTCTTTTTTCGTATTGGAATGGCCAACGACCCTTTATGTGAGACCTGTGGCGGTGACAAAACGATATTCCATCTTCTGTGCGAGTGCCCTCGTTTCAGTGTCTCCAGGAAAGAAATTGCCGCTGCTCTAGACGGACTTGACAGCCGCCATTTGTCGGAGGAGCGAGTCTTGGGACACTGGTCGGAACCATCGTCTACACGGAAAGCGCTGAACGCGTTGTTCGCTTTCTAAGAAGGAGCCGCCTAAGGGAGAGACTTCAATCAGTGTCAATTTTTTCTCTCTATTTCTTTTTTATTGTCACGTCTCATTTCTATAGTTTTTTATTGCTCTTGGCCCTTTCCCCTGCGCAGGGTAGCCAGCCGGTCTCAGAGCTGGCTAACCTCCCAGTCTTTTCCTTTTTCCTCCCTCCTGCATGCTTGGGCATAGTGTAAATACATTGTAAATATATTCTGCTTTTCTTCTTCGCGTAACAATCTTGTAGAAGGTGCTGATTACTTACACACAACGGAGCCCCGCAGCGGCCGCCAAATCGCTATTCAGGCGCATCTAGCAGCGGGGGCACGTCAGCAGCGACAGCTACCATGCCTATGCCACCCTGTGATCACTTTTGCGGCAGTGACGATGGGTAGCTCCAAAAGTGGGTTCAGTGTGAGCGGGTGAGCGAAAATCGAAGGTGGGACACAGTTATATGCTGGCCAACATTTAATTTGTTCAGTGAGAACGAGGAATAACTCACAAACAGGAGCGTATGAAGGACCATACTGCGTGATTTGTTTAGCCAATGCACCGGCTGTAAGCGTGTCGCCAAGAGAGAACTTGCCCCACATATCCAGACAACTAGAGAGTCTTGTTTGCTTTGTATTGAAGGTAACTTGACGCTTTGTCATAAAGCTGACACGAGCATGATAAAAGCCGACAAGGCTGCGCACGTGCACAAGACAATCGTGAACGATGCATTTCATCTGGTCGCGTTCAGACTGTTCGACAGTCCAAGAGGTTACTTCCGAGTGCCAACGCTCCGAAGGGGCTAAAAGCCGACGCATCGCCCACCACTTCTCCCGCCGTCATAGCGGTAGTTCGACCTCTACACGTAAGGGCCTTTGTATAAAAAGGCAGCCTTCCCATCCGCCGAGGACATTACCAGAGCCGTTTCACAGGAATGAAGACCGCACCACCCGCACACATGAGGGAAACGGCTCCCAATCAGCCTCAGCCGACCATATCGACCGTTCAGTCTGCTGGCGCCAGGAGATGGCAAACGTGGGCATTGAGAACAGTGGTTCCGTGCATCAGCCCGGCGTTTTCTCTTGGGCCACTTTGAAAACCCTTTAGGACTACCGTCCTGCTGCCAGCGTTCGTGGTCAGAGTGCTCGAGGACGCCTGACGGCACGCGGGCTTGCTGCAGATCGATGTACACGACTGGGAGACATTTCCCTTCATTTCCAAAGTACATGGACCTTGGGAAAGCTTTCTCAGCTTCCGCCCACCGCCCCGCAAGCCAAGCTAACTGCGGCAGTCCGGTAACGACTCGGCACGTTATGCCGCCCACATCGTGACATCCGCTCAGTACAGTCGCTTGCACTCACTACGACGTACACTTGCCAGGTCTCCTACGCCGCGTTGACCTGTCTTGCCCCTGCGCTTTCGTTCGCGGAAATAACGGCCGTTCCTCCTTGAGGTTACCCTGCTGCTAGGACCTACTCTCAGTTTTGTCGGTTGGAGTTCTGCTCAGCACCATCCTGGGCAACCGCATTAGGCAACTAGTCGCGCATCACACCAACAGCCACGTTATGCCCCCCAGAACTTGATTGCTACCGAAATGAACGGCATTAGTGTTGCACCTTTGATTGACGCGGGTGACTGTACCTCTGCTATGAAGCCTTCCTTCCGTCAGGAGTTAAAAAAAGTGCTGACTCCAACCCATTCCCATGTTTGCGGCGCCGAAAGCAGTGACTATGCCACAGTTGGCCTAGGTACAGCATGTAGTAACATCTTCCGGCCACCAAACTTCTGTTCTATATATAGTTACCGTTCTCACTCACTACACCAACTACGTTATTTTTAGCCTTGCCATCCTTTGTGAGTTGTCCTTCTTGGCGGCTCATTCAGCCTTTATTTGTTCTTGAGGTGGTACTGATTCGGGACTTGCACAGTCCACTCCTCAATCTCACCTGCTTCGCTCAACAATGTCCGTTTGTTGTGGTGAACCGTGACCATAACTCGCTTTTGTCAGTATCTGATGGTGACTATATGTGCTCGCGTCCATCATAGCCGCTCCCTTGACACGCTGTTGCTTTTACACGAACTGTTATTAGCGTTCACAGAATCATAGTTCATGTCCCTGCGCCGCAGAATTTCGGTTTGTGTCCGCAAGTGTTCCCGCACTGCATTGTCCTCGCCATGTTTGCGTTTTCCGACAAAATGTATTGTACCTCGCCCCTACTGAAAAAGCTACTCGAACCCACTCGTTCATTGTTACCACGTCGTATGTCAATAAAAGTTACGTAATCGTGCTGTGAGCTTCGCTTCGCTTGTTGAATATCGCCCTCGCCCCAAGCAGTTCGTTAGGACGTTCGTCTATCGAGCGGAATTCCACGCGACCTTTTCACAAGCGAGGGTTACGCCCTTTCATATGCCACCTTGCCTGAAAATGGGGAGGTTTGACTGTTCTGAGCTTTCCGCTAGTCCGTACCTGCGCAACGAAGGAGCGCATTACCAGCGACAATGTCCTATCGATCCATTGACGTCCGTTCCGTGTATCTCAAATTCGGCGTCACATAATCCAATGCTAAGTCGAGAGATATTCGGTTACCAAAGGCCTAATTGAGCCACCCTGCAGCCTATGGGCTCCTACTGTAGTTCTAATGGAGGAAAAATACAGCAGTTGGTGGTCTGGAGTGCACAAGATCAGATTAACAAGACGACTAAAAAGACGTCTACGTGCTAAAACTCACGAACCACCTCCTTGATTGCCTTCACGGCGCCAAATGTTTGAACAATCCAGCTTCTGTCAGGATGATTACGAATTACCTTTGGTGACATGGACTTCGAAAACACGGCTCTTGTGGCACCGGGCGGTCTTCGCCATTTTAGAACCTTCTCCTATGGTTTATTCAGCAAATCGTATGCCACCTTACATCGAAACCCTTTCGTTCATTGGCTGCTGTTCCGATCTACCACATTATTTGGACTATTGGATAGGATTGCCTTCATAAATAAGCGCAAGCCGAAGCTATCTGCTGGAACGCTCCGCGAACTGTTCGACATGAGGCCCACACCTAGCGCTCGCTTGGGCCTTCAGGAAAGTTGCTTGCATTTCCCATGTAATGCCGGGCGTCTTGCCTACGATACATGCCGCAAGCCCAGAACCTACAATCTGCTAAGCTTAGTTTCAGACAGAAGTCAGCAGAAGTTTTAAACTAAGGTCAGAAAAACTATGTGCACTCTCGGATGGGGCAGCACTCCCTTAACCGGGGAAGAAGATGCCGCGTGGCGTCAGCCACAAGCTAATTCCTTCCCCTGTCTTTTCACCCTGCACCTGTTCCATCCAACGCAATATCCGTCATACTAGCCCTACTGTGGAGCGCAGCCCATAGTATACCACTGCACGTGGGAATGTCCATGTCCACAAGGCTGTTCCCCTCCATCACATTCCTCCTGGGACACTCCGCTGACTCGCTCAGCGCCACAAGAGCAGCGTCGGAAGATCGGGTGGGCACATGGAATGGTGCCGGCCAACAGGGCCCTGAACTAAGGGCTGCACCCTACGTGGACGATCATTCATTCTGCTTTCAATAAATGCTTACTCTCTCTCACTCTTACTTTTCGCTCCTGTCCTTTGTATCACTTATTCCTCCCCCTCCTTGTTTAGGGAAACTGGTTAATGTTTCTCTGGTTAATGTCTGGTCAATGTTTCTACCTTTCCTTTACATTGTTTTTCTCTGCCTCTCCAGCCATACTTGAGAGCGTGACGCACACCTTCTTACGTAGGTTTAACTTCTACATTTTCGTTTGTTATCACGATGGCGTGACGGTATGGTATGTCCGAACTTACGCGATCTGTCGTTCTCTTTTACTTCAGCACAATTTGTGTCCCTGAGCAGCAAAAGTACCGCGCGCAGTATGTTGTTTATCTTTTAGCCACGCTTGCTTATCCTTCTCTGCTACCCTGTCCTTGCACTTACAGAGAACTTAGGTAATCATTATTGTTATGTTTACGAGATGTTGCTATTTCTGATTTGCTTTTTACTAGTTGTTGTACTGTGCGAGCAAGGACCCTTAGTAGCTTTTTTCAATTCCAGAGTGCATTAATACCTGGCTATTTTAGAAAAAGTCTGTTTTAACGCCCTGTCAGTAAGTATTGCACGCTCTCATTAGAGAAACATTCTGCGACGGAATCACGAACACACTACTGAGTCAGGTACTTTGCCATTGAGACTCGCACCCGTTTTAGGAAGTATATGTACTGTTGAGCTCACAGTACCTTGCTCGCAAGTAGTTGCTCACAGTACCTTTATATATTTCACATGTTCGTCATATAGATAACGTGGAAAATGCAAGGGCTCGCGACAAATGAAAGAGGCCGTAAAGCCTACTATAGATCTGGTTGACTTCTGGGGTTTTACATCCCAAGACCACGATTTCATTATGACATACACCGTAGTGGAGAGATCCGCAAATTTCGACCACCTGGGGTTCTTTAACGTGCGCTGACATCGCACAGCACGCGGGCCTCAACATTTCGCCTCCATCGAAATGCAGCCGCCGCGGCCAGGATTCGATCCTGGCCGCGGCGGCTGCATTTGCTCAAATCGCGATTTGCTCAAAGCGTGTTTCTATCACGATTTGAGCAAATACGGCCACCTACGGGCATGTGCGATATATGGCCGCATATGCCCAATTACTGATATCGCCATATATGGAATTTTTCTAATGGACGATTTTGCAACAATAAAGCAACAATTTGCCGACACTATTTAATCAAGAATGTGACAACGACTTTTCAATGTTGTAATTCAACATTTTAACAACTTTTGAATACGGCAGTCAACAATTTCTGAACAACTAATAAACGTTTTGTCAATATTGCAATTGTCAATAACTTTTCAACGAGAAGTCAACGGCCAATTTTCTACAACTTGTCAACATTTTTTTCAATAATTTCTCAACATTGTTATAATGCCCTTTGTTGACGCAGCTCAATAACTTCTCAACATTTTTTCAATGACGATTTTCATAAGGGCTCTAGTATACCCGAGGGGGAGTTTCACCTTGCATATAAGACGCTTTGTACGCAAGCTCGTCAACCCAAGTACGTCGAAAAAAGAAAACATGGGACATCTCAATAAAGACATAGTTGAATACGTGGAAATTCTACTTGTTCGTCGCCAAAGCGAACATGGTATCGACGCCGCACGCACTACGGCGATAGCAGCTGTTCCAGGCGCAGAAAACGCCACGCACAATGGCGAGGTTTCTCTGATACACTATGTTGCGCTTGGTAACCAGCATTCATGCGAATTCGCCATATCAGCTTGTTTCGACGCCACTGTTCGGCTCTCAGGAAAAAGGCCATTGGAGCAATAACATGACACCATTTGGACATCCTACAAAGCCTCAAAAATCGTGGCGGCCATCTGTTAGCACGGCGAGCTGAGCTGGAACCTTGGCCGAAAACCGGATACGCTGCTACGAGCGGCAGCTGAGCGGAGCTCCTACAACGCCGCAGTGTCGCGTCACCCAGGTGGCGAAGATCGAATACAGGGAAGACTCGGATGATCGATCGCAGAATCTATTCCGCGCCAACTGACTCCATGAAGAGAACTGTGCACTCCAGCCTTCTTTCTGTCTGTTTATCATATTGGTAGAAGAGCGCGAAAGATCAACCAGCATAATTAACCAGTACCAGCTCGCCCAAATTTATACCCTTCTGCTTTTCTGTGTGTTACAGCTGCTGTTGCTGCAATGGAAGTTGCCGCGATATGAAGTCTTGTCACGCACTATGTTTCGCCAGCGTACGCCGACGAGCCCTACCGAGCGTTCATATCGCGGGGGTTTGGATAGCATACTCTTTAAAATAAAGATTCCGACAAGCGCATAACAGCGAGGAAGTAGCTAGGCCAATTGTTCCTCCGTTTCACAAGTTGTTATTTGGCGCTTTACAGGGGCAACCAAGTAAAACCATGGCTCCTGCGTCGTGAGGCTGTGGTGCGTTGCGCTGGGTAGCGAAAATTATTATTATGCACTGTTAATGGAACACCGTTAATGGAGCTTTCCTGTTTTAAATTAGGACTAATGAGCACCACTTTGTCTATACGCGTGGAAACAGCTGACCACAGGAGATTCTCTACAACAATTGTGACGAAATCAGAAAACACGCATATGCACACACAGGCGGAAACTGCGGTCTTGGAAAGTACTGTTTGTATACAGAATATTTCGATTAAACTTTGGAAAATGGTTTCCAGTAACCGGTTCACTGCATCGTGCGGCATCTTGTTCGCTCTGGCGTCTATTTCTCTACAGTGTACGCATAACCAGGTACACGCCCTTAGATACCGTTCGTACGACCATGGTATTTAAGAGAATAAAATATTTGTTTATGGTGTAAATTTATCCCCTTTATTACATGGACGCGAATTCTCATTGAAGTCCAGACCATCTCCTACGTGCGTGAGTGACCTTGAGTGGCCGCATATCGAGGGCCCACGTAGAGAATGTGAAATCTCTCACAAACGACACATTCCCCAGTTCCCGTCACGTGCTATGAAGTGCTACGAAGGTATCGGTGAGGGTATGCAGCAAACACTCGTAATCCGTGGGATGGAATTTCTTGATCTCTTCGCAGCCGGAGCTAAAGCCGAAAGGGCCGGTGGGGGTGAAGGCCATTCCTGTCGACGGTCAGGCACATCCCGTACCCTCGCCCCAGAGGCTTCCTTCTAAAGGGCACAACGGGAAAAGCTGATTGGACCACCCACTGTCTGAACAATCCATCTTGGAATGCCGGAACAATCGAGCCTCAAAGAGCCGCGAGGGCGCTGCTGAAATTCGTACGACCACCCAGTCTCACAGAACGATTGCGACACTCCCATGTATGTGCGTTGAGTGGTTGCCTAAACCCCCCCCCCCCCTCCTTCATTCTTTTCCTTTTAACTTTCTTTTATCTCCTCTTATCCCTTCCCCAGTGCAGGGTATCAAACTGGATTTCTTTTCTAGTTAACGTCCCTGCCTTTAACAATCTCTCTCTCTCTCTCTAGCGTCACTTCGTCGCTGATGTGCGCAAATTCGGCTTCTGCGTCAGCCTGTTCATTTCCGGCAGTTCCAGCGCGGCTATGAATCCAGCGCAATACGATATGTCGGGATTGAGAAGCCTCAGACAGAGGGGCCACGATATGAAAAAAATTGGGCTGCACGCTGTAAAGAAGTTGCTGAAGAGTGGTTTACTCCATGTTGCAAATACTCCATGTTGCAAAAATCGGTTGCAATGAATTTTGCTGAAAAGCGATAGCCTTCATGTAAGAAATACAACGACACAAATTGGTGTGAGAACGGTTCTGTCATATATACCTTGACGTATGGGGTGTGAAAGGAACGTTCCTAAAGCCACTAATTTCTTTTTGCGAATAAGCTAGCGTTAACTGACATGAAATCTGCTTACCGAGGACAAAGAACACCCCCTGTCTCATAATATAATGAGTAGTTTGGTCAAATTATCTGACTGAAACCGTCTTCCCTTAGCTCAACATACTAATGTCGTCCATAATCAGACAGTCCAATATTATGCCGCATAAGTTGGCATTAGTGGAAATGTGTCTGTATCCTGCCACCAGTAGATGGATACCAGAATGTACTTGGAGCGTTTTATGAGAGATAGTGGCGTTATCAATGACTTAGCAGCATAGGTTTAAAGGGATTGATAAGCAAGTTTTAAACACCCACTTTTTATGCGGCGCAACAAAATGCTCACCCTCGGTGCTGTTTACACCTGCAGGGGTCGCTCTGAAAAGTGCGTGGGTATTTCGCAAAGAGAATTTTTCGATCTGAGACGCCTCTAAAAACGGAAGAGTGCGCTCTCTAGCAACGTTGGAAGATGATCGCGATGCTGATAGCCCGTCTCGCAATGAACTGTCGTTCTGTTTTCACGGGAGCCAATGAAGGCGTGACTATCCATCCACATTTCGAGCTTTTCAACTAACTTTCCGAATAAAAAGCTAGCACGACAAGTTTGAGTTGTTGTCCATGCTATTCTGATATTACTGCAGTGTTTTCCCAACAGCGTTATGGGTGGCTTGCCACCGTCGCCTTTATTGTGACGACTGCTGAGCCAAGCCGCGTCAGCGAAATCCGAGACCACGCTTTTGCAAATGCCGGCAGGTGCGTGGCAGGCTCATCTGTGCGTTGTAAGTTAGAAAAAAAGTCTGCAATATCCAAAGCGTTCTGCGTTTCAAATATAATAAAAAGACCAGAAGCGGCGTAAAATTTGCGGGAGATCACGTGACCGCACTCTTGTGCAGCTTCGCGTGTTTGGCGATGCGTTACCAAAGGTAAGTTCGCGACTTTCAAGTAATAAAAATACGAACTTGCATTGAATAAAAATTAAAGGGATCATTTGAGCCAGTGCAATAAATGATCTTTTCATCAGTGAGGTAATCACAGTTCATGTTTTGCGTAGTCTGCCCTTGAAGTTGTCATTTAAGAGCAGCGCTTGACAACGAATGCAAAAGCAACACGAGCAAGGGCGGGACAGCGTATGTCCCGTCTTCATATTCCTTGGGTGCTTGTTAAATGACGCCTTTAAACGTCGTTGCGGGCACAAACCAACTCGCCCACAAATCCGCTATCACGCGACGTTGAGTTTTGTGCGCCGCACACACTCAGTATTGAAATTCGAATTGCAGGCAGACGTTGGACGCTTACCCAATGAAACTGGTGGCACATTAACAGCCGTGCTTCTGGTCACCGTCTGTGGATGCTTTGTGTTCTCTGGTTGTCAGTACGCACCCGCCACGAAGGACAAAAAGGCACAGGTATGTCGTCATAAATGCTTCCATTGATTTTGTGTAACTAGGGCAATTTAGTTGATGTCTCTTCTGTGTGCCGTTTTGCTTTTGAATACCGCTACTGGCACCACTGTTACTCCGTGTGCGTAAGCATGCCTCTCCCCAATAACTCTGTACGGTTTCAGTGGCGTATGTTACTGGTGTTACAGGCGCGCTGAAGAAGCAAACTGCCCGAAAGAGCCACGTTTACTATCAGTACTTATGGGTTAAGAGTTCGAGAAAGGACATCAGCGAGTAGACATCACGCTCAGTTCATCACTTTGCGGCGCATGCGCGCTTCGTAGAGCACTCCTTATGCAGTTCTGCGCCAACTGACGGTAGTTATGGCGCTCACCCAGCCAGAGCTTCGCACGCTCAGTTGCAAGTATCGCCCCCTGCTGTAGTATGACAAAACTGAGAGAAGCTCAGGGGAAGATGGATGCTTGAATCGATGAACAAATCGCAAGGTACGATTTAAAACAGGGAATGTCGCGGGAGCCAACGTTTCGACAAGCGGACTTGTCTTCGTCAGGGCGGCAACTGCCTTCTCCAGCGTGCGTTTATGTACGCCTTTGCACACTCTCCCCCGTCCTCAGAAAGGGGGGAGGAGAAGAGCAGCACGTGCGAACACACACACACACAAAAAAGAAAAAAAAAGAAAAAAAAGGGGGGGGGGGTTGGGTGCAGGGGTATTTGGGTGACAGGTGTTAGCGTGACTAATATAAATGGCACGAGCGAAAGCTTCCAGAGAATCCGCTCTTTGTACATATCTTGCAAATGCATTGTGTGCACAGGGCTAGACAGCAGGGTGGAAAAAGGAACACACGCTCGGAACAGAAGTTACTCCTATGTCATGTGTCCCCCCCTCCACTCCGTACCACCTGCCCCGCACCAACAATGCATTTCAGGGAAGGCTTGGGGCTAAACAAATAACTACACTGTTTAACGTCCTTGTTCTCCTGGAACTGGATGGGGGCTCAGCACCTGAAAGTAGACTTTCTGGGAGAAATATTGTTAGCTTGTGCATACCTCAACCTTTTGTCGTCTTTGTTAACACTCTACCGTATCTAATGGACTCAAGAGTTCCCTTTGAAAGGTTTATGCCTGTAGGTTGGAGTGTATTAAACCTGTATATGAGATACGATTCCCTGTATTTTCTGTCCCACGGCGAGCGGAAGTTTCCTTGGAGTATGTAGAGTTTCAGTTCATCGAAATTATGACCTGTCATATTAAAATGCTGCGCCACTGCCTTCGGCAGGTTATTCGCGGTGTCCGCGCGGTGCCCGTTTAATCTAACATTAATTGGTTGACCAGTTTCGCCGACGTACTGCTTGTGACAGAGTGAACATTACAACATGTAAATAACGTTCGAACTAGTGCAAGTGAAACTTGATTTTACATGATGGACATAGTCACTTCCCGTGCTTTTAACTTTAAGATCATTTTGAATATGCTTGCAAGTCTTACATCTGGGACGGGAGCAAGTTATTACGCAGGCGGTGCGCTGAGGGTTTACTTTGGCATGTACTAGCAGGTCCTTAAAGTTTCTATTACGGTGGTAGGTGACTCTTGGTATTTCCGGAAACGCTTTTCTAAGGCGATCGTTGCTTGTTAGTATTGGATAGTATTTCCGAAGAATGTTATTTATGTTTGGAAGCGCATTGGAGTATTTCGTTATGAATGCTAGCGGCTGGTTGGCCTGCGCTTTAGGGGCTCTTTTTTCTAGTGCTGGTGTCCTATCTAGTTTAAGCGCGTCATTGTATGCCTTGTTGAGAGCGTCGTGCGGGTGATTTCGTTCAGCTAAGGTTGCCTTTAAATTGCTTAAGTGGTGAAATTGCTTAAAGGCAACCTTAGCTGAACGAAATCACCCGCACGACGCTCTCAACAAGGCATACAATGACGCGCTTTAACTAGATAGGACACGAGCACTAGAAAAAAGAGCCCCTAAAGCGCAGGCCAACCAGCCGCTAGCATTCATAAAGAAACACTCCAATGCGCTTCCAAACATAAATAATATTCTTCGGAAATACTATCCAATACTAACAAGCAACGATCGCCTTAGAAAAGCGTTTCCGGAAATACCAAGAGTCACCTACCGCCGTAATAGAAACTTTAAGGACCTGCTAGTACATGCCAAAGTAAACCCTCAGCGCACCGCCTGCGTAATAACTTGCTCCCGTCCCAGATGTAAGACTTGCAAGCATATTCAAAATGATCTTAAAGTTAAAAGCACGGGAAGTGACTATGTCCATCATGTAAAATCAAGTTTCACTTGCACTAGTTCGAACGTTATTTACATGTTGTAATGTTCACTCTGTCACAAGCAGTACGTCGGCGAAACTGGTCAACCAATTAATGTTAGATTAAACGGGCACCGCGCGGACACCGCGAATAACCTGCCGAAGGCAGTGGCGCAGCATTTTAATATGACAGGTCATAATTTCGATGAACTGAAACTCTACATACTCCAAGGAAACTTCCGCTCGCCGAGGGACAGAAAATACAGGAAATCGTATCTCATATACAGGTTTAATACACTCCAACCTACAGGCATAAACCTTTCAAAGGGAACTCTTGAGTCCATTAGATACGGTAGAGTGTTAAGAAAGACGACAAAAGGTTGAGGTATGCACAAGCTAACAATGTTTCTCCCAGAAAGTCTACTTTCAGGTGCTGAGCCCCCATCCAGTTCCAGGAGAACAAGGACGTTAAACAGTGTAGTTATTTGTTTAGCCCCAAGCCTTCCCTGAAATGCATTGTTGGTGCGGGGCAGGTGGTACGGAGTGCAGGGGGGGACACATGACATAGGAGTAACTTCTGTTCCGAGCGTGTGTTCCTTTTTCCACCCTGCTGTCTAGCCCTGTGCACACAATGCATTTGCAAGATATGTACAAAGAGCGGATTCTCTGGAAGCTTTCGCTCGTGCCATTTATATTAGTCACGCTAACACCTGTCACCCAAATACCCCTGCACCCAACCCCCCCCCTTTTTTTTCTTTTTTTTTCTTTTTTGTGTGTGTGTGTGTTCGCACGTGCTGCTCTTCTCCTCCTCTCTTTCTGAGGACGGGGGAGAGTGTGCAAAGGCGTACATAAACGAACGCTGGAGAAGGCAGTTGCCGCCCTGACGAAGACAAGTCCGCTTGTCGAAACGTTGGCTCCCGCGACATTCCCTGTTTTAAATCGTACCTTGCGATTTGTTCATCGAAAACTGAGAGAGAAACAGCAGTTGGCAATAAGGGCATATGGATTGCAAAAGTTGCTGCTACTACGCAAGCCAATCACAGGCACAAACAAAGTCGTAGTCAAGCGACCTTTTCCAAGCGGCGCCGTGTTGGGTGTCACTGGTATGCCTGCTGTTCTTGAGTCTGATTGATTGATTGTGGTTCGGTTTAAGGAAGGAGGCTAATTTCTGCAGCTCATGTCGGGAGAACAGCTATGCTTCAGTGGGGGAAACGGAAAGGGACTGAAAGAGATAGGAAGGAGAGAAAAGCCGTAGTGGAGGGCCGAGAAAATTTTGACTACCTGGCGTTCTGTAACGTGCACTGACAACACACAGTATATGGGCCTCTGGCATTTTCGCCTCCATCGAAAATGCGACCGCCACGGCCCGGCTCGAACCGGCGTTTTTTTTTTAGTCTTTTCATCCCAATAATGATTAGGTCCGCAGTAAGCACGGACAAAAATGCACAGAGTAGGGGCGCTTCAAACCTATTCCGTAGCACTGTTAAACTTGGCGTACGTCGAAGGTTGCCGTCAGGTCAACACCTTAGGCCAGTTTGGGAGAAGTTGACATTTAGAGGCCGGAGCTGATTGGAGTACGTGTTTATGTAAATGGTTGTGGCAGCGTCTCGATAGCTTCTATTAGGTTGCTTAAGTAGTGCGTCATTCCTAGGTTCCTTGCCAGGGACAACTACTCGAACAATGGTTGTCCAATCCAGGGCATGCCTTGATCGCCGCCCTCAAAGAGAGCAGGTCGTGGACCTCCTCAGGTAGTCCACCGGAAAGGATGAAATAAGGCCAGCTGAGGTGACGGGGACCGTGCAAGCTAAGCCTCCAACTGGTGGAAAACCACACAGAGGCAGTCCACCCCACAGTGATCACGTTCCACACACAAAGAAACACAATCTCCGATCAACTTTGGCGATCGGCTTGGAGGATGGCGCGTCTTCGCCTTGGCGACAGGTCACAGGTGGCAGCAAGTGAGAGCGCAAACCGTGGCGCGCTGCCAAGGTGCGCATTCTCGCACGTCGTGTCAAATGACTGCACGAAGTACCTATCCACTGTTCTCCAACATGAGGTGCATAGTAGAATGGTACACAACGCGCTTGTACCGGAAGATGGCCTTAGGCCATCGTTCTCCAAGAAGGGACATAACTGGGTTCGCATGAAGCCGTCAAACCCGATCATAAGAAATTCATTTCTGAGCACTTTTTTACCCATGAAACGTCATTGCTAACCGAGTTAAGACTCTGATGGCAGATTTTATGGTGGGAGTCGAATTTTCGCGTTGCAAGCATGGGCTTTCCATGTTCCACGCTAACGAACGAATGCTGTTGTGTCTTCTATTTTGGTCATTATCGCTTTGTTTCGATTGCATCGAACGGTGGAAGTAGGAATGATTTGCATTCTCACGGAGGAACAGTGGCTTTCGTTTATGGCGGTGTGGTATATGGGCTTCACTGCAGACTTGCCGTGTCCAGATAATATTATAGGCCCCTTTTTATACCTATACATTTATTTGTTCTGTGGGGCACTGTTCAAAAGATACCATTGATGTCCCGTGTCACGTATCTCTAAGGCAACGCATCCACAGAGAACATAAATTTTTGGGTATGCGTGCTTGTGTTTACGGATTGCAGGTTACCGAAGAAGGATACGCCGGCACTAGCATCCGGTGAAGCAGAGCTTAACTTGGGAAAGACAGCTAGTATTTTAGCAGCTTGTGTGCTTTTGTAAAGGGTTCGTGTAAAGCACTCGCAGCGAAATAACGATAGATTTACAGTACTCTTAATATTGTGCTTCAACAAGGCTGCTGACACGATTGAAAAGGAATTCAGGTGTATTCCAGTTCAGAGAATTGGCGTAAAGTGTCGCTATCAGTCCTGCTGCTGTCGTTAAAGGCTCTGACGGTTTCATAATTGTAAACCTGAACGTGTCTACGGATCAGCTAAAGCTCTCCATTCTATGAACTCGTGCAAACTCGTCCAAATATCAATTGTTGTCCAGATTGCTTATGTGCCTGGTGAAAATCAGGCCTTCGCGTATATGTTAAAATATCTTTTGTGGACGATGCCTAGTTGCACGACACTTAAGGACAGCGTTCGCATTGTCTTTTACGCGTGCAATTTCTCACCTTACAGGCAGGCAGTACAATGGATGAAGAGACGCATTCTGTATTTCAAAAGCTGGTCTGCACCGTTGTGTCCAGGTATCGTGTTACATTTATTAAAATGCGCCTTCCTTTCTGTTTAGACAGCTGATGTAGTGGCTTCCTTATCAATTATTTGGTGTTCCATCTACCCTTTGCTGTCACACAGCATGGATAATCTGTGTAAATGCTGCAGGAAGTTCTGGCGTGTTCAAAGGAACCACCATTGGAATCGTCATATTTACATTCCTTTTAGTTGCAGCGCCCTGCCCAAAGCAAGCGTGCATCGTCACATCCTCGGCTCATGTCATTTTCGTCAGAGAAATAACGTCGTAGAATGCCCGCGAATGTGATACTTTTTCTTTGTATACAAAGAAAAAAGCCGCACTTGCTCGGATTCGAACCCACAAGGTTCTGGAACGCAACTACGGGCGCTGCACACTCTGTCCGCTACACGTGGACATCTAACAGATGTCCACATCAAAGAAAGGTATTTAACAGGCCGTCCTAAGCCCAGGGTTTGGTTGCTAGCCGACATGACAATGGACGTCACGAAGAAAAAAAAATGGATATGGGCAGGCCATGTGGTGAGAAGGCCAGATGAGTGATGGACATTTAGAACGACGGAATGGATACCAAGAGAGCGTAAGCGTAGCCGTGGACGACAGTCAGGTGGGATGACGAAATTAAGAAATTCGCAGGCATGAAATGTAATCAGCTCGCGCAGGACAGGAAAGGACGGAGGGCATTGGGAGAGGCCTTCGTCCTGCAGTGGACGTGAGGTGGGAGGTTGTTGTTGTTGATGATGATCATGATTCAGCAACCAAAACCAGCATTAAATTATCATCTCGTCCCTTTCACAGCGCTCCTGGTTTGAAGCGGCGGTACTTCCAACTACGAGTGGTGGGCAGAAGTGCTACTTGTGGCGCTAAAGCGCGCCGACAGTGAGCACTTTAAATGTCTGTAGCGGGGATTACTGCTGTTCACGGAATATTATAACATGCTTTGTCTTTCGCGTTGGATTAGCCTGTGGCGCATCTTCGCCCGCAGTGCGGCTTCCACGCGTATCAACGGTGTTCCTACGCCACCTTCCGGTTACTGCATAGCTAAATGGAATGGAACACGGCTGCCCCAAGCACCGTGGAAAGGCAACATCGTCGGTGGCCGAATGTCGCGAGGATAAATGCTTTGGCGTAGCAAGACGCGGGACTCATTCGCCCGCTTACAGTTCAAACTATAAACACTGACGCTTGCGTTCCTGGCGCTGTGCTTTTCGGAACACACCTGGATGCCGTACACGCGACACAGCGGGACAAATTGTTGCGCGTTTTCCCTGGTAATCATCTTCTCTCCCTTTCACGCCGCGAACCAGGAACATAGATAAAGGGACGGGATTGATAACTGGGGGCAAGAACACATAAAAAAAGAAGGCCGTGGACAAGGAAATCTCGCACCTCTTGTTGCAGCGGGCTGCGAGTTCGCAGATTGACCGTTCGATTTCGCCTGTACGATTTCACTGTTTACGGAAGCGTCTGGTTTAGAACATGTTTGCGCAAGGTTCCTGCGTGTGCAATGCAGCGTCTCTGGAGAAATGTGAACCATTGGACAACTTTCGCTTGTGTACTAGTTGTCGAGGGTCCCTGTGCTGTGCCAAGATGCCGCTGACGTCTAGTTGCAATGGGTTAACATGCCCAGAGTACTCGGCACATGCTTCGCCCATCGACTCGCCAAATTGCCGCTTACGCATTCAACAGCTTTCGCCATGACACGCTTCACTTTCGTGTTACACTGTTTGATATGACACAGGGATCAAACGATTTTTTTGCCGTTGTTATCAGTGTCAGGCTTACGCGTCAAATACCTTTGCCAATCATTTGTCAAATATTTTCGTTGTTTATTACGGCGACGTTTCGAGCAACGTTACTTCTTTGCCGTTTTCTGCACTTCTCGGCAAAGAGGCGATGAAGTGGAAATAAAATAACTTTTTATTGATAACTTGCTCCTTGAAAGCTGAACTGGTTAATTTCGCAGTCACAATTGCAAATTGTGACGGTAGAAAATGTAGGTTAGCGCTTCATTTTGAAATCTTGTCGGGGTGTCGCTACACACAATAGCGAGCGTACGTAGTGAATTTTCAAATGCTTTTTGGTTTTGTGGCCCCAATGCTTCACCGGCGTCCAGCCTAAGATTACCAGAGGGCGAAGAACAGTTTCACCTCGCGCAGAAAGCTTTGTGTTCATTTGAAGTGTTCTCTTTCGCTGTGCAGTAACTCTAGTAAATACGTGCGCTATAAACGGTGACACAATGACTGTGAAACCGAAACTGCGAGTAAAATGAGTGTTTCACAATGATAGCCTGCCGGGCAGAAATGGTCTGGATACTTGAATCATCTCACGCTAGGTGCTTACAAAAATGGTATTCTAGTCAAACAATAAAAGAATGGAATGGTCTAAATCCAGAAACACTCGATGACGCCAATTCGCTCGAGCGTTTTGAGAAGGAAAGCATCAAGTGTTTAATGTCAATGCTGCTTATTAGCATCGAAGCTGTTATACACGACCGTAAAATGTCCGTTATTAACAAAAAACTCGGCATATCGACTATGTGCCACACGGTTATGGGAAACACTTGGTGTGAAACACTTGGTTGTTCACCAAGTGTGAACACTTGGTGAACATTTCGCGCAACGAGATCAGAACTGTTCAGCTGCAACATACTTTACGATTCCTTCATGCTAAAATCGCAAGAACCCTGCCTGGGTTGCAGCGGGAATCGAACCCAGGCCGCATGCGCAGCAGGCAGGTGTTCTGCCAAAGAGCCATGCTTAAAAAAAATGCCTATGCGTGGTGAAGAGCACAGAATATTCATGTGTACTATCCCTTAATAAAAAGTACCCTGTATAGCGATATTAGGAACCGGGCATACCTGGCTATATATGGCACGTGTGTCCGTATGTGGTCGTGCTTCCCGAAATCGTGGAAGAGGCATGTGCGGCAACAGAATACTTACACGATGAATGACATGCACTATTCTGAGAAATGTTGAGCAAACGCGGCTTCATACAGACGTGTTCCATATATAGCCAGGTATGCATATATGACCATATACACACGTGTGGCTATACATGGCGCATGTCCGTACGTTTCTGTATTTGCCCGATACGTAGAAGAGTCATACATGGCATTCCTCGTGTAGAAACAACTTAATGAGCAAACAGACAATGAAGCCTAGGAAAACATAGGGGAAGTTACTTGTATTGTAATTGTGGAGAAAGTAGAAAGGAATTGAAGTGGACGAAAAGACAAACCTGCCTTCGGTGGGAACCGAACCCACGGCCTTCGGATGTCGCGTCCGATGCTCTACCAACTGAGCTACGAAGGCGGTCGTCCCCCCGTCCACTTTATTGTGTATTTATGTACGTATTATCCTGGGAGTGTTAGGCAGCGCCACTCGTGGCCAAGGCGGCGTGTGTAGAACACACTTTCTTGCCAGGAGGCGTCACGTAGAACGTGAACTCAGATGAGATGGCTGCTGCCCAATAAGCCCTCGCACGCTACCTAAGGCACCAAGTCTGCCGCAACGAGGCCCAAGCTATGAAATAACGAAAGGGAAGGGGTCAAGGACTCGTTCTTTATTTGTTAGAAACAACTTAATGAGCAAACAGACAGTGTACAATTCCTCGTGTAGGTATTTTATTGCCGCACATGCCTCTATCCCGAACACGACCACATATGGACACCTGGCGCATATAGCCAGATATGCCCAGTTCCTGATATCGCCAGATATGGAGTTTTTGTAAGGGATGGTACAGCGAGGACGAGGGAAAGAGAAGTGTCGCTGAGGAGGAGGGAAAGAAGTACGTCCGAGAACAAAGCGTAATATAGCCTTCTGTTGTATACTATAGCAAATGGGTGGGAAAGGAAAATGAGGGTGAGAAGGAGTGATGTGATGGTGAGAGAGGGTAAAGCCTAGCGTATACTTTTGTAGTACGGTATAGCAAGGAGGTGAGAAACGGAAGTGACCAGGAAGTTGTGGAAAGGCAGGAGGCGAAGGCGACGAGCTCCGCTGTGACGAAGAAGAGTGACGCTTCCATGTACGACGATGTTACCGCGGATGTACTTAACGTTTTTCAGCGCCATGACAAAAGGTTCAGCTTCACTCACAAGCTAACAAAAGATGACAAAAATTCAGTTTTTAGACATAGCTGTATCCTTCTCTAGCAATATTGTGTGCTGGAAATAATCTGAGGTCCCAAAAGAGCTTGTTGCTGTACGACTCATCACATTCGAAGACGGTAAAACGGGCTATTGCCACTCAGTATGTCAGCCGAAAATTGAAGAGCTCGTGGGAACACAAGGTACGGGAAGGATTTGGCGTGCAGGATGCTAGAATGAAAGAAGGCGGATTCCCACAGTCGGTGTTAACAGCAGTGGCGGAGTCAACCTTGAAGAAGATAAAGTCGAAAACACTAATGTTGAAACTGAACGAAAACGGATAAACATAAAATTCCAAGTTTTGCCGTACGTTCACAAAACTTACCATCATTTAATGAAGGTTAGAAAAAGGTATGGCGTCGAGGTAGCGTTTTCGGCGCCTGGCATGCTTGCTGTACTGTGTTCGCGCATAGGAAAAAGTCAAAATAAGGTGCAGGGTTCCGGAAAAAAAATCCACGCATATCCACGGAGTGAATGATGATGACTGGGCGAAGCTCAGGAGGTTCATCGGTAGAAACCGTGAATCTTCCGTGAATCTTGCCCAGTACATCATCAAAGACGTGACAAACACTATGTGTCGCGATCTAGCGCTCTCCTACCACACTAGAGCACGCAGCGAGCGCCTCCGCGCCATCTATTGATCAATTCACGTACTAGCTAAGCAGCACTGCAGCGCTCGGACGGACGGACAGACAGACAGACAGACGACGGACAGACAGATGGACGGACGGGCGGACGCCCATACATCTGAATGAAGCGAGAACCGCAGCGCCATCACGCCATCTAGTGAGCACTTCACGAACTAGAGGCGGCTACTACAAACGGAGGATGGACAGACCCACGGCATAAGGAGCTTCGCCCCTAAAAAGCACAGTAATAAGCGCTACGTCGACTACATTGTTGGCGTGGTGAGATACCCCTATGTTGCGGCAAAGTCTACGTAGGGCAGATTGGAAGATGTATGAACATGTGCCTGCACGAGCACGAATTGTGCGTCATTAACAATACGCGCGGGCATCTTCCCATTCACTGCGCAGCTAGCACATCTAAGCCACTTATGCGTGAGGCCAGGATATTATGGGATGCCGCACCAGCAGGGGAAGGAAGATACGCCAGGCGTACCACATATGAAGAATTCGTCCTGACTATGTAAGTGACACCTCGATTTGTCTGTATAACAGTGAGATGAAGTTTAGAGACAACAATAGTTCGGAAGTGTAGTGCCGCGCAGGCGTAGTGACGCAAGTCGTGATGTATTTATAAGTGGTCTTCGTGAAATAAAATTCAGTTTGAAGTCTGCGTTGGTGTCTGTGTCTGGTTTATGTGGTCGAATGTTCTTTTTTTTCCGCGCAGTTCCTTTCCGTTCGTTTTCCGCTTCGACCTAGCCTTGCGTCCCTTGCGAGATGCTCGCAATTTGTCTTTTCACGCGTGTAGTTATTGCACACTCACTCTACACTGCTGTTTTACATGTTGTAATACGCTATATTTAGATTTTGCTTCACTTTGCAGCGTGCTTCTTACATTACTCCTGTTGTATGTTCTTCCGAGTCGCTTTTTCCCAACTCGTAACAGCCCGATAATGCTCGCAGTATCAGAAATGAATAAATAAACTTGTGAGTTACGGGTTACGCAATTTTCTGTTCTCCTTGGTTTCAGACATGTGTGGAACTCTGTGAGGCACAGCAAAATTGTGCAAGCAGGGCTGCCTGTCCTCCAGAGGGGCGCCCGCAGTCGCACATTGATGGACGTCCTTATGCGCTTCCGAAAACAGTACGTCACTTCACTATCCACAAGTGTGTAATCTAGTGACAATCACCTCTATAATTACCAGTTTCGTTCACGTAACGCATACTTCATGACGTCCCTGGCCACATGCGAAGGACATGTCTTGGGAAATGCGGTAATCGCCTAAGTTGTCCGATGAACTTACGTTTTTGCTTGATGCATGCCGTAAGCTTTCAGAAAGTAAACCATGCCTGCTGTAGTTCTTTCGGCGTTTATTGAGTTATATCTTCGACGCAACCTGAGTGGTAATTGTAGGTTTGCTCATTTAATGAATATATCTCCGAATGTATTCATTCGGATTGTACACGGTGCCAAATCCTTAAAGAGAATCCAAAGACACAGGCGCCTTAAGTGAAAAAGTTCATTTTTTTAGACGTATTGCCAACAAATGCAGCTTATTTTAACGGGATATGAACGAAAGCTTTACTTCTTTCTCTTTAAAGAGACAAGAGCAGTGAGACGGGGCGTAAAACGTAGGCCTCCTCTGCCCTCTAAGCCCACTCAAGGATCGCCTCTTACGTGTCTGGCCGTGAGCTAAGCAACGCAGCTATTATGTTCTTTCTTTCTTTCTTTCTTTCTTTCTTTCTTTCTTTCTTTCTTTCTTTCTTTCTTATGTGCGGCTCATACCCGCGTATACAGTACGGGTATTCGTCACAAGTATCAGTGCATGATGTCTGTTAATTACGCTATTAGATAAATGTCTCTTTAGTGCAGAAGACGTATGCTAGCTCTCATATCAGCGGCATCATATACAGACCTCAGCGCGTCTCCTTTTCGTATACTTCAGATTATTCTTCCTATCCAAATATTGCAATGCTTTTTAAATATCTCAAGGTATTTTTGTTATTTTGATAATGGTAAAATGTCGACCCTAATAAAAACAACAATGCTCTGATACTACATGCATCGTATGCAACTGTTTACATGTCCTCTTTCATGTATGTTTTTTTGTTAACTGAGCTGTTTATGATCGATGTTGTTCCGCAGTAGTCACCGTCATCGTTCGCAGTTTTGAACAGGAAACAAAACACAATATTTTTTTTTTGTCCAGGCAATATTCGAACAGTGCTACTCACGGACCGAAGTCAGGCGTCATAACCACCAGACGGCATAGCCCCGCCGCGGTGGTCTGTTGGCTATGGCGCTCGGTTGCCAATCCGAAGGTCTCGGGATGAAACCCCGGCCGCGGCCGCTGCATTTCGATGGAGGCAAAATGTTGAGGCTAGTGTACTGTGCGATATCAGTGCCACATTGAAGAAACCCCGGGTGGTCGAAATTTCCAGAGCCCTCCACCACGGCGTCTCAGTAATCATAGCTGGTTTTGGCACGTAAAACCCCAGAAATCAACGAACTAGACTGCGTGCGTTCGCTACCAGAACATGCATTTATGGAATCATATGATTGTGTTGTACCGATGATTATACAAAAACTCGCTATTGGCGAGAAAGAGAGATAAAGGGAGACACACATACACAGAGAGAGGGAAGTAAAGAAAGAAACAAGTCTCGGGTTGCTCGGAAGGGAAAAGAGGGCTCCTGCTTGTCCCCGACCCACTGCCCATATCGCTGACCTCAGCTCCCGGCTGCATGACAGCGATGAGTGCTACAGACCAATATCATGATAACAGAACATTGATGTCGTGAGGGCGAGTCATCGCCAGAGTATGAAAGAGGAGACGAAGAACGGAGTAAAGAATATGAAGACGACTCCAACGCGCGCTACACGGCAACGCGCGCCACGCCGTCTCTCAGCGGTACGATCCTCTTGGCTAAGTTGGATATTGAAAAGCAAAATTAAAAGACCGACAGGCAGAGTGATGTCACCAGCTTAGCTGCATGACCTGTCTTCGCTAAGTTAGGTCAGTAAAGTTGCTTGATGGTTGTTGCCCTCTCTTCAATTTTCCAACATCTTAAAGATTTTAATCGTTTTCAATAGTTGTCCTTATATATTAATGCTTATTTCATGTAAAATATTTATTATCGGGTATTACATGTCTCGTTTATTAGCCTCAGCCTTTCGTGTTTCGTAACTGCTAGATTTTATAATTGGTTATAACTGTAGTTGTAGGCGTAAGTGAATGAATTTTCATTAACTATCGCTGTTGGTAAATGCCCATTAAATGTCAGAGGCCTGTGCTCTGATATCACATGGATGGTTTACAAGTCTGAACATGCCTTCTTTTCTGCAGTATATACCTTTTCTTGCTTTGTTTTAACTTCGTAACAAATTTTATAAGGCGTCTTAAGTGGAGGGCGATGCGAAGGTCAACGACAGCATCACCCGATACTCGTGCCCCTGTAAAAGTAACCTGTTGTCAAGCGTCGCGCCGTCCGTCTGTTCTAAGCCGAAAGGTTCTAAAAGGGAGCATGCTCTTTATCCTTTTCGGCTCGAAACATGCTGCCATAGGTATTGAACTAACGGGAAAGTGAAGTGCAGTGGCGTAACTTTTACTGCCGAGCGCATTAAACGCTGAAGGTTGGCCCTCGTGGGATGGCACAGAGGGACAACCATTCGTCGATGATAAATTGTGTTCTTTGGGTAGGTCAGAATTTTATATACTCAATAGTTTTAGGTACTGTGTCTGTTTGCTTTTTATTTATTTTTGATTCTTATAACATTACCCCCCCTTTTTAATATGTTGTTTTTGTTGTATGTAATGTTTACAGTTGATTCTGAAACTATCTTTGCTCCCTTTATACATCACTGTATGTCTAGTTGTTACGTGTATATCTTATTCCATGTGCTGTTAATTGATTGTCTAGTCTATTCTTGTATGTCTTATCCTTGTTTCTCACTTTCATCCCCTCTCCTCTTTAAGGTACAACATAGTACCTCGATGGTATCAGAACTAACTAACTAACTAACTAACTAACTAACTAACTAACTAACTAACTAACTAACTAACTAACTAAATAAATAAATAAATAAATAAATAAATAAATAAATAAATAAATAAATGAACCGGTGTGGACTAACCGAAAGGAAGAAAAACAGACGCCGCGCTTTGCGATCGCCCAATCAGTCTGTGAACTTCCACTATACCCGTAACACTGGAGGACAGAATGCGCGCGCACATGCAGAGAGAATCGCAAGGCACTGTAACTGAAAACACCGCAAAAGGAGGATAGCTTACGCCAGCTACGGGCATACGGGAAGGCATAAAGCAGACGGAATCGCCAATAGCAATCGTTCTAATATTCAGCGCCGTTTTTACTAGTTGATTCCAATCTATGTTTAGTGCTCCGTCTAGCGAACCAAATGCCTTATCAGGGACGGTTCTGTCGTCCCCAAAATGCACCCAAGGAGACACTAGCGCAGCAGCAGCAAGTCTCCGGCAATGACGTGGGGGTATGGACATGGAAGAATGGAGGAACGCCCCACTGCTCTGCGGCTACGCAGTGGGGCGTTGCAGCTACAGAACGGATATGGAGTCCTTCTATTAAAAACTTTCATTATTGAATTAGGTTTGACCGTCTAGCTGTTTTAGCTCAAAAGGTAAATAGTGCAATTTTGTTAACTGCTGTTCAAATTATAGCTGCTACACATTTTACGGTGCGTGATCACTGTGCACAAAGCGCTTCGGCAAGAAGTGTACGAATAGCTGCTTTTTTGTATGCATATGTTCTCTGGACATATCTTCTGAAACACCCTGTATTTGCAAAGACGGTCGACGAACGGTGAATATTACGCGCGAACAAACGCATGCATAAAGTCAGACCCAATCTTTACTGGATCTTTCGGGCGTATATTTTGCCAGGGGTACATACATCCCCGCGGTATGAGAAGGTACATTTTACCGTCCTGTAACGCTACTCTTGTTAATGCAACTCGCAACTGCAGAACCGCGAACGAGGGCTTGAATTGCGTCGATTATTAGTTCCTCTATAGCATGTTGTGACTCCTCTATGAGTGCTTGCCGCTATTTGTCAAGCACCTGCCTTTATTTTACGCTTCATTTTTTTTCCAGGCCCACATCTACCAAGTCAAAACCCCCTGGCTTCATTGTACCCGCCCTCCGAGTCGTACTGCTCGAGGTACTCGAAACGGTAGCGGCCAATATCGCCGTCTTGGTAGCCCTACTCGTGCGAGTGCCCATATTAGAGTGAGCCCCTTTGTATTCTTGAGGCATAACTATGTTAAATGTCTTGCGGCTGCGTAGAATAATGCAGTGAAGTAAACGTAACCTCGAACGTTACTGGTTTGGGCTAGATGGTAGCGATTCGTGTTGAGGTAATGCAAAAAACGATTGTCAGAGGAGAGCAAGAATTACTGAGGCGCCCGAGATAAATTACTTATGGGAAAAGTTCTTCAACATTGCTTCTTCGGAGCTCTTAGAAAAAAATAATGATTCTGTGTCTCAATAAGGTAGTGTCATGCGAAGCAAGGCGACACGTGTGCGTTGGCTTTCTTTTATGAAACAGGCTGTTGTACCTTTATTTCCATTAAAGTAATGTAAAACAGCTCCAGGTGCCCTGACTAGCCTGTGCTTAGGAGTGCAGGCTTAGGTGGGCATAGCTATATTTCATTTTTCTGCAGTCGTGCTGCATTGAAGAAGAGATCGTTGTCGTCTGCGGTGCACATATAAAAGCTGCTTCTTACGTTTTCAATAAATTTTCAAAGCAGTATCCATACGCCACGTGACGCAAAGTCTACTGAAATAATACACATGACGGTGAAACAGCTTCCAGTTTCCCAATCATGAAATTGCGTCAGTTATAACTATGTTACATCTGCACAGAGCACATGCTATTTTGAGACCTGGCAGCATAAATGCTTGTGTGGAAACGAGAAATTGAGCGCAGGGTCACCTACAGAGTTTTAGGGGCGAAGCTCCTCTTAGTCTAACCTTGTCACGCGTCAGGCGTCAGTCTTCAGGCGTAACCCGCGTGCCGGGAGGCACGCCCTCGCTCTCGGCGCGTGCCTCCCGGCACGTGCCTCTCTCTCTCACGGCTCGTGCCTGCCGGCGCGTGCCTCTGCTGTCTTGTGTGAGAGAGAGAGACAGAGAGAGAGCGAAAGGCGTGCGTTGGCTATGGAAACGCTCTTTCTTAGAGAAACGCTCTACCAGCTCGCAAAGAAGGAGAACGCGCCCTCACTCGCGAGAGACAACGTTGGCGCAGGCAGCTTCTCCTAGCGAGTTTCTTGATTGAGAAATACCGACTGCTCACGTTGGAGAAGCGTTCACCGGCAACCCATACATATATATATAGGCACTGGATCTTGACTTGCAATGAGCTGCCGGTGGGAGATTTCACTTGTGCATAGTTGAACCATGAGGATTAGTAGCGTGCGCGTTAACTAAATTAATCCGGAACTCGGCACGATCTACGATGAACATCCCAAGCTTCGCCCACTTATCATCATTCACTCCGTGGATATGCTGTAATTTTTTTCTTTCTTGCAACGGCAAAATGCGAGGTCATGCGGCTGATTTGAAGAGTAAAGCCAGTGGCGACATTTTCTTCCGAAAAAGCACAGCTACGGAATAGGTGGCGTGTATCTTTCTGGCGCCACCATGCTCAAAATTAGTTCGAATTTGAACGGCGCATGACATACGGCACTTAGAATGGCAGTGATGAAGGAACTGCTGCTTGACTGGATTCATCAACTTTGGACAATGATTGAAACGTTCAATAACAAGCTCAGCAAGCATGCGACATCGCTGGTTAAAGTCCTTGTAATTCGCTTTATATCCGTTACCTGCCCTTCCTGTGCGCAAGTGTACACTCTGTGATGTGCCCCGCCAGAGTGGTCTAGTGGCTATGGTACTCGGCTGCTGATCCGAGGGCCGCGGGATCGAATCCCGGCCGAGACGGCTGCATTTCGATCGAGGCGAAATGTTGAGGCCCGTGTGCTGTGCGATGTCAGGGGACATTAAAGAAAACCAGGTGGTCGAAATTTCCGGAGCCCTCCACTACGGCGTCTCTCATAATCCCAGCTGGTTTTGGGACTTAAAACACCAGGCAACAACAATAAGCTCGGTGATGCGTGTTAAACGGACCCTACCACGCATTCACACTAATCCTCTCGGGACATTTAAGGCGCGTATTGCGTCACGAATTGCCTACCGCAAAGATGTTTCAAATATTTTACATATTACCAGGGGGTGGGGGGGTGGATTGAGGGAAAAAAAGAAAAGAGGGGGAGGTTAGCCTGCTCTGAGACCAGCTGGCTGCCTTGTGCAGGGAAAAATGGGCAAGGGAAACAAAAGCTGATAGAGATGAGACGAGATAAGGAAAAAGAAAAAGAGGGAAAGAAACTGCACCTGGGAAGCAAAGCGTAGCTGTCGCACGTACTTTGTACTCCGTGCCCGTTTATGAGGTGTTTCGTTGAAAGGAGAGCTGACGCTTTTCATATTATTTGTGAAACTAAATTGCATGATGAACTCTAATAATACTGTACTCTAATAATATCGAGTCAGCATGGTCACAGCCTGCACGCTTGATCAGCAGCGTCGTCTTCTCTTTTTTTTTTTTTTGCTATGTTCTGAGATTGTTGCAGGGCCACTTTAAGTGTTGAGTATTATGCAGCACACAATCAAGTAGACGAATGCACCACCGCTCATATTACTGAAGGTGGATGAAAAAAAGTGCGCCACTTCTAGTGAATATTTGCAATGGTATACCAAATGTACTTTTGCTCAGTACGCGTCAGATAGGGTAAACTTGCCCCAGGCTATTTGCTGATTTTTATGCACCTTTAGAAAATAGGAGGAGAAGCAGCGACATTCCAAAATTTTCTCCTTTTTTAAGGGGTTAGATGAAAAGGCGTAAGTTAAGAGGACGAGGTTATTTTCTTTTGCTTTTCTTCAATCACCTAAAGATACCCCAAGACTGGTCATTAACCACAGGCATCCCATTTCCATCATAACGCTATTATTAGATGAGGAAATTTACCTACTTTATCATGCCCGGAAATTCAAGCGATCGCTGCAGGCAGCACAGGGTATATGTGGCTTCAGAGAAGAACCTCTAAGCGCGCTCAGTTCTAAAAGAACCGCAACTACGCATTCGCTCTAAGTGGAAAATCCTCAGGAGTTACAGCCATGATGGACTTGTTTTAAAAATATCTGCTATGGAGTTACACTGCCTGTTTAACTCATAGTTAGTACAAATTCCTGTGATCTAGGATGCTTCTGAAAGCCAACACCGCACTTGAGGCAGCCACGATGACTGCGCTCCTGCTGGCCAGCTGTGCCGCCGAGTTTTTGTCCGGGAGCTATGAAGCCGCATGTTCTTATGCGCTGGCCGTACGAGTCAGGTCACTGCTTCAGAGCGCCGTGTTCACCAAGGTAAGTAAGCTACGTCGCTTCTACGGACAGTTAGGTGTGCAAACAAATGACAATAGTCATAAATGATTGACGAATGTTTAACTGCGATGGCACAGTCGGTATAGATTTTTCTCGTCATGGAGCGGGTTTGTTGCAATGGAAAAGTGAGGGCGCTAGCGAGGCGTTTCATAGTGATAGTCAGACTAAATTCAGAATAGGAGTGACTGCTTGCAGCAGGAAAAGCCGCTCAGAGAAAGTCGGCGTATGATGGACCAGAATTGCGGATGACGAATTTGCCCTTACGCGTTCGCCTGCCCGTTATTCGCGGTGCTTTGTGGCAGCAGCTTGTGTCATGGACGACTCCGCATGGCGTGCCCCTTACGAAAATGCCATATATGGCGATATCAGGAATTGGGCATATGTGGCTATATTTGGCACGTGCCCGTATGTGGTCGTATTTGACTAAATCGTGATAGAAACATATGCGACAATGAAATACCAACACGAAGAATGTCAAGCAAGGCTCTGATACATATTGAGTAGTGGGATTTTGCCCACTACACCTTCTGCGCAATCAACAAAGGTGAGAGGGCGCCAATGCTTTGTGACAAAGGCTTGCTACTTTTTTGTCATCGTGCACAGTTCTTTTCTGGTGCGGTGAAAACGTTTCTTTAGGTCGTACCGCTGAGCCACCTTACCAAACTGCTGTTACCGCACCAGACAAGCTTGAGTGTGAGTGAAGAAAGAAGTGCGTGCGACAGTGCCGTACTATGGGCATCTTATAAAATTGCACGCGCACTTCCGCCATGATTATGATACTTTTGTGCCTACACCTCACGGCAAACCGGCTTAAACAGCTTTGCTGTTATAGGAGCACGTTCTTCAGAAACACTGTTCACTTTCCCCACTAATGCTCGTAAGTAAGAAGCAGGAGGAGGATGGAAGGAAACAGAAAACCAGGGAGGTTAACCATAAAGCGTGCGGTTGGCTACCCTGCAGTGGGGCATTGGGAAAGGGGAATAGAAAGATGAAGTACAGAAGAGCGAAAGCCAACGCAAATGTCACAATAGGCTGCATGACTAAACGCCAATATGCCTTGATATCTTGGCTTTTCATAGCTATACTTTGTTTAAGGCTACAGTGGGCACACTTGAGTCGAGGTGCTCTTGGATTAGTTAATAATTGGTTTTGCTGCGGTGGCGAACGACGCGCGTATGTTCGTGCTGCATACCAGGGGACAGCGGAACATCGATGAAGAAACGCAAGGCCATGAACCAACGTGCCTTCGCTGCACATGATCGCGCAACATATAACAATTATCTATGAGGAAGAAAAAGCTGAAGCAGGGAGCCGCTCTAGAAGAATATAAAGGTTTCTTGATGCCCTGCAAGGAATGCTGCGTTGACGTGGTCGGCCACGTTGGTCTTGCGTTTATTGTGTTCAAATGCGGATCGAAAAGGACGCGTATACACGCGGCCGCGCTGTTCGCAATTACGGTTGAAGCGAAAATGCTTGAGGCCTGTGCACTGCCCGTAGCTAGTGCATATCAAAGAACCCCGGTGGTTGGAGTCTTCCGCAACGGCGTTCTTCTTCTTTCCGCTCAGTCATTTTTAGGGGGAAGCTCCTTAGGGTCGACGCTTGTCCGCCGTCGCGCCGTCGTAGCCAAGCTAGTACTCGCCAACCGGGCTTGCATGACGCAAGAAGCCATGTACAAGGCAAAGGAGAAGGTGGCCAACATGTCGCACACCGAATTTACCAACCTTCCCAAAGAGATTCTCATCGTACCTAACAAGCCATACATGATCACTACCAACATCGACGTCATCGACGGACTGGCGGTGGGAACTGTCAAGGTGTGCGCACGAGGAGTGCTGCACGAAGAAGATGAAGGCTGTGTATATAATCACACCACACCCCCGTGTTTCTGCGTCACGTCTTTGTACGATAACTGAGTGGGCAAAATCTAAGGAGTATTCACGGTTTACCAGATTACCTCCGGAGCTTCGCCCACTCATCATCATTCACTTCGTGGATATGGTGAAATTTTTCTTTCCGCTACCCCCGCCCCTCTTTCCTTTTTCCCAACTAACGCTGAGCTGTACTTCCTACAAGGGATGCAGCAAATAGCGTCATTTCGTTAACCGAAGCGCACATATTATCACTCTGTAATGACTGAAGTGTTCTTCGAAATACCGCATATTGCCTATAAAACTTAAACGAGGTACATGATAGGCCGCGAATAACAGTTCGTTGTTCTTAAGCATAACGGTCGAAACAACTGCAAGTGCCTCTTGCCGTCATTCGGCTCGAAGAGTTTATGGCAGATATCGTGAACATAGCTTGCGCATTTATTGCACCTTGTTTTTTTACTCCGTTCCACAGATGATGCTGATGAGTCCGGCGGCTCTGTCGCGGTACCCAGCGGGTTTCTTGGTTTCCCTCATCGGCGTCGACTGCGGCGTCATCACGACAGCATTCACTGTGGTGGTCAGAATAGCGTTCTCGCTTGCTTGCGTACCTATCTTGTACTATTGCCTCTGGCGTCGTGTAGGAACGATTCCGGTGCTTTGCTGCGTGGCCTGGCACGTGTCCGTGTTTCTGTTGCTCATTCCTGCTACGAAGCTACAGCAACAGCTGTGGGTAAGCCGGCATCTTTGGCGTTATTCAGCCACGTGGTACATAAGAGTAGAGAGCTTGCTGTGATGAAAAAAGAAGTTGTATTTTACAGCTTCGGTAGCGCCATCAGCGAGAATAACAAAACAAAACAACCGAAAGTGGAAAGCCACGATACAAAAGAAATCATGCAGATCGGAGGCACTGCGGGAATCGGTTTCATGCAGAGCATTCAGCTAGAAAATTACCTACGGCAAATTGGCGATCAGGCAAGTATCGCGAGTTGGACCAAGCTCTTTCTGCGGAGTGCGTGAGTGGGTGTGCTCTCAACGTGCAGCATGAAAAGTACTGTGGCGACTGAATGGTAGGTCATGGTACAACGTTACTTGGCACGTGCATTGGTACACAGTACACGAACGTTCGCTCTGTCGAAGGAAAATGCACGTTATGGTGGACTCATGTGCGTATCATAAGCGTTGTTTGCCGAACTGTTCCTACAGGATCGAGGAAGGCTGGATAAAATCATGCCGAGTGATGGCGGGACATGTGTGTCTTTTATTACACGTGATAGCACCGAACACACAGCAGAAATGCGATTCACCATACCCGAACACCATCATCACAACTGGTGGTGCAACAGGTTTACTACTCTATAAACCGAGTCGGAAGAACACTGTAGCCTAGTGGGATCGTGCTTTGTTCTTTTTTTTTTGTTGCACCTCAGGGGCCCGGGTATGATAACCCATTACGGCTTGATTTTCTGCGTGGGTTTGTGTGTGTGCTTATGTCGGCATCTAAATCGAAAGGGACGGCATACGGAATGCCTTTCTTCCTTTTAAAATTTCTAATGATGTATTATGTGTCTAGCAAATGCGAGCGCGAAGCATTTCTTGGCGAACTTCAGCAACTTTGACCGTACCTATCTGCGCATATATGCATCTAGCCGCCTACGTCGCAGTTCTCTGAGTGCCGTCTCGTTCATTTGGTATGCACTAGAACTGGCATGATAGGACATGAACGTATGACCAACACGATTAACTTATCATGGCATCACTGAGATCATACACTTGTGGTACACGTCCTGACTGATGATGATACGATGAAATGCGGCTCATAACCGCAGTACCCGGCGAAGGGAGTGCAGGTATGCGCCACAGGTCATTGAATTTTAAACTCGAAGCCTACTCAATCAGTGACCAACAAAAATAGACAGTCAAGATTTAATGTGACACGATAATGCATGGGTAAACGAGGGGGAAAGGGATACCCACCGTTGTAAATCTCGATTGAAATCCAGATATAACAAGCTGACAGATACATAGCCTGCCGCGATGACCGAAGGTAGGAATGAAACCCGGGCCAGCGGGGTGCCAAAAAGGCAGGCTACCACCCGGCGCAAGACTGCTGCTACTATACGCGCTACATATTCTAATAAAAAAATACTGCTGATCCCACGCATAATGGAAATCGGCGTCATGCAAAGGCTTCAGAGAGAAAATTACCCATGACGAATTATTTGGCGTTAATTCAACGGTGGCAGGAAGCATCAGCTGGGGTCTTTCTGCAAAGTGCATGAGCACCCACTCATGAGTGCGCTTAACGGGGGCTAACCAGAAACGTCGACCGCACCATGCCGATTGAATGGTAGCTTAAGATACGACGTAACGTTGGCACTCACGTTATCCCCAAGCAGAGATGTCTGTTTTTTTTCAAAGAAAAATTGCCCCGCCACGGTGGTCCAGTGGCTATGGTTCTCAGCTGCTGATCCGAGGGTCGCTGGATCGAATCCCGGCCGCGGCGGCGGCATGTTGATGGAGGCGAAATGTTGAAGCCCGTGTACTGGGCGATGTCAGTGCACGTTAAGAAAAACCCCAGGTGGTCAAACTCTCCGGAGCCCTCCGCTACGCCGTCTTTCATTATCATAGCTGGTTTTGGGGCGTAAAACCCCGGAAATCAATCAATCAATCAATCTAAGAAAAATGCTCCGTACGGTGCGTTGACGTGCTATCGTAAGCGTCTTTCGCTGACGTGTTCCCACGGGATCGAGCAAAGTTGCGCAAGAGCACGCCGGATGGTAGCAGAACATATCGTCACGTTATCGCGGAAATGAAGAACGAAACAGACTTCAAGGCGTAGACAGTTGAGCTGTTTACACATGCGAAGCTGTGCCCACTAGAGCAAAGTAACTTATACTGCGAGGGTTTAGCGCCGGGAACTGTCATCGATCGACGAGGAATGCGACCAGGGGTTCATATCTTCTATACACAGTGCGGGAGGAGTCACTGTAGCTATAGTGGTAGCGTGCTTGCTTGGCACCTCGAGGGCCCATGTTTGATGTTGTGATGGTGGTGCTTGTGTAACGTAAAATGCTCTTGTATTGTCTGTTAAGCGCTATCATGGCAATGTAATAAATAACGGATATATTTTACCATCACTCAGCCTGATTTTTCCCAACTTTACTTGATCCGGTATGAATACTTGAACAAACTACGCTTATGATATGCACATGAGCGCACAGTGTCATGCATTGTACCTCCACAAAATAAAGGCCCGTGCTGTGCACTGATATGTGTGCCAACACTACGTCATGCCATGAGCTACCACTCGATCGCCATGGTGCTGCCGATGTCCCTGGTTAGCCCACGTTAAGCACACTCGCTCACGCTGTTTGCAAAAATGATCTTAATCCTATATGCGTTAGACTTGGCCTAATGTCAAACAATTCGTCGCAGGCAATTTCATCACCTGCTGCTGTGCATGATACCAATTCCACATTGTGTGGGACCTGTTAGATTTTTTTTTTTTTGCATAGCTTTGCCCGACTTCGCAAAAATACTGCAACAGACGACGCCCCTCATATGCGCAACAGCGCAGCGCAGCGTGCATTCCTATTACACAGGTTATAAGTGCACAGACACCACAAGGCACCGCTGTGTGGTCGAGGTGCCTGTTGGGCCCACGTTTCGCACGGAATCAGTCACTCTGTGCACAGACAAAGACGTCCATGCTACTTGTAGCAGAGCACTTGGCTGAATCTCAGGCAAATGGGTCAAAGATATTCTCGCTGGTTGCTTCGCATGCACCGATTCTCGCAATACGTGGGACTTGCCTGATTGTTTTAGTTGATTTCGATTGACATAGGCTCTATAAAACTCAGGAACCTGTGATGCATACCCGCATACAGCGGGCCAGCATGCTTCGCATGCACCGATTCTCGCAATACGTGGGACTTGCCTGATTGTTTTAGTTGATTTCGATTGACATAGGCTCTATAAAACTCAGGAACCTGTGATGCATACCCGCATACAGCGGGCCGAGCACTAGGTGTGTGAGGCACACGTGATTGCAGTACCGCTAGTAATGACGTACATGACGAGTCTATTGTGTTGGTAGTGATATACAGGTCTGCCATTCATGTTCGGTATTTATTTACACCCACCATCCAAATATTGGGGTATACCATGTGAACGCGACGACCAGGGGAGCACAGATAGATAGATAGATAGATAGATAGATAGATAGATAGATAGATAGATAGATAGATAGATAGATAGATAGATAGATAGATAGATAGATCAAAGTGACTGAAGTTCTCCAAGAAATGCTTTGTATTGGAAAAAGCTCATTTGGGCGGTCGTAGCACATGGTACACCCCTACGAATACTTTATGCTAGAATCATCTTTACGGTATCACGTGGTTCGGACCTATTAGGACTTCCACGCAATGTAAGGACATGCATCGCGCACAACTCCTGCTCGTTGGACACCCTAATGCCACAGGTGAACACTTGACAGTTTATTGCTGCGATGAGCAATCTTATCAAGTTTGGTCTATATTTTCTACTTTAGTCTCTAGACTGTTGTTCAATTAGAAGAGTTCGGATGGATAGCCCTCTATACAAGAACTGAAATTACACTGTCCCCCTTTCTAAGAGAACATAACATGCACATACATGCACATACTGACTAGCCTTTCCCGTGCATATAAACACAGAGCAGCGAATTTGGCGAGAATAAGAAAGAAATAGGCCTTCTGACGTGACGAGGCAGAAGGTCCTGCGCGAATTTCAGAACTGGAACATTGACAATAATTTTTTGTTGCAATAATGAACATAAAATTGCGTAATTTGTGACAATCGAGTTCTCAGAACATAAGTTATAATCCTGGGCCTTTCACATTAGTAGCCCTTTAAGCAAGACCTAGTAGATCATCCGGTGGCGCATAGTGAAGTGTGATGCTTTGCAACATAGAATTTTGCATCTGAACTCTAAGGACACAGATATATGTAAATAGCTCATCTCGTTAGATATGAAATCAAAGGATAAATTAGCCCGGTTACGCGCACCACACTCAGTTTCCAGACCTTGGAGCCGCTTTTTAAGGAAACCTTCTAGTTTCACAGACGAGAAATCTGCATCGATTAAAAAGAGAACCAAATGGCGTACTAAGATAAACTAAACTCACGCTCACAATCGCAAAACCTATTAAGTGTGTAGATTTGTGCTTGTTGGTGAATGATGTCCACGTAACAGCAGCGCGAAACCTATGTTTGACCTTTGTGAAGACCTGACTCAAGCCACCCTTGTTATCCCAAACATTAACAATAAAACCGTTTCGCCCATGGAAGAGGGCGGACCTACGAACAAAATGTGTGGGCGGCGCTCTTCAATCCTATAGTATTGTCAATGCTGGACGTAAAGGTGCAACTTTACCACTGAGATGCCAGTGAAAAGCTGTCGGTCGAAACCGGAGCCAATCGCCTGCTGTTTGGGATAAATGCGGGCACTGCATGCCCTCATCTATTTTCAGAGACGTGTCATAAGGTGCCGTGATGCTCGACTGAAGAAGATAACCGACATATTGTCCTCCGTACGACTTGTGAAGTTCTACGCGTGGGAGAAAACGTTTGTGGAAACCATGACGCAGCTACGACGTCCGGAAGTGAAGTACATGTTCGGCTTAAATCTGACGGACGGACTGCTGGACTCCCTCTTCGTTTCTGTCAGCTCTGTGGTGAGTGCGCTTCCTCTTTCTTTTCACATAATTGTCAGTCATGTATTCGTTGTTGTGGTGTGGGTGAATTATCAATGGCAGGTATGGTAGAAGGCGGGCGCAGAAGAGACAACCAGCAAATTAGGTTGCGCTAGAGTCTAAATGTACGCCGATACTCTCATGAACTTTCATACGACAGCAAACGGCGATAAGCACTGCTCGTTTAGTAAAACAAGGCGACGCATTCCAGCAAAGCCGACCGGCTGTTGTAAGGATAGATTCCTTCACGCGCCCGTTTCTAACTTGTTCTCTGATCATCAGTTGCTACCAACCGTCGTGAAACGGGGCATTTTATGTAACTTTATTTTAATCAGCTGCACACTCCGTCAAAGGAATCTGACAGCATAATTCGGGCGTCTTTTTTTCCATCTTTCTTGCTTTCTCGTGGCAGTGCCGGCACCCTCTCCCCCTCCCCCAGCAGAAGGAATAGGTGTGTAACAGCGCGTGGTTTGCGTGCTCTTAGGCGCTGCATCGAGTAGCTAGTTATATACAATCACCTGCAATGTATCTTACTTCCCTTCTAATATCTCACGCAGTTGACTATCGTACTGTTCGGAACATGGGCAGTGTTCTATCCTGAAGCGGAATTGACCGCGTCACTTTCGTTCACCTGCATATACGCCCTCTCTCTTCTGGATCCTTCTAGCAGCAACATAGTTGGCATGCTAAGGCTCATCCTAATGGTAAGTCGGCTACCGCTAGCAAACTGTATTGGTCAGATGACCTACTGCCGATAGCAATAGAAGGTCATGTGTAAAATGCGCTTTGTGTCAAATGCGGAATGAAATGGAATAAAATCAAACCAAAGGTTTATAACTTAAGGTGCGGCCTTGTTGCGTCGTGTCAGCGACTCCTAAGAGTGCGGCACCCGAAGATCATTACATGACAGCATTGCATTTGTGCTTGAGGGGAACATTCTTTGTATGCACAGTCAGCTTTCGGGCTCAAGAGAATCGCCAAGGCGTGCACTGAGTCAGAGAGGAACGAGGACGACACTATTCATGAAGACGACGGCCTGCCCCAAGGTAAGTATCCGCAAACTATATTAAAGTGACATTGAACACAAAACCACAGCCATTATACGGGCAGTCAAACGAGAATAACCTAGTACCCAGAAGAGAACATCCGGGCAGTCAAACGAGATCAGCCGGGCACCCGCTCGAGAACGTCGGGGTATCGGAACGACAGCATCCAGGCACCCAAACAAGAACATCCGGTCATCCACTCGGAGACGAAACCAAGCGGATTTCGTCGCGCAAACTTCGCTACAGTAGGGCATTACATCCTCAATTTGCAGGACACACAAGGTACGAAAATGTTGCTTCCGCGGTATTCCTAATATTTGTTAACGACATGACTGAAGCAATAACTTCAAGTACGCTGAAGTTTCATCCCCTATTTCCAATAGGAATGTTCCAAGTGAAGATAGATATACACTTGTCACCTCTCAACGCTGGCTGCAAGGCAGCGGACTCTGGAAGCTCGACCGCCTGGATTGGCGCTCTTGGCGAAGTCTGTGTTTGAAATCGCGTGCTGCGCGGAGACAAGGACAGAGGGTGGTGGGTACACAACGCGCAGAGTACGACAGATGCGGCGATCACTCGTACGGCATGGCGCTCGCAAGACCAGTTTAAATTCTTGGCCCTACGAGTGGCACAGTGCTGGTCGCGGAGGTTGTTGGAAATCGTGCTGGCGCGAGGAATTGACCAGGACGGAGATGGACTTGGCTCGCAACCGCAAGAATGTACAGTAGACAGCAAGAGCTGGCGGGATGCGAAACTTTCGAAAAACCTACACTACCGCTTAGCCTCGCAACTTGGCTCGAATTCAACGTTTCAGTTTGCAGAGGTTCTTGCGATGTGCAGGTTGAAACATTTATTTCCGGGCTGTCTTTAGAAGGTAAGCGGTAATAAGATCTTTCGACCGTTTCGCGTCCCGTAAATTTTTGCTTCTAACTGTACGTACTATGCTTGTGGTATTGACTGGGTCATGTTAGGAGATATAGATCGTTACGTAAGCAACTTTATTTATTCGCACGGAAATGTCGTGCGGCTGGAGGGGGAAGAAGCAGGATGGCGATTAGCCCTTGGGCCGCTCAGATGGCCGGTCACTTGTGTGCTTCGGTGATTCTTCTGGTTCAGCCCACTGCCCGAAGCTGTGGCTCCGGTTCTGAGCTGCGCAAAGTAGCATCCCATCACTCCTGACGTTGTGATCCTTGCCGCGGGGGTTTGGGATTGTTGGGACAGTTTCGAAAGATGTGGTTCATGTCGGCTGTGGCAATGAGGACAGGTTTCACCATGCGTTATAATTGAAAGAAGGAAAGGTGTCGTGATTGTAGCAGTTTGAAATCTTCGCCATAAAACCTGGTCACTTCTGGGCAGAGATTTGTGCGGCAGGGGTACCTTAGGCGAGGGTTCCTGTACAACAGGGTGAGATCATGGTGAGAAGAGGGTTCGATCCCTTGCACTGCGGGACGAAGGCCGGTCGATCTCAGCCCGCTGTCGGGTGCTTGGGCCTTGGTGTGAGCGGCCGTATTACCCGCTGTCCGCTGTGTGCAGGGACACAAAATGAGTGGGATTACGCGATGAGGCGTGGGAGATAAAGTGAGGATCTTAGCAGCCCGGGATTTAGTTCTGCAATTTACATAATTACTACTTGCGGTTTTAGGATATGAGAAAATATACTCTAGGGAAGAGTGTGAAATTGCCCTTCTGCTTCGAAAGGTTCTGTCAAATTTGTAATCGACACACTGACAATAAGGTATTAGAATCCTTCTACCACGGATAATGCAATAAGCTGGTCCATCTGAATATTCGGCCGCGTCTGCATAAACTGCTCCTGCGTGAAGACGGCGATTGTTGTGCAGAGCCTTGAACTCTACCTTCCCGTCTTGTCCAATTGTCCGCGGGCTTGGTAATTTTAGGAAGTGGCAGGATGTACTGGTTATTGCTAACAGCTGTGGGAGGAGAGCACGTCGCCACGGTACGAAAGGGGAGATTGGTCCCAAGTTGATGCAAGAGTAGTGGTATTGGCCTGTTTCTGTGCGCGATAGTCTTTGGCATTATCTGGTCGCAGCTCTGCGCCATTGGCCTTCACCTCTTCTAGAAGGGCCGGTCTGGCAGCCTCACCGTACTCGAAACGGAAGTTGTTCTGTTGCTCCATCGTGGGCGAAGTTGCCATTCTGGCGGTTGTGCGCAAAGGATCACCAACCCGGAGAGTTGGTGCCTCGCCCTCTGACGCCAGTCTGCTCTGCCGCTAGCCTTTGCGTCCTTACGCCTACTCTCATTTACGGCAGAGATATCATTTTCTAACGCCTTTTGATAGGGACGAACACAAATAATTTTCATAGTTATCTTAATTCCTAAAGCGATGAACATATCGCTGGAGTCAACGTTTTGACAAGCGGACTTGTATTCGTCAGGACAACTGCGATGACAAGTCACTTGTCGACAGACAACCAACCAAGACAAGTCCACTTGTCGAAACGTTGGCTCCAGCGACATTCCCTGTTCTACATCGTTTTCAGCGCTATATTGATCGATTCCTCTATTTCCCCTGGCTTCTCTTCTAGTATCGATCTCATCCTTAGAGGCCCCTTTAGCGGAAAACACTTGCGTTCCGATTTATTTTATCTGCCACATACAGCTGTTAAGATCTACTTTCGTAGAGTTCGTATTTTGTATATTGATGTAATTTCGTAACACGTGCGGAAGGTGCTGCGCAGGAAAGAAAGAGTGGGTGCGTTCTCTTCTCAAATTTGGGAATTAGCCAGAGCAGTTTAGAATGACTTGCTGGGCGAGTGGGTCCCTTGTCAAAAAATGAAGATTGAAAAAAAAAAAAGGGCGGGATATAGAAACACGGGACTGGGGCGCTTCCTGTTTTTGAAGGGCGGCGTCGCTAAAGGGCCCTGTTACCTCTCTAACCGCCTTCCGCAAAGATTTTTGAAGTACACGAGGCCGGATCGGGGTTGTAACGCCAAATTGTGGGCGTTCATTGTTTCCACTCGATGACCACGCTGGAAGCTACACGCGAGGGGTGAAAAGGGGAACACCGAGCATTTGCTCGGACAAATATGCGCCAAAAAAGGACCGTTGTTGTGATCTCATAACAGCTTACGCTGTAAGGGACGTACATAATGTTCTAAGGAAGCCAGATATTTAACACGTGGAGTTTCAGAATATTTGATGGAGGGAAGTTGGCGAGAATACAAAAAAAAGAGAAAATTGGCCTACTACCGTCACGAGACCGAAGTTCTGCAGCGAACTTCAAAACAAGAACATTGACATTCATTTTCTTCTTTTATATTGAACACAGAATTGTGAAATGAACAAAAATCGATTGTTGAGTTATAAGTTACTATTCTAAACCACTTTAGGGTGATTCCACGTAAGATCGAACAAAGCATGGCTGGTCACCCTCTTAAACTTATTTCAAAATTTTATATATTGCTGCCTGATGTATGGAAAGAAGAGATCCGCAGTTGGTTTTGCTAGCAAAAATTTTCTCAAAGCGCCGGGAGTCAATAATGACGAAGAGGTGGAGTGCCGCGCTTACCTGCTCTTCTGTTTTGGCCAACTTTGGCTATTAATTACACAAACTATACTAAGGTTAGGAGGCTCAAATTTGTTTCAGTAATTATATGCTTGCTTTTGCTTGTATTCAATTATTTTTTATTTTTATGGGGAGCGTATATACTTTTATAAAAATCCTGAAAATGAGCCCAGGAAGCATTTTTCTGACCACTTTGCGGGCTTATATCTCAAAAAAGGCGTGTGGCAGAGCGGCGAAAATTCGGCATTACGTTCTAAACAAACTCATTTGTCAACCTGCACAATAATATATCTATATAATTTTGAATAAAGAGATACGGCCGGGCTAACTGCAAAAAAACACCGAACAATGAAAACTTATGACGACAATTAAAAAAACCCCATTTTTGATATTTTTTAAACTTTGTACACTTATTCTCCTTCACATTGGCTTTCCCAATCACCAAAAACATGTTGCATAATTTTGTTCCACTAGGAGTTACAGGCCGTCGAATTAGGCCCTTACGGAAGGCTCAGCGAAGCATGCACGTCTGATTATTCTGACATTTGTGATCGCGTACGGCTTTTCAGTTTTAGCATGGTAATGTGCCTGGTCATTTATGTGTGAATGCTGCATATAAGCTATGAGGGACACAATAATGAATGATTAGGGGTCAGTTCTTGCGCGTGGGGTTCTTTGATGCGCTGCGGTATTGGAGCGCAGACAGATATTTCCCGCCTTTACCTCAGCAAAAAGGCAGTAAGAACTCGGTGCGTAGCTTAGATTCCCCCACCCCCACCCCCCCAAAAAAAAGAAAGAAAAGAAGAAAGGATAAAAATGCAATAAGCAAAGAGCGCTTTCAAATAGTCTTTAGCAAATTGGAAAACTTGTGAAGGTCAAGAAGAACCACTTCATTAAACCATGTTTCTGGGCTGAAATTGTTTGTTCCATTGATTAGACTGTTCAGACTTCTTCATTCATGTACACACAACTGCTTCCAAGCAGACCTGGCTATTCGTGCCACGTACAAGCCAGGAGATTCTTTCGATGACGTGGATAGCTGCCAGGCATGCCAAGACCATGGAACGCGGGTACTCTCATCCACTCTTCCTTCTTTAACTTGCGGAAGGCAACAACTTTTTCTTCAAGGTGTATTAGATGCACACCTTTCAGTTTCTCTGATAAAACGGTTACAAAGTCTCTGGCTGTCGGAATTGCACTTTCAGGGTTGTTGAGCAATGCCTGAAGCTTGACGAACGAGACCTCCGACTCTGTCGCATGCGTTTTTCCCGTGTCCAGTTGCTGAGAATACCCATTCGGTACTGGGAAAACAGCTCTTTCGAAACTCGAAAAGCTGATATCTATTTTTGAAATGACTGGCGGCTCCATCACTCACATGTCACGTTGGAGTAAACCGGCAGATCGACTTCCACCCATTCTTTCGCTAGAGCCAGGCAGGCGTGAGCGGAATCGTGGCTCAAGTCGCCACTAACAACAGCGAAACTCCTCGTAGATTTTCTCGTTGTTACCACGTATATAAAGACGGATACTTGCTGTTTGTGCCAATGGTATGCCTGAACTTCATCAGGAAGCATGACAGTCCAGTTTTCGGCAAAATCAAAATGGAATACAATGCTCCGACGCTGCGTGCATTGCTTTTCCTCGTATATGGATCTACTTTGTGTCAGTAGTTGCGCATGATCCACCTTTCCACCAATACTCGAAGAAGATTAAAAAAGGTGTCAGCACCCAAAACTTTTTTCACAAGGTCGCCTGCCTCCCGCATTGCTAGTAATATTTCTTCGTCTTCTGGGATATTAGAGAGAGAAAAGAGGAGAAAGGCAGGGAGGTTAACCAGATATTAGATTCCGGTTTGCTACCCTGCGCTGGGGAGAAGGGGAGGGGGTTAGAAAGATGACAGCCGAGAGAGGGTACAAGATTCAAGACAAGCACAACAAAAAACACGCGCACACACATACACACACACAAAGAACATTCCGCTTATAGACGTTCACGAAGGCCGGTAGATGTCAAGAAGCGCAGTAGCGCTTGCATGGCCTTCTTCTGCGACGTGATGTCTAGTCGATGGCGTAGGATGCCTTCTTCCGACAGTGGTTGGTCGCCCAGTTTGTTGAGTGCAAGGCGAAGAGGTTGCCTCTCTACGCTGTATCGTGGGCAGTCACATAAAATGTGCTCAATGGTCTCTTCGTGACCGCAGTGGTCACAGGCTGCGGTGTCGGCCATCCCTATGCGGAACGCATATGCTTTTGTGAAAGCGACGCCCAACCATAGTCGGTATGAGAGTGTGGCTTCTCCTCGGCAAGTCTTGGGTGGGACTCGAAGGCTTAAGGTCGGATCGAGAGAGTGAAGTCGGGAATGCGTGGAATGTGTGCCACCCCATTGCGATACAGTACACTTGCGAGCAAGCAGATGGAGCATCCGTGCCGCGTCCGTCCTTGACAATGGTATGGGTACTTTTTGTTCCATATTATGTGCAGAACGGGCGGCTTGATCGGCCCGTTCATTGCCTATAATCCCGCAGTGACTTGGAAGCCACTGAAAAGATATTTTGTGGCCTGCCTTCCCTGTATGTTGCAGCATCTCTGTAACCTGGAACACCAGCTGTTCATGTGGTCCGCGGCGTAGAGGAGACAACAGGGACTGCAATGCTGGCTTGGAGTCGCAGAAAAGCGTCCATTTGTGTGGCGCTTCATCTCTGATGAAATGAAGGGCAGTAAGGATCGCTGCGAGCTCTGCTGCCGTCGATGTTGTCGGATGAGTCGTCTTAAATTTTAAGGTTTTAACTTTCGCAGGTATCACGACTGCTACAGTGGAGCTGTCTGGAAGCACTGATCCGTCCGTGTAGATATGCGTAGAGTCCCGGTACTTCTCGTACAATAGAAGTAACGTGAGCTGTTTAAGCGCTGGTGATGATAAAGCGGCTTTTTTCTCAATTCCAGGAATTGTCAGGTTGGTTTCCGGCTGAGCGAGACACCATGGAGGAATTGAAGGTCTCGCAGAAGGGGTGAAAGAAGTTGGTAATGAGTCACCATGTGCTGTTATCGTTTTGCTGAAAGAGTTGCGTGGTCTGTCCACTGGCAAAGAAGAGAGGTGGTGCCGAGGGGTCCTGGCGAGGTGCCTGATATGTGTCCTCAGCGCTTCCATGTCAATTTGGGTCGTGATAAGGTGGTCTCTAGCGATTGCTATTGTCGCCACTGTCGATGCACTCCGTGGTAGGCCTAGGCAGATCCGGAGCGCCTGAGCCTGCACACTCTGTATTGTACGTAGATTTGTTTTGCCCGTGTTCGTTATAGCTGGCAAGCTGTATCGCAGAAAGCCGAGAAAAAGCGCCCTGTATAGCTGCAGCATAGCACGTGTCGACATTCCCCATGCTTTTCCACAGAAGAACTTGAACAAGTGACAGATGCCCGTCAACCGCTTTTTCATGTACGATACATGAGGGCTCCATGACAAATCTCTGTCAATTATGACACCGAGAAATTTATATGTTCGAACGTAGGGTATGATTTGGCCACTTATCATTACGGTGTAGTGAGTCATAGATTTGCGCGTAAAAGGCATCAGTGCACATTTCTCGGAGGAAATTTCTAGGCCTCGACTACGGAGGTAGATAGCAGCTTCATTGGCAGCTCTTTGAATTCTTGCTCGCAATTGTAACCGCGTCACTGCTGACGTCCATACGCAGATGTCATCAGCGTACATTGACAGCCTGACCGTGCTTGGAATGTGCTGAAGCAAAGCAATTAGTGTGATATTAAATAGCACAGGGCTAAGTACACCGCCCTGGGGAACACCGCGGCAGCTATAATGTAGAGAAGTGCGGCCATCTTCGGTGCTTACAAAAAAGTAACGCATAGAGAGATAGCTCCGTATCCAGCGAAACGTCCGACCACCCACTCCTACCTCTTCGAGAGCAGAGAGGATTGCTTCATGTGTAACATTGTCATATGCTCCTTTGACGTCGAGGAATAAGGAAGCGCAGAGACGCTTACGGCTTTTCTCATGCTGAACGTATGTGACCAGATCGACGACGTTATCTATCGACGATCGGCCTCGACGAAAACCCGCCATGGCATCTGGGTAGCAGTTGTACTCCAAGTACCACTCCAGGCGTCCTAGGACCATCCTCTCCATGACTTTGCTCACGCAACTTGCCAAAGCGATGGGGCGGTAGGATGAGAGTTCTAGCGGCGACTTGCCAGGCTTCAGCAGTGGCACGAGGCGGCTTGTCTTCCAGCTGATGGGAAGAGTGCCATCTCTCCAGGAGCTATTGTACAGGTGAAGGAGAGCAAGTCTCGCTCGCTCACCTAAATGACAGAGAGCTCTGTAGGAAATGCCATCAGGTCCAGCTGCTGATGTGCGTCCACACAAAGATAAGGCAGCCTGAATTTCGTGCATTGAGAATGGTAGGTCCATGCGATGATCACCTGGTGGGGGACTGCTCGTCAAAGGCGGCATATTGCTGGGAGCAGGAGGTTGGCTAGCTAATCTGGTACAAAACTCTTCTGCCACGTCAGTATCTTGTCGCTTTTGTGAGAGGGCTAGGGTCTTGAATGGGAACCGCTGCACAGGTGGTGTCCGGAGACCTCGCACTGTCCTCCACAGCTGCGACAAAGGTTTGCGAGGATCTAGTGACTCACAGAAGGCAGTCCAACGTTGTGATTCGAGCTTGTCTAACCGCCGCTAGATCTTCTTTTGCGTGCGTCTAGCAGTACGTAAATCCTCTATTGCTTTCGTACGTCGGTACCTTCTTTCAGCACGCCGCCGGATTGCTCGAAGTCTTTCCAATTCAAAATCGAACTGTGTCGGTTTTACGCAGCATGCGAGAGTACGCACATTGTCGTGCATTGCGGTTCTTATTTCCTCCTCCAAGTCAAGTGGTGTATTGGCTTCGCAGCGTTCTTCCATGATGGATTGAAATTTGGTCCAGTCCACTCTTTGAATTGTATCTCGTATTTTAGTAGGAGCCAATCCTTTGATCGTGATATACGTTGGGATATGGTCACTTCCGTGCGTCTCTATGTCCGCAAACCATCTGACACGTCTGACAAGGCTTCGTGAGACAAATGCCAAGTCAAGACAGCTGCTGTACGTGGCGCCACGTAGGAACGTAGGACTTCCGTCGTTCAACAGCCATAGCTCCTCACTGGATGCGAAAGATACCAGAGCTCTGCCTCTCGCGTTGACCTTCGAACTTCCCCAGAGTGTATGATGCGCGTTGAAATCTCCGATGACGACCCACGGACCAGAGGATGAGGACAGAATATCCCTTAGTCGTTTGTGGTCAAATCGACTTGACGGCGATAAGTAGGCGCCCACAACAGTGAATGTAAGATTCTTCTTCTTTACTGTTAAGCATACGTATTGATTTTCGTCATTAGCTGGTACTGGGTGATGAATATAGGTGAGGTCACGTCGAATAAACACCAAAACCTTGCTGTTTTCGTCGACAGTCGACGAAGGGAATGATTCATATCCAGATAGCCTTATCGAGTTCTTTAAGTTCGGTTCGCAAATGACTATGATGGGAAACATATTGACATACACATAGCGACGGAAGTCTGAAATGCGCGATCTCAGACCGCGGGCATTCCACTGAAAAATTGCTGCATTTCGGACCTCATTCCGGAAGAACAGTGGCTGATGGGCCATGATGGGTCTATTCAAGGGCTGCTAGCACCGGACTCAGAGCGTCCAGCACTTGAAGAGCACTTCTGGCAGACGGTGTATGCATGTTGCTCAGCAACACGCGAATGGCATTAATTAAGGGTCTTAGAAGAGCGACAACTTGCTTATCTGTATTCTGTGACTTCTCAGATGCCACACTGTGTTGCACTGTTGGCGACCTCTGCGGTAGCTCTGCTGCAGGTTGTAGAGGCGCCAGCGGTGGCCATTCCGTTGTAGACAGAGGCCTTCCAGATTTTCCCTTTCCAACATCGGTCTCTGGGGTGCTGGAAACGTGCGTCTGGTGCGCTGCGCGCTGCTGATGACGGGTCTGTTTGACGGTTCTCTTGTGAAGATGATGATTGTTGTCGTGATGATCTTCGACGTCGACGTCTTCTTCGCCGGACTTTTTCAGCAGCTTCTCTGTGGGTCGAGCTGTCTCTGACCATTTGTTTGAGGACTGTGATCTCTTTCTTGATGCGAGGGCAGTCCTTGGACGAGGCACAGTGATCTCCTTGACAGTTGGGACACTTCATCGTAGTTGCACTACAGTTGTCTTCCGAGTGAGGTTCGGCGCATCGTGGGCACACCGCGGCATTTGTGCAAACGCCTTTCACGTGGCCAATCTTCTGGCAGTTGAAGCACTGCACAGGCCTCGGAATAAAGGCTCGTACCTGATGGCAAAAGTGGCCAACCTTCACGTAGGAAGGAAGACAGTCACCTTTGAACGTTATCCTCACACAGCGTGTATTACCGAGGCGGCCGACCCGCACAATGACGTTAAAGTGGCCAACCTTCACGTAGGAAGGAAGACAGTCACCTTTGAACGTTATCCTCACACAGCGTGTATTACCGAGGCGGCCGACCCGCACAATGACGTTGTGTTCACTGGCTGGTTTGATGAGAAGCGGAAGGTCGGCGTTGGGTATTTCAGTGTCAATGTCATAGACGACGCCTGTCACCGTGGCGGCCCCCGCTGGCACGATAGATCGTACCTTGATGTTACCCAGCTGCGTCACACGCTGCAAGGTGTTCAGCGCAGACGGGTTCATCACATCGATGGCCAAGATGTTCCTCCTTGTGTTTAGTCGGACGTCCTTGATCTCGTTGGGCACAGTGTTTTCCAGATATAAGGAAAGGGCTTGCCTGTTCAGGACGCGCAGATTGTCAGCAGCGTTCTCTGGCACGAACAGAATGGAGTGAGGCCATCGCTGAGGCCTAGTTTTCACAGTAGCCGAACTTGACGCCGAAGATGTGTTAAGAGCTCTTCGTTTGGCCTTGCGGTGCAAGACAGGTACAAAGCCGTCTTCCGAGGATTCGTCACCTGAGACGGAGTACAGCTCCGTGTCCTCGCTGTCGCTCGATGTGCGTCCACGCTTCCTCGAAGCGATTCCCGCAGAAGAACCGGAACCGGATGGTGCCTCGGGAAGTTGTACGTCCATCCCCGCGATGTAGCGGGCGGTGGACCCCGCAAACGCAGCGAGAAGTCAAGAAAAGCAGAGAGACGGGCCAGATGTGTTCTACAAGAGGCCTACAAGGGACCTGCCTTTTGGACACCGATTGCATTCGCCTAAAAGGCACTCCGATGGTGACGGAATGCAAACGAAGGCTCAGTGAAGCTCATCAGCATCGATTTTGTGGCCAGTAATGTTCTCAACAGCGGCAAGGCAAAGCTTATAGTTGGCGCAAATGGCACAAACACACACATCATGCTGGGGATAACATTTTACCCGGCGCGGTCGCGAGGTGTAGAATCTAATCTGAGATAGGTGCGCGCATCCGTTTGCCAATTGTTTTTCTTTTGTTTCCTTTGGCGTTCTATACCTTGCTTTGCCACTGTAGTGCCGCGTTAATGTGTTCTACTGATCGCAAGTGCCGGTGCACAGTTTCTCTGGCGGCAGCGGCTGTCAACCGCGTGCGTAAGCGAGCGCTCATAGCTACCTGATCGTGTTTTGATTTTGCTTCCATCTGCGCGTTGTTATCAGCGCCTAAGTGCGGTGCGAACAAAAGGCAGAATGGATAGCGAATCTCCAGTCCACACGCGTTGAAGTTACCCAAGAAGTGTTTGGAACACTTTTGGTCTGAGGAGTCGAAAAGGAAGAGCGAATGTGCCTCTCTTAGAGCATCTGGGGGGAGCGCACCTGCTTGCTAGCCCCGCGCTCATTGCTGCTCGGGTGATCAAATCGCTTCGAAATTGACACCATCAGTGCCACCAACACCTTTTTTCGGTGCTGCTGGCCTCTTAAGGACCAGAAATTCAATTCTGTCTTCATTCTATACACTAAGCAGGCAAGAAGCCGGATCAACAACAATTGCCTATCATTGCGTAAGGGTCCAATTCGACGGCCTGTAACTCCTAATGGAACAAAATTATGCAACATGTTTTTGTTGATTGGGAAAGCCAATGTGAAGGAGAATAAGTGTACAAAGTTTAAAAAATATCAAAAATGGGTTTTTTATTGTCGTCATAAGTTTTCATTGCTCGGTGTTTTTTTTGAAGTTAGCCCGGCCGTATCTTTTTATTCAAAAATTATATAGATGTTAATATTTTGCAGGTTGACAAACGAGTTTGTTTAGAACGTAATGCCGAATTTTCGCCGCTCTGCCACACGCCTTTTTTGAGATATAAGCCAGCAAAGTGGACAGAAAAATGCTTCCTGGGCTGATTTTGAGGATTTTTATAAAAATATCTACGCTCCCCATAAAAAGAAAAAAATCCATACAAGCAAAAGCATGCATATAATTACTGAAATAGATTTGAGCCTGCTAACCTTAGTATAGTTTGTGTAATTAATAACCAAAGTTGGCCAAAAAACAGAAGAGCAGGTAAGCGCGGCACTCCACCTCTTCGTCATTATTGACTCCCGGCGCTTTGAGAAAATTTTTGCTAGCAAAACCAACTGCGCATCTCTTCTTTCCACACATCGGGCAGCAATATATAAAATTTTGAAATAAATTTAAGAGGGTGACCAGCCATGCTTTGTTCGATCTTACGTGGAATCACCCTTTATATTTTTACTTTAGAGTCCATCCGATAACAGACTCGATGTAGCAATTGCGGCTCCCAGTAAAGACGACTTATATATTGCTTAAAATGTTATTTCTCATGTATACTTTCGCTTGAATTCCTTATTTACCCGCGTATAAAGTAATTTTAGGGTAAGATCCGATATGATTCTCCAAGGAATATTCCAACATATTCCAACAAGAAAGGGACATGAAACAATGTTCTCGTACACAGTAACCTACACCGCGGAAGCTAGGGTGGCGTTAGCAATAATAAAGGTGTATTTCAAACTTTTTTCCGACACGTAGGGTCGATCTGGCTCGACGACTGCTCATTCACCTGGAGTAACGCAGCAGCCTCCGTTAAAACAGGCCTGGAAACTACCTTGCGCGACGTGAGCCTGAAAGTTGAGCCCGGTTGCCTGGTCGGCATTGTGGGCTCCGTGGGAAGCGGGAAGTCGACCCTGCTGAGCGCGCTTCAGGGCGACGTAAACAAAACAAGCGGTCGATGCACGGTGAAGGTGAGTGCGAAAGTGTGAAACGGTGCATGAGTATGGCTTGTAATACTCCGCCATACTTACTAAGCAAAAAATTACTGACAGCGGATGCTTTACCTAAATGAATTGAGTCACATTGTTAATTCGACGAAAAGCCAGCACTGCAGGACACGGACAAGAGAGAACACACGCATACGCACCAACGCCGGGCTGGTTGTTAGTCCGGCGTTGGTGCGTATGCGTGTGTTCTCTCTTGTCCGTGTCCTGCAGTGCTGGCTTTTCGTCGAATTAATCATGAACCAACCAGCCCAGCTCTTCACTCTCCTTGAGTCACATTGTATGTCGCTCGAGTCGGCGCAAAACGTACGAGTCGCCTCGCTTCTTTAACATGGTGTCGCGAACTCTTACTTCGATGTAATTTGTATTTTACACAGGAAGGCGTACAGAATTTCAAGTGTAGTAGCAGACGCAACCTCAAAGTTGCTTTACTTGACAGAACTTCTTAATACGAAGAAAGGAACCGGGGAAGGGTGTCAGGTAATGGATGTTACAGAACCACCCTCTGTCTTAGCTCTGGAGTAGTCGTAAAAAATATTGGCCGCCATCCGGCCCCGTGAAGGTGAATGTCCAGCGAAGTGAATACCACTAGCGGTGCTGCGGTGCCCCTAGCATGTGGGTAGAGCCCATCTTGAAGGCAGTGGAATAAGACAGCGTGTGGGCATGTGTTGGCCGATCCCGGAGGCAGTACACCTAGACAGTGCCGTCTCCTGTCGGGAGAGAGAGTGAACGGCGCGCGTTGACTATGGAAACACTCTTTCTGCGATGAACGCTTCACCAGATCGCTAACGAATATGCTCACAAACTGGAAATTGACAGCTGGGTCCAGTTCTGTGACTCAATGAGGGACACGTTAAGTACGGCCAAGACGTGGGCTATTTTACGAAGTTTGCTCGACCCTGGTACCACCAAAACTACGGTGTCCCGGACGATCCGAAAATTGGTCTCCGATTTTACCGGCACGGAGGAAGAATTACTGAACATCCTCCGCAAGAAATACGTAGGTGAGGCAATAGATGTGCCATGCACCACTGAATACGAGGGCTTGGCGAACGCTGACCTAGATTCGCCGATCACCAGAGCTGAGCTTTTCGCTGCGGCCACGATTGGCATTGGAGAAATTAGGTCCTCGACTTTTGGCCTGCCCAATAGAGGAACGCCTCAAGGCGCTATATTATCGCCTTTACTTTTCAGTATTGGCATGGCACGCCTCGCCCGACAGCTCGATTCCATACCATACTTGGGCTATGCTCTATATGCCGATGATATTACCCTCTGGGTAACCAGGGGCTCCCTAGGCTACAAAGAAAACACATTACAAGAAGCAGCTCAGAGAGTGTATCTTTTTGCGGAAAGTTGTGGTATGAGCTGCTCGCCGGAAAAATCGGAACTCGTTCGGGCGCATGGCAGGGGTTATCGAAATGAACACCCTTTCGAACTTAAAATAGGCGACCATCGCATACGCCAAGTAGAAAAAGCACGCATACTTGGCCTCTGGATCCAGGGCAATAGGCACGAGGATCACACACTTAAAGCTTCGCAGGACAGTTAAGCAAATTGCCCGCATGGTACACAGAGCGACCTTCCATCGCAAAGGCTTGGGAGAGGCGGACAAGCTCCGCATAATCAATGCATTTGTAATCAGCAGATTAACGTACGGCCTCCCCTACCTAAGGCTGAGGTTGAACAAGCGGATATTTTGATTCGGACCGCTTACAAGGCCGCCCATGGTCTGCCAAGGAGAACATCCACGGAGTGGCTCCTAGCGTTAGGGATCTATTACACTTTTGAGGAACTTCGAGCCGCCGTCCTAATCTCGCAACGAGAAAGACTCTGGCTCACAAGCGCTGGTAGGGAAGTCCTACGTGGCCTAGGGTATCCTGTACGACCACAATACAGTGATGAGGAACTTGCGCCCCTTTCTGCTCAGGTCCGTGACTAAATTAATATCGCTCCTCTACCGAAAAACATGAGTCCGGTGTACCACCGAGCTCGTCGCGACGACAGAGCCAGAAAACTCGCCAAACAGTACGGAACGGACCCAGACACGCCTTACACGGACGCAGCCCGCTGCGGTACGCATGGGACGCATGGGTTTTCGCTAGCTGCTGTTGGCTCGGTCTCTAGGCCAGGCTTATTCACCTGTGCCTCAGCTAGGAGTAACTCAGCAAACACGGCGGAAGCCCTAGCGGTAGCTCTAGCCATCAAGACCAAAGAATCACTGAAGCAAAGATCTTATATCCTCACAGACCCCCAAATAGCGTGTCGCTATTTTACAAGCGGCCGTGTTCCTGCGTGTGTCGCCCACCTGCTAGGTGCAACATTAGACCAGGATCACAGCATTATATGGTGCCCGGCACACATCGAAGCGACGGGTAACGAAAGAGCGGACGGCGCAGCTCGAGCTCTTACACACCGAGCAACTGTTCCTCGTCCAGACACCCGTCTGCAACCCCAGGTGCCCCACACTCCCAGGGATATCTTAGAACACCAGCGTCGGCAACGACGGCGCTATTCAACACCACACCCTCGGCTAAACGTAGAGGAAGCGCACGAATAGCGCCTTCTGCAGGCAAATACATACCCGCACCTGCGTTTAAAACATGCCATTCACCAAGCCGCATACGCCGCCACTTGCCCGTGGTGTGGAGGACAGCCAACTCTCGCTCACATCACGTGGGAATGCGAGCTGAGGCCATCTAAAATTAATACGCCTCATACTACGGCGCAAAAATTCCGAACAGAGCAGTGGGAGGCCTGTCTTGCCAGCGAGGGAAAGGAGGCCCAAGTGGCACTCCTCGACCAGGCACGGCGGGCTGCTGAGGTCAGTGGAGCCCTGGACTAGGGGCCCCACCCACCTGCTTCGCCAACCTCCTTTTCTTTTTTTTTAACAATAAACCTTTGTCAACTCAACTAAACTCACCAGCTCGCAAGGAATGAGAACTCGCCCTCGGCCGCGAGAGGCAACGCTGACGCAGGCAGCGTCTGCCAGCGAGTTCCTTGATTAAAAAAAAAAAAAACCCCGACTGGTCGCGCTGCACAAGCGTTCACCGGCCATGCCGTAAATATAGGCAGTGGATCTTCACTTGCAATGTAGTGCCGGTGGGAGATTTCTTTTGTGCGTAGTTGAACCAGAAGGATACGCAGCGTGTGCGTTAACTAAAGGTAACCTGGAACTCGGCACGATCTACGACGTGAGAGCGCAGGAACCTAATAAAGACCAAGAGCATAAATGACAACGCGGGTATATTATACACACATACACACACACGTTGTCACCAATCCACATGCATGAGTGGGCAATGTCACGAGAGAATTACGGTAACACCGAACGGTCGCCAGTGCTTTGCCCACTCGTCATGGTTCACTTCGTGGAGATGCGTGAATTTTTTCAGTTAATTAATGAGTGGGTGTGCGGTGCAAGAAACACTATTATTTCGCAAAGAATACTACCGTGACTAAATCGTCGCATGTTTCTTCGGCTATACCTTGCTGTCAAAATGGTGCCGCCGAATCGGCACTTGGCGCAGGCGCAGTCTGGTGCAATAATTATTTATTCTTGAAAAGTCCTTTAAAATGTGCCTTTCTTGTCTCTACTTGATGCATCGTCCTTCTTTTATTTGATAAGGAGGCCTTCCTCCTCGTTACCTACAGTTTGGAGGATAACAGAAAAACTGACGGTGTTAAAGAAGAGTTGACAATGAAGTTTTTTCAAGCAGTTGCGATTGTTGGAAGCGCCACAGCAGGGAATCTAGGATTAGTTACACATTTTGTCGGGCTAGTTGGTGCACCTTGTGAAAAAAAGGTAAAGACGCAACACACGCAGAAGAAAAACAAGAGGGGCATGATAGTATTTCGAGTTACTGCCATTTCAGACTCGGCCCTGTGTATGCCTGGCCAATGCAGGAAGCCTTAGCATTCTCTTCTCCGTACGCCTTGTTGACTGTATACAGGTTATCCGAGGCGAGAAGGCAGGCGTTCGTTTGTACACTGCTACTTCATCTGCCACCGATTTGAGGCTGTTGTAACTGGAACACTCATTTTTGTGGAAGAGTCTTAGGACGCATGGGCGAAGTACTTTACTGATAATGATTCTGTAGTGGGCCCATATTCTGGACGTTACATTGGTAAAAGTGCCCTGCAAAGCTTCAACGTAGCGAGAAAACGGTGCCAATCAGTTGTTGATGCTCCAGTGAAGCTATGAGCCAAGTATTATTGCGCTGAGTCCACAAGAAAACCTGTGGACTCAGCGGCTGGTAACTGCCAGCTCTTCATTCAAGAAATAATGTCACTAGCAGCAGTCAACTGCTTGACTTTTCTCAGTCTTCTTAGGGATACGTGCATACATTTTCCTTAACTTTTGAACTCAAAACGAGCATAAGAAATTGAAGAGAATCTTTCGACGGGCACCTCCACAGTGGTCTAGTGGTTATGGCATTCGGCTGCAGATCCGAAGGTCGCGGAATTGTGTCCCGGCCGCGATGGCTGCATTTAGATGGAGGCGAAATGTTGAGGCCCGTGTGCTGTGCGATGTCAGTGCACGTTAAAGAACCCCAGGTGGTCGAAATTTGCGGAGACGTCTACTACAGCATCTCTCATAACCAGAACTGGTTTTCGGACGTTGAACCCCACAAATCAGAATCTTTCGACGGTCACGACATGAAACCGTGCTAGTTCTGCCTCAAGCGGCAAAGGCGGTGCCACCACGGGCGCCATTTATTGAAAGAATACGGGGAACTTTGCAGTCGTATTTGAAGTCAAATTGCAAGTTTCGTGGTGCTCATGCCGTGCAACGATATTTGACACACGTGTTTCACATAAATGTCCGCGTATAAATTAACATCATTTTCTGGCTAGACTCAAAAAGTTATACTACAGCGCCCCGTTAAGCACCGAAGCTGCACTTTTCGGGAAAACCTAAAACATTTTTGTGCGTCATTGAGTGTGGCTATTGGACTTTTGAATGTTCGGCGGGGACTGCATTCCCAGTCCCGTCTTTTTCTTGCAGGGTAAAATAGCGTGTGTGCCTCAGAGTGCATGCATTTACAACATGTCCATCAGGGACAACATTTTGTTTGGGAAACCGCATGACGTGTCCCTCTACGAGCGGGTGCTGTCCGCCTGTGATCTACTGAAAGACATCGCTGGATTTCCTGCTGGAGATCTCACCGAAGTAGGACAAAAGGTACCGTTTTCGTTAGCTGATGTGCCTAGATCTGAGAGTCAATTTAGGGACACTACAAATCTATGTTGTGATTTGTGATCATCATCATCATAATCACAGGCGTCACCGTCATCATAAGCCTGTCTACGCCCATTTGAGGGCGAACGCCTCTCCGATAGACCTTTAATTGTCCCTGTCCTGAGTTAACCGCGAGCATGTTATGCTCGCAAACTTGATGTCATCTGCCCTCCTACGTTCCTGCCGCGCTGTGCCGCGCTTGCCTTCTCTAGCGATACACTCTGTCACTATCAATGAGCAACAACCGTATTGCCTTGTCACTACAACGCCGGCCAACGCCCATTTCTCCTTGACTTCTACTACGATGCCACCAGCAAGTGTTTGTTGCCTGACCCACTCCTAGCTTTTCTTGTCTCTGAACGTTATGCAATCTTTCGTTCCATATTCATACTGCAATTATTCTTGTGCAAATACGGCCACTTTTCAAGTGAATGCCACAATCCCACACCGCGAATTCATTGGACAAGAATTGAGCTATTTTTAATGTTTTGCGAAAGTGAAACGTACAAGATGTCTGCATGTATGCTCGTTCTAAGACATATTTATAGCATTTCTTTTTGCGGTACGAGACGAAAAGAAGTAGTGGGTGTCACCTTGAATTAAATGCTTATAAACTATAACTTTGTGAAAGGTAATGTTATTTTGTGCGTCCCTTACGCAAAATAGATGAATCGAAGAGGTGTCGTCATACGCACATAGCAGAACAATCTGTGTGCGGAAAAAATTACGTAGAATGGACGCCTCGTGTAACGCTTAAAAATCCAAATCTCGAAAGGTCGGACGGAGATACTTTTGCTCAAAACAAATATTCCTAGGCTGCTTCAGTGATCCACGGGCAGTTGAAGGCAGGAATAATTTGCAGAATATGTAGCGCTGTTTTGAAACAACCGCGCGATTGTTTCGCATCATACGACTATATGGGAGGTAGGGTAGCGTTGGTTGTCATTCCTACACAATAACGAAACGGTGCACCGCGTAGCCGTTTCAAGGAAGACGTTCAGTTTCTCAACTTCCCTGCAACATTCTATGCGTGAATACGCATGCAATGCTACGCACAATAATATTTTCATGGATGTCTAGAACAGCAGTGTAAATAAGTTATTGGGTTACGCGTGGCAGAAGTTGGACTCGATACTGTGAAGCGCGAATACGAGGCGAACCATATTCGTCTTTTGTGACCTGACATTCTTAATATGCCCATAAATGGAAGTACACAGGTGCCTTTTCATTTTGGCCCCATCTGATGCGGCGTCCCGGCTCAGAACTGAACGCGAAAAGCGAAACTTAGCAGTGCAATGCCACATTATAGGGCAATGCTAGATCATCTCCGCCAGCCTTCCCCAGTACAATGCCAGCGGACAGCAGTGCAAGACAGCGAGAACCCAATGCTGCCAGCGTCCCAGTGTGTACCGGCCAGTGAAATATCGTTCCCAGTGCGTTTCCAGTGCTCCCAGTACGGAAAACGTACTAGAAGCGCATTTGATTCTCTGATGTTTGCAATAGGGAAAAAAGCTGAAATTTATTGTTCTTGTTCATTGAAATTGCAGGGTGCGACGCTTAGTGGTGGCCAGAAGCAGAGAATAGCGCTTGCTCGGGCGCTGTACAGTGAGAGCAGCGTCTATCTTCTAGACGACACACTAAGCGCGCTGGACGTACATGTTTCAACAAAGGTGTTCGACAAGGTGATTGGTCGCTATGGCATGCTGCGAAAGAAGGTGAGGTCATGCAAGAAATTACAAAGAGAAATAGACCAGCCAGAGAGCAGTTGCGCGTGGTTGGGCACAGTATAAGTTGCTTAGAAATTTCCAATTTTAAATTACAGATGGGATCACGTCACAATATCGTAGTACGGCGGTGCGCTTATTGCGCCACGTTTTAGCCAGGAGTTTAGATCAAGTTGTTCTCTTATTAAATGCGAAGCATTTCTTTGCGAACTTCGGCGAGTTTGAGCGTATCTATCTATCTATCTATCTATCTATCTATCTATCTATCTATCTATCTATCTATCTATCTATCTATCTATCTATCTATCTATCTATCTATCTATCTATCTATCTATCTATCTATCTATCTAGCAGCCTACCATGTTTGTTCTCCTGGCCGTTTCGTTAATCGGATATTTACGAAAATTGTTATGCCACATCATGACTACATAAACGACAGGTCATAACATAAACGACAGGTCATAACACGAAAATCATGACATGCATGTCATGAGTGACATGATTTACATGCGACGGTTTTAATGCTGTCCTGGCCGTTTCGTTAATGGGATGTATACGAAAATTGGTATGCCACGACATGACTGCATGGCGAACATGAGTGACAGGTCACAACATGAAAATCATGACATGCATGCCATAGGCGACATGATTTACATGCCACGCGTTTCGTTAACGGGATGTATACGAAAATTGGCATGCCACAAGATGACTGCATCATGAACGTAAATAACAGGTCATAACATAAAAATAAAAAGAATGACATTCATGTCATGAGCGACATGATTTACATGCCACGGTCTTGGTGCTCTCTTGGCCGTTTCGTTAGTGGGATGTGTAGGAAAATTGGTATGCAACAATATGACTGCATGACGAACATAAATGACAGGTCATAGCATGAAAAGTATAACATGCATGTCATGGGCGGCATGATTTACATGCCAGGCGTTTCGTTAATGGGATGTATACCAAAATTGCTATGGCACAACACGACAGCATGATGAACGTAAATGACAGGTCATAACATTAGAATCATGACACGCGTGTCATGACCGGCATGATCTACATGCCATGGTCCTGGCGCTATACTGCCGTTTCGTTAATGTGGTGTATGGGCTCCGTCTACTGACCAGAGCGCACTACGTAGCTCTCGTCGGACGGCTCAGTCGCGCACGGTGGAAACCGAGGCGACAGCGACGCGCGCGTTTCTTCGCTGCTTTCCGGGCGTGCTGCGAGCCACACGAACCCTCGCGGCGTCGCCCTTTGGAACAGTTTGCCGCAGGTTTGGAGCGCGCGTCTCAAAGGAAATAAAACGAAAGAAGGTGGGACGGGCGGTCGCTGCTGCTATAGAGTTGGAGACGCGCACCGCGTTCGCGTATTTCCCTGTCACACTCTGCCCAATTTCGCTTCTTCTCTCCGCCAGGCAGTGCATTCTGGCGCTGATGTCGCACATGGAAAACTCGACTGCACGGAGCCTATACGAAAATTGGTTTGGCACAACATGACTGCATGACGATCATGAATGACAGGTCATAACATGAAAATCGTGACATGCATGTCATTAGCGTTATGATCTACATGCCACTCGTTTTCTTAAAGGGATGTATACCAAAATTGCTATGGCACAACACGACTGCATCGCGAACGTAAATGACAGGCCATAACGTTAGAATCATGATATGCGTGTATGAGCGGCATGGCTTACATACCACAGTCATGGTGCTCTTGCGGCCGATTCGTTAAATTCATATGTACCAAGCTCGGTACAGCGAAACAACATTGCAAATCCATTTTACGTTCCTTATGCGTGCTTCGCATTTCCTTGATTCCCACTGCACGTGTCTGCCAATTTTTATGATGCGATAAGAAGTCGTTCGCATCTCCACATACAGTTTCTTCCATTCGTTTTTTATAGCGTGTATCATTTTTATGAATGGGTGCTTTACGCTGGATCAAGGGCAGCTGTAGCGTGCTGAACATAGTGTAGCAGTCAAGTTTATCTCTCTAGGTAAAGTGCCCATCTTTTAGTCCTTTTTCAAAGAACAACTATTAAAAGTTTTTTAATGAATCCGTTTTTAGAGGGAATGACTCACTTGTAATAATGAAGCACTGTTTGTTTTACGAAGGAGCTTTGGTAATATAGCTTTGGTTGAGGTATGCACCCAGTTTCCTAACGCTTTTCGGCAATAGATAACTACTTACATGATAAATTCGTTGTTTTTCCTTTTTGGCGTTTTCAGACGAGGCTAGTTGTATGTTCTCAGGCTCAATACCTTCAGCAGATGAACAAGATACTTCTTGTTGCTGATAGGCAAGTTGAAACCTTTGAAAGTCTGAAAGAACTGATGGAGGATCCAAGATGTCCGAGGATGATTCTGGGCGGCGATAAAGCGAAAGAAGGAAAGACGCACGAGAAAGTTACGTAAGTAGACAGCTATCAATGATGACCCAATCCCAATGAGGTCCAAACTACCTAATTGTGAAAACACTGCCCAAGTACAGTGCACTCTCCATATTAGTTAAATGACACGCCGTAGCACTTTTAATTGCCTAACAGAAGCATGGAAATGTGTCATAGATAAAATAATGGTGCAGTTACTAGGCCTTCCCCATATTGTCTAGATAAGGATGAAACAATGTCAATAACACTTGCAAAACTTAAGCTGCTGTCTTTGGTAAAATAATCAAAAAGTCGTCTACATATCTAAACATTTCTACACATACTTAGTTTGTGCAGAAATATTTAGGTATGTAGACGACCTTTTGATTATCTTAACCAAGGACGGCAGCTTAAGTTGTGCAAATGTTGTTGACAATGCTTTGTCCTTATTTAGACAACATCGGAAAGGCCTGGAATTTACAAGCGAATTACATGAAGATAACCATTTGCAGTTTTTATACCTTAGCATGGAGTTCTGCACAGATCGGGTCTGCTCGGGCTGTGCCCCACTTGCAAAAAAAAAGGGTTTCTGTCATCTAACTCCTCCCATTCGACGTTAGTGAAACGGGGTATTGCATCTTTATGACCGTAATACGCCCTCAGAAGGTCGTGTATCAACGAGATGCAGTCTGGTTTTAGGGATGGTAAAATCGATGAACGATTAATCGACTAATCGATTAAATGTACACCGTTAATCAATTAATTGTCATCGATTTCTCACGTTCAATTAATCGAATTAATCGATTAAAGCTCTTCGATTAATCGATTACGGCACCCCCCCCCCCCCCCAGCAACGCCCCTTGGCCGGAGCGCATGACTGCGAGGCGCGCAACTCCGAGACGCAGATGTCGAGCGCATTACTCTACTCAAGTAGGAAGACCCCGGAGCCGCAGACGGCCATACCCCATAGAAATAGAAGCGAACTCGACCCGATCTCCGTCGCCTACACCGTTTTATTTAACTCCCAGATTTCACTTGCTTCTTGTGTAAGTGCCACATTGCAATATGCGCTGCTTATTTCTTGACTGGTTCAGTTCTTATTGCCGTTGTATTTTACTACTTACCGAATTAAAGATTATTTGTCACCAATGAAAAAAGGAGAGGTAATATATTGGAAGGTAGAGAGGGTGGCCTGATCCAATACTCCCCGGCCTTCTACTCTACTTCGGGGACAACGCAACAGGGGCAAAGAGCGAAGAAGCATGATGATGGGGATAAGAATGAGTGATCCGTATATACATAATAAGACATGACCTCTTGTGCAAAGAGGACATGGACGCTAGTAGACTTATTTCATTACGCTTGGTGCCACCTAGCCCAACTGTCCGCCTTGAATCCTATATACCTTTCGATAACAGTAATGCTAGCTTCCCTGCAAAGCAGTTAGCCCAACTTATGGCAGCTATTGACTTCTACAAAACAGCGTGCTATTACGCCGAAAATGTCGACTCAGCTCTCTTGACATAAACGCTCTTAATAGTCAAACCCCAGCACGTGTAACTGGGACCTCGCCTCCACTTGAAACGTGACAGGGGCCGCCATTACTTGGGCGAATATGCTGTGCAGGCAAACGAACTCGAGAATTATAAAAAGGGTCTTATAGCCCCATAATGGAAAGAAGCCACTTTAACTTCATTTAAGTTGAATAGTCGCTTTTCATAATCCGAGACTTTGCGCATTGGTATACCGAACGCCTTGAATCCAGTCCACTTCTATTGAAAAAAATGACCTTTTAACATTTGGTAATTCTGCATGGTCGCCTATTTCGAGTGAAATACAGCTTTCATGTATTGCTTGTAGTTCCATGTCAGCCAGCCTAGAGGCCGCCGTCTACTGCTGTGGCACGAATGGAGGACAGTCGCGAAATACTATGTGTTCTAATCTCTGATACATTAGACAGCGTTCACAGTTCGAGCTGTACGCGCGATTAAGTAGCGCCGATTTAAGTCGGTTATCAGGTGAAGCCTTTGCAGTATACTGGCACAACCGCCGTTTACTCTAGCCGGGAGGAAATATGCGTGCCACTCTATTGCCCGCAGATGCCTGCACTGATGGCCTGTTTGAGACCAGTATGTTGCTGTGCAATCTCACATGAGTGACCTCAAGGCAGAGATCACGTCAGTTATAGTATTACCCGGGGCTTCCACAATACATAACGGACAAACCGAGAAATGTTGCCGTCCCTACAAGAGCAAGCGTCTTTAACTTTCCTTTCGTCCTCGTCTCTTTTTTCTTTTTTACCTTTCTCGGAATTTTCTCACCCTCGGCGACACTGCACGTTTCCGGTGCGACTTTCCAACCAGTGCGGTCGCCGAAAGCACCTCCGATTTCGGTTCGCTCTAGTAGGCAGACTTCGAGGAAATACGACCTGCTGCCGAATTGTCCGTGGATCATGGCAACGCACGGAATTTCCGATCCTTGACATCATCCAAAGACGACGGGCTCCCTGTATTCAGTGGGCGAAAGTGCGAATTTTCACGCAGCTGCTAATGCGCATATGCGATCTCTAGCGCGTCGTATAAATACTTGTGTCTATATCAAACGCAAGTAACGCTTCTCATACAACAAGGCATCATTTTTCAAGCAACTATAAAAAAATGTCGATTAATCGATTAAAACATCACAGCGAAGTCGATTAATCGATGAAATGCTAAATCGACGAACGATTAACGATTAATCGATTAAAAAATTCAATCGACCATCCCTATCTGGTTTTCATAACCAATAGGCCAGGCTCGCTTGAGCTGGGTTTCTTGGTTCACTTGTGACTGGAGTCGTCGAAAGCTTGTAGCAACAAATCAAGAAAGAGGCTCCTGGTTCTGCAACTGCGGCCCCTCGTAAAGGAGGGCTCTGCTCGGAGGGCTTTGCTCTCAGATAGAAAAATAAAAAGGAAAGACAAGAGGCTGCGGAACTCAACGTGGACTATCATTCGTGCAATGTGCCGAAGGGAGGGGTCTATGAAATTTCTCTCACATGCGGCTGTTCCTACATAAGGCATGCGGTTTAAATGAGAGAATCAGGGAACACGAACGAAATGCCGAGCAAATGACGCAAGGCCCTAATTTGCCTAAGCATATTAAAAGACGCCCTTGTGGACGACGCTTTCGTGTTGTGCGGATTGTTGCCAGAAGCAAAGATGGTGAAGCCAGGGAATTGATGGAAGCGTTTTTCATCAACAAAAGCGCTGACCTGTGCTAGAGTGACGCTTCAGTAGTATTGTATCAGTCAGAACAAAAGTACATTGACCATGCGTTGCCATATCGCAACTGATATTAGCATGTATTCTGCGCAGAGGCTGACGGACAATATATATGTAAGTACGTGTTCTGCAAAATGCAGCAGTTGTCAATGGCGCTCTGTCCTGTGTACTCGCTTATGCTTGATGTCTTTTCGCGCCTTAAAGGGCCCATGACAGCCATTTTTTTTGTTGGTGACTTTTATGTTGTAATGAGTAGAACAGTGTCTTGTAATCACGGAATGAAGCTGCAAATTCTCCAACGTGACGTATAATTAATCATAGCATCGTTAATTTTGCTGAGTTTTGATGAAGCTTCGAAACGCGCGCCAATAACTGCAAGAAACTAACGCCGCGGGGCTAGCGCGGCGGCTGTCGAAACTGAGCGCACACAATGATCACGTGAGCTCAAGATTCGGTGACGTTGCGGAGAGCGCGAGCGCAAGCCCAGTTGCTGAATTCGTTTGCTCGCCGCACTCGCTTTGCATCACGTCGTCGGCCTTCAGAGGCAGAGCCGATGACGTTCTGCCTGGCAGATTTTTGTCGTCGTCCGCGTCGTCGGTTCTAACCGTCAGATAGCCACAGCCCACGGCAGCGCTTGCGACGTGTGACCTGTAACATCATGCCGCTGGCCGCCGGTTCGTTTCCCAGCGCTTCTTAGGCCACCGATCCATTTGCCGTACCACCGCTGACCAGGGCGCGGCAAATATTGACCACATTTTTCTTCTGATACGAAATAAATCATCATTATGTAAAGTTACGCTTGAAATGGGACATTTATATTTGCAATGCAGCGCCTGCTTCCAAAACACTCCAGTGATCAGGAGCCGGAATGCGAGGACATTTTGCAGCTAAACAGTGGCACCGACCGCTTCACGAAACCAGCTCGCTCGTTACCAGCATTGTTATTCACGTTGAGGTGCCCGAAAAAGCTAATCACACATGTTAACAGAAGATATGTGGGTACAAATGATCATCGTGGTGGTAAAACAAGCGTCATGCGACGAGCTCGCGCTTGCCTCGAAAGCGTCGTCGCTGTGGCGTGCGCGTCTGCCTAGCCAGGCCTACCGGTCGGAGCCGTCAGTGACGGCAGGCTGTTGTGGTGAGGTTCCCGCTAGCGAAACTATAGTTTTATTTACATAAATGTCACTGTAGATTGTAGGAGGGCTATGCGCAATCGTTTGTTTTGTACTTGATGAGGAAGACATATACCGATCGTACATGTCCTAGTGCGCAAGGAGCCAGAGTCCGCCAGTGATCTTGACGGAGCGTGTATCCCACGTTCGCTCCGTGTGTCCCGAACGACCGTACGCGGCACGTCGGTACACACGCCGAACCATAGCGTGTGTACAATGTACGCTTGAGCGACCAACACGGAGAGGAAGCAGAAAAATACACCTCTTGGTGTCCCATTGCGCTGAGCGCTCGTTTCTCTCTGAGGCGTGGACGATATACGCTTACGCAAGTGAAACGTCACAGATGGGTCACTAGCCGCGTCATACTAGTGGCGATGTCGCGAGGTGCTGCAAGCTCGGATGAGCATTCCCGCTTGCTTTGAAACCATATTAAAATCACTTAGAGGCGACGTTCGCCGCTAATACTCGGTCAAAATTGCCTTCCTATGCAGGAAAACAAATTGACGCAAGGATCTCGCGTTTGAAATTTTGCTGTCATGGGACCTTTAATGCTAAAATTAAACGGTCCCGGAAACGTTTTTTTTACATGCGTCACTGATTAGGCAAAGCAATTGTGAAATCATTCACACCATAAATAAAGCAAAAAACCATGCGCTGTTGGCTAAGGGCCGTGGCTTCTGAGCCTCTGGCCAGCTGAGGCTCCCAGAGATGGGCACACGAGCCATTGGAACAACTTAGTTTACTCGTTGCAAGCCCAGCGCCGACTGCCTAGATCCGCTCCACGCGCTCCGCCCCAAGCCGGCGGTACGTGCCACGAGCTAGCGTATTTTATGATGATGATTGGCGGCGGAGGCAAGCAGCCTAATTCCCCACAGCGCTAAGGCAGCTATGGGCTTATTTCTGTCGCCTTCCTCCTTACCACTGCTGTTCCTCCTCAAGTTGGTCAGCTGCGGAGTGCGCGCGACGACTGCGCCTCCCGCGTCAGCCACCCTGCCGAGCCCTCCGTAGCGACATAGCGCCCCGATATCTTTACTGAGGTCGCCCGCCTCTGCAGTGCTAGCCTCGGCAATAGAGCGCCGGCGACTCGTGTGTACACCGCCAGATGCCTCGACGATACCGTAGGCTGAAACGAAGGAGCACGTGGTAAGAGCACGTTGCTCACAGTTAGGTTGGGAAAATTACGCGCACGTCACTGGTTAGGGGTCAATCAGCGGCCTCCCCATCCAACCTTCGTTGGCGGGGGGCGTTTGAACACGCCTTTTGGCGAGCCGTTGCGATCTTTTGCGATGCGCGTGTTTAAAACCTGATTGAAATTACACACTTTACGAAGCGCACTGAAATCTGTCCTTTAATGATCCTAATAACCAACCCTACCGATCACCATGTTTGCACAAAATCGCAAAAGCTGTTTCAGGACCCGTTTAATGCAGAGCAACGAGCCCAGCGAAAGGTTTTGGTGAAAGCAGTAAGCTGTGCGCATCTTTTTGGTAAAAATGTATAGACGACGAGATGTGCAAAACATATGGCTACGCGCTTTGATCTGCATCTACATCTATATTTGGCTCTCTTTCCTGTTTGTTACCACCCCACCCTACCTTAAATGACTAGTTATTCGCTACCTTAATTCGACAGGTTAAGGGGAGTCGTAGGAGTCTCGTGGAACCATGAGACAAAAACTACATTTTGATTATTCCTTTCAGAGAACGCTTACTAAATGAAGAGAAACAAGCGGTTGAGCACAGAATCACAGAAGATGAAGCCGTAACATCAAATCTGGTATGTAACAGATACGCTGCTCCGTGAGGGACGGTGTGCTTCTGTCTTCATGAGCGCTTGCACCTTAAGCCTTACAGGTGGAATTCCGTTCTCGTTATACTTACTGCAAGTCGCAGTCCGATGCGCTTCATGGGCAGTATAAAATTAGTGCTTCAATATCAACAAAACATCAAATCTCCCCATCGGTATTTCTTTCAGACATACTGAATTTGCAAGAGGTTTTATTGGGACGAATTTCACATGATATGTACTATCCCAGGCAGACGTTATTGGCTGCACGTGCGTCGGAACGTCATCTATTTATGAGAAAGTTGTATCGATGGCAGAAAAAAACCTTCCAAGGTTTCCTCGCTATCCATTGTCTAACGTGTAGGGATTCTTAACCTAACCTGCATAACACATGTCTTTGCAAAGAGCAAGGGACGCTTCTGTCAACAAGTCGTTGAAGCAGAACGTATTTCCCCTCTAGGGGAGGGGTGTTTTAGCCTGCCATCGATGCAACTCTCAGATTGTGATGGGGTTCTTTGAAAAGAAGAGGTGAACGCACGTTGCGTCTGACGAAGGCAACGCGTTCATAAAGATGGCGAGGCTGTTTTCTGCGAAGACTTTATGAGAAAACTAATAACAAGCAACGACATCGACCAAACACACTAAGAAATGAAAAATATTCAACAATATAGAACAGAGTTAAAGGAGAACACAAAAGAACACGCGAGTAGAGTCAGACTTCGGAACAGTCTCACCGATGGCGATGGGCTCAGGGCGATGAGTCTCGGGAGAGAAGAGTCGGCGCGAGCTGGAGGTTGTCGCTGTGGCTCGTCGATGAAAGGCGGACAGCGATGATGCGGACCAGGGACGGGGAAGAGGAGGACGACGGGCACCGAGGTCACGAGAAGCGTCGCGTTGCCGCTCGGGGCTCGAAGGAACAATGCAGCACTCGGGTCTACGCCCGACCGTGCTGCGGGTGGCACAGGCGGCTCGCCAGGCGTTCCGTGGACAGCATTGGGAGCTCGGTGCCAAGCGGAGCCATACACCCCGACTCTTGGCAACCGCCAGGCACTCGGGACTACGCCGCGACCGTGGCTCTTGCGGAGAGCTCCCTTGCCACGTCCGCGCTGGTGGACTGCCGCCTTGCTTCTCCCAATATGGCGCCTTCACGTGCGCGCTCCACGCGCCACGCTCCGTCTTTACTCCTTGCGGCTGCATTTCTCTGCCTGTTCTCATCTTCCTCACCGGCTCACGTGCTGAGCCGGCGCTTGTTCGTGGCCGCTCTTTCAATTGCGGCTTCGCCACAGCAACAAACACCACAGGCGCGCACTTCTCCCATGACACAGATAAAGGTACAGCGTTTTACGCATGCGCAGCTAAGAACGCCTGCGTCGGATAGTACATACCTACATGTTTGTGAAGTTAGTCCCATTGAAACAAGTTAAATTTTCAGCGCTCCTCCCAATCTTTAATTTGTGTCGTTCTTGTGTCTTATTGCACTGCAGCTCCCATCATGTTGAAACTTTATTCATTCCAACATTCCATCATTTGGTATGCTAAGTGCCGGGTTCAAAAAACCTCTTCACGGGCTTGACTAGGACCACGACCCCGTACAAAATGGCATGGATAGGCAAGCGCACAGGGCAATACAATGTACGGAGTGAAAGAACATCATATCTAGTTTAAATTTAATCAAACATAAAGAGAATAAGAAGAGCTCAATGAATTATAACAAAGAAAAAATACGCAAGCCGCCACTGCCCTAGGCTGATGAGATAGTTATAACAGAAATCAGACAACACTTCTACCAACATGCCCAGTTTAACTTGCACTTTTAATTAAAGGCCAGAGGAGTTCTCTGGAACACCCAGAAAAAGCTTAACATCGCCGTTTAATACATACAGAAATTGGTTAATCGGAGTGAGTTGAAGAACGCTTCATGTCACCTTGTGAACAAGGCTCCCGTATGGGGTGCCGAAACGTCAAGTAAATTTCAGTTTTTTTATTTTGGTCAGTGTATCTCTTCTCGTCTATTTATCGTCTCACGATGGGACAAATGTAAAGCGTTGTAATCATCCTTTGACCGGAAAGGCACGTTCGGCTTTGTGTGCTATAGATGAGACGAAAGATTTGCGGTCTCCCGCGTTTTGTAGAAGTGAAATAAAAAAAAAAGTTCGTGGCGACCCTGCCCTGAGAACGTGAATACCCACCACACATGCTGATTATGCAGTTTGCGCATTACACGAAGTCCTAAAATTTCATCAAACGGCCCTTTGGAAAGCAGCTGCAACCTAATATTTATCGGGAACGAGTGAGAGGTTGTTCCCATTGCTCACGGCTGCCTTATCATCCAACATGCGGTTTTGAGGCTTGATTTGCGGTTTTCGTTCTTTGTGGTTTTGGGCTCTTACGTTTCGGGCGCAGAAGTGGCACAAGGTCTCATAGTAAAGTCTTCTTGGTCTAGTTATGTAAGCCGCGAAAGTATTTATATTCTTTGAACCCACAATATTTTCATAACTAACACTCGAGCTTTTACCGAAGAGACCTCGTATGCATAGAATTATTATTCATGAATACTGAGCTCTGCCTGTATATATGAACTTAAAGAGATATGGCGCTTGCCGGCAATTGTTAACCTGGCGTTTGGTGTTTACACCGCGCAATTTCCCTACCACCGAGGGGTATACAGCTTTTGCTGCAAAAGAAAAAAAAATAATTCATCCTAGATTTCATCATGCATCCTGCAATTCATCCTGCATGCACCAGCTTGAAGCGGCGAGTCATTATCCAAGGGTAGGCTCTTCAAAAGAAAACAGATTTCGTACAGCGCACGCACATCATTTTTTTACATTATATGCCTATTAGTTCGCAAACATTTTAGCCCGCGGTAGTGCAACCGCCGAACTGAGAGCCTGCGTCCGCTGTTGTATGTACTCTCCCTTGCTTTCAAGAGTCCCGATGAGGCACTGGTGCCACTGGAAACCATTCGCTTTTAAGTGAAAATGCTTTCTTTGCCTCTATCGAAAGCGAATTTGAAACGCGAATCCTCCTGAAATATTGTCACCGATGTGAACGCATTCGTCGCTATTTCGACGCCTCTTCGGTTCCTTCCCTGGCATGGTGTGCGCGCTACATATTCAGGAACGCAGCCGTATGTGGCTTCATGAATGGGCGTTGAAGACGTGCTGTTGGCCGCACCATAAACTAGTTATCGACCGTTGACGTTTTCGCGCGGAAAACGAACAAAGGCGACAGGAGACAAGGGTGGCCACCAAATTTCAACTGAGCTTTATTGGGAAGAGAAGCAAGATGTATACACAGGCAGCAGGGCACCTTAACCAAGGAACCTTGATGAACCAAGCACGTGATCTACTGTCTACATATACACCTTGCTTCGGTTCCCAATAAGTCTATATGGATGTTTGCGCCCGTCCTTTTCTCCCGTGTACCGTCCTTGATAGATTTAGTGCTGCAGCGCTAAAAATCGTGCACTACCAATTAGCCCGAACTGCCACCCTTCCAAGTTAGTAAAAGATCTGTCTGCTGTACTTGGTAGGCTTATTTTATTAACCCTTTCACACAGAATACTGAACCATGATTCGTTTCGAGTCATTACGTATTGAAAGGTTAGGCTAGTGCATAGAAGAATCTAGAGCTGAGCTAGTTCGTGAAGATTGAACATCGGTAATAATTAACACCGCCACAGCAACGTCCTTGCTTTTGTGGCGCTGTTTTTCAAGATGCCAGTGGATACGCCATGTATTCATTCACTTCTGGGAGGGAGTGAGATTTCTGGATGTCCGTCAAGGACTGTCCATTCATTCAGCATGGCATCAGGTATTTGGCAATAATAGCGATGATGCCACGCCCTGTGATATAATAGTACTTACGGACATCCCCTTCTTACTGTGCTACAGAATGATCCGGACGCTTTGCGGCCCGTACGCCCAGACACCATGTGCTTTAGCCAGTATATGGTGCGGTACATAGATGAACTAAAATGAGAGTGTGTTCTTGCGTGACTTAGGACGGCCGAACTTCTTCGCTGTTTTAAATGTGTCTTGAATGAACCATGACGCAAACATGACGGATGCGCTAAGGTACAATGTAATGGCGATCACTTCAAGTCAGACAATATCTGCACCTCCATTCTCTTCTTTTTAACCAAGTGACCGATATTTGCCTGTGTGTGGCAATAAAGAAAAAAAATAGGTGATTGACGCTCGGATGCAGCTTGAGGAAGGAAGATCGGGACGACTAACTAGCAATAACAGCGCCTCACCCTGCTTACTCCTCTTGGACAGGTTATTGTACCTGTTCTTTTTTTCCTTGCGCTGTGCCCAAGAATAAGACCATATGGGCTGCTGAAGGTGAGCGCACTGTCGTCTGTCCTTGCAATACCCAACGCACAGTGTGCAGAAACGCGCATCCGCAACACATGTAATTACTAGACAAGATGAATAGTGGTTATTGGATATTATTATTTTGGGTATGGCAACATAAAACGCTTAAGGACATAAAGGGAAGACGGAATGAGCAAGCTGGCAACGGCCATCGAGTGGGGCACGCCTGCTTACTCCTTCAGGAGGGGGGAATAAATAGAAGTGAAAGAAGGGAGGAGAGAGGAAATAAGGTAGAAAAAAGAAAGAAAAGAGGAAGAGAAGACAAATAAACGCGGACAAAATGAAGTAAACATCAACATGACTGTAGGCGGGAGGCCAAATCAGTGGCGTTCAAGAAAGTTAACAGGACTCGATGGGCCTGATCACGTCGACTAGCACTTGCAGTGGGAGAAAGGCAATCGGTAATTGAGGCACACCGCAGTCCATTAATCCCATATGCTTTGGCTAGCAATGCACGCTGCGTGGCAAATGCAGGGCATTGCAAGATCACATGTTCGAGTGTCTCAATGGAGCCAAAAGCGCACACGACGAGGTGTCCGCACGTCCTTGACGGTATAACCGTTCGCGCATTGAAGTCCAAACTACAAGAGAAGTTCAGGGGATGATGGACGCTTGAGTCAATGTACAGCTCCCTAAAAACGATGTAGAACAGGTAATGTCGCTGCGGTGGCTCCCGCGACAATCCCTGTTCTACATCGTTTTTAGCGATATGTCCATCTATTAATGGTTATTGAGTGTGACAGGTTCAAATCCAAGGGAGGACAAGCGTGGCAGATGATGGAAGAGAGTTAGCTGGGCGGATTGGATGAAGTTTCCAGGCAGCAGCAAGGTAGGTCACAAGAAAATGTACAGAAACGTGGGCGAGGGTCCGTCCTCCTGCAGTTGGTTTGAGAGACCGATATGATAATGATGAAGACGACTATGACCTGGTGCAGCTTCACGCCCCTTACGCGATGACCTGACCGGTCAAGTACACGGCGTGCGTCCCCGCGTCGTACGTGACGGCCAGACCGTTGACGCACGCCGGGTGCCCCATGCGTCGTACGTGATGACTTGACCGTTTACGTAAGCGGCGTGCGCCCCGTGTCATACGCGATCACGTGTCCGTTGACGCACGCCGCGTCCTTGCACGCGTCGTACGACAAGGATGACCTGATGGGTGACGTACGCGGCGTATGCGAAGAGGATCGTTTGCGCACTCGGCGTATCCCCATCCATCGCACTCAGTGACGTGATCGTTCAAGCACGCAGCGCACGCCCACGCGTCGTACGCGATGACTACACCGTTTACGTACGCGGCGAACCAGCCCCCTCATATGCGACGTCCTGACCGGTGGCCTACGCCGGGAAAGTATGAAAGGTACCACCATGAAAGGTACCTCCACGCGATGATAAGACAGATGACGTACCCGGCACATCCTCACGTGTCGTACGCAGGGACCTTACCAAGGAAGTACACGGTGCATCCCCACGCTGCGTACGCGACCACCTCACTGGTGAAGTACGCTGTGTACCGCTACGCGTTGTACGCGGCCACCTAACTTGCGGCACATCGCTCGATTCCGCGGCTTGCGCCACACGGTATGAAAAGTCGGTTGCCTGTCGCTGTTGCAGCAAAGGCTCACCAGTACCTCGTCCCGCTCCGTGTAAAAGCGTGCCAAACGTTATTATTTAGTTCGGTTTAGCGCGCCGCTGCACCGTAGGAATTTATTAAAGGCATTTTTCTTTTTCGACGCAATCTTGACCTCTCTTCCGATACCCATGCAGTCTAATGGTCGACTCGATTGAAGATATGTCAGAGTGCCATTATATGCACGTGCCACCCTGAGATCGTAGCAGCGCATCCGCATAGGCTCACGAGTTGGACACGCTTAGGTTTTTGGAGAGGCCGAAATTCGGCTAGTGTTCTTTTCCGTACATTATTTAGACAACACTTTCATAGTTGTGCTTGGATAGCTTGTTGTGAACGAAGGATGTAACACCAATAAGCAGCACCCAGATATCCTCCACGCTTGGTGACAACTCTAGCTGCATTTGCAATTCTTTTGTCCGATTCTTATCGTTCGAAGACTGAAGACAATTTCTTCCACAGATAGTAACGTTCGCGTCCATTTCTGTAAAGAATAGGACCGTCAACCTGAAGTCAGGAAGGCTAGTTGTTTCGCTTATATAGGCGGATATCCATGTCTTGCGATGATTCCGCCACTTGATAGACAAGTAATACACGCAGTCACACTGAAGCTGAAGGAGCCAGGAAAAAAGTTAGTTTCCTAAGCATTCGTAACTTGAAACACTTATTCGTGTATTAGGTCTTTTATGAGCGTTACGACCACAGCGGTCATTCCGTAGAACAGTTATAGATGGCTTAACTCGCATCAAATTGCTCTCAACTGCAGTTACTAAAAGATATCCAATTCTTCCATTTCAGGGGAGCGCCGACTTAATTTTTTCCATGGTGCGAATATGCGGACCCTGGATTACCGTTTGCTGCATTTGCTTCATGTTACGCGCATGCGCCGTGGGTACTTACTTGGTCTGGATGAAGCAGTGGACCGACGCGAGCAGCACGCGATGGAGTAGGTCTCTGTGGGTTGGAGGACTGGCTGGTATTTGCATCTCTGATGGTAAGAGCTTCATAAATTACAAAATTAGGCAACGTTTAAGTGGGTTAGCCATAGCTACGGTGGTCGACCGCTCACCCTTCCGTATAGCAGACCATACTCGTCTGCCATACAGAACATTCAACTGTGGTAACTCGAGGGCGCGATCATGTATCGTTAATTTTGCTGTTGCCAAAGGCTGCACGAGTACCAGTCATCCGTCTTTTGGTACTACCGTCAAAGAAGTATCACTCCTCGAGGAAAGGGGCTTGATAACAGAGTGGGGACAGTTAGTTTGCTCATATCCTTTTTTTTTGTAAAGCTTACCCTTCGGCATAACGTGATGGCATCAAGAAATATACAAAAAAATTATATTCATGGACGAAATCCAGAAGCGAACGCCCCGCCACGGTGGTCTCGTGGTTATGGCACTCGGCTGCAGATCCGAAGGTCGCGGGATCGAATCCCGGCCTGGCGGCTGCATTTCGATGGAGGCGAAATGTTGAGGCCAGTGTGCTGTGCGATGTCAATGCACGTTAAAGAATACTAGGTGATCGAAATTTCCGAAGACCTCCACTACGGCGTCTCTCATAATCAGAACTGGTTTTCGGACATTAAATCAATCCCCTAAATCAATCAAATAAAACCAGGAGCGAACGGTGGTACGGCCCATGAATCCAGAGATCTAGGTCAGGTGGCGACCAGGCTTGATGCCCAGGCTTGATGGAGGTGGCGAAGGTGGCTTCAATGTAGGCCTGGGCAAGTCCACAGCAAGTGCCTCATTCTTACGTTGTGGAGTGGAGCATCAGAAAATGGGCCAGACGCACCATATAGAGACCGCGGTTGGGTGAGACTGTTAAGTGAGACATAATTAGCGCAAAAAAACAACAACACACAAACCACAGAAAGGAGATAGACAGCACGACACTCGCGTTGTTGCGCTTGTGTTGTCTGTCTTCTGTTTGTAGTTTGTGTGTTTTTTTGAGCTAATTATGTCTCATCCGAGTACGCACCAACTAGCCCAGCTTTCTGCGTTAATATTGGTACTGTTGCGGCGACAAAGTAGTAACAGACGGGGTAAACATAGCTTTCTTTTGTTTAATGCGAAAGTGTTGCTGAGCTAGTCAAGCGAGTATCGCCATGTATCTTCGCTTGGCTTTGAAGCGACGAACAGGTACCGCGTGTCCAGGGGCGCTCAGCCGCCGTGCGAGCGCGCGCGTGTGTTTGCATGTGTGTGTGGCGTGCTTCGTTGCCGCTGCTGACTACCGCAGCGGCAGCCACATTGATTCTAAGCACACATTTATTTTCTAAGCACGGGGGAGCAGAGTCTTCTCGCGAATAGTCTCTCTGGAACAACAGTCTTCTCTAGAAAATTCGCAGGTCCACTTTCTTGCACTGTGCCTTTCACAAGTAATAAGCAGTACATGTGTTCTGTTGAAATGTACGCAGCGCTGTTGCTGCGCAAGCCGAGGCTTGTATTTTGTGCAGGTTTATTTTACGAGGGCTGAGTCTACGTTTTCCACGTTATAGTGGACGTAATCCGCGCACCTACACGCCGTTTGCCTAATAGACTGCGACGCCATTAGTTGGGCAAACTGTGTGGCAGGAAAGCCGGCTTCACCATTCTCAAAAGGGGTATATTGTATCGAGTAAAAGTGCGAGTTATCGTAAAAAAAACCCAAACTCAAAGAACCAAACTGATATGTAGGTGTCTTGATCAACATCCGCGATATCACGTCTTAAAAACAGACATATTCAAAGTTGGTGACTTACCGATTGAAACGCTCTGAGAATAAGTTAGTTTCCGATCACAAATGGGTCGACACCCTGGCTTCTTTCAAGAAAATTGCGGCATATTCTATCCCTATCGATGAGTCTTAGTCCGTGAACACCACGGCACCAAAACAAGGAACGCTGCCGCCGCCGGCATTCCTGAGTCCACGAGGAGTTGGTGCTGAGGCAAGAATATTTGAGGTATAGTATTTCGATTAAAAGAACATGAAGTTCATACGTGCACCGTCATTTACCCCTTTTGTGGGGATAAATACGAAGGAAGCAGAGTTCGAATCAGAGTGACCCAAGCCTAGAACTTTGTCCTGAATATCAGCTACAGTGTGTCGCCTGCACTTCAACTGCATTGCAAGTTTCAGGTTCCTTGAGGACATGAATTGACTGACGAAAGAATTCTTCGACAAGGACCGTGCCTAATTGCCAGTACCACTTACTTCAGTTTTCCTCGATTCTGTTTAAAGTGCATATGGCAAAAGAAAAGGAATTCTTCCTATAGATAACCAAGGACATATAGAACTATTTTTTCAGCATCCAGTCGAATTTCCGTACTCTTATTTAACACCTCATTTTCTAAATTCAGCAGTAAAAGTAACGACTCTCCCTTTTTCTCGAACAATCTTCCTAGTGCTGTTCGGTTGCCTGGGCGCCTTCACCCTCGCCATGAGCCAGCACAACCTTTCCTACCGATTGCACAAAATGATGATCAGCAAAGTACTCGCAAGTCCGGTCGGCTTCTTCGACGCCACTCCGAGGGGCCGGGTGCTCAACCGCCTTTCCAATGAGCTGGACATCATCGACTCGCGCCTTTTCCTGGGCTCCAAGCAGCTGCTGCAGTCTCTCACGGCCGGGTTTGCCAGGGTTATCGTCACGGGACTCCAGCTGCCGATGGCGGCCGTTCTGGCAGCATTAGCTGTCTTCTTCTATCTTTTTACCATGGTACGTACTTTCCCATATTATTTTGAAAGTCAATACTTTCGTTCGTCATAAGTGGCTTGTGGGAACGACCGCTGCTTTGCGCGCGAGAGCTTCTTCCAGTGCTGTCCCGAACATTCCTCAATTTTATACGCGCTGCCATTGCACCAAGAACGAGTTCTATTGATGGTCCACCATCGCCACTGAAATTTGTTGTCCAGAGTTGCGCAGCAATGGCTAACATTAGCTGACATTGAACGGCTATTGTGCAGCGCAGTGTTTTTGCAACCGAACATCACATAGAGGGCCAGCCGGCATGTTCGCTTGCATGTTATAAGCTAGAATGGAACATCCGGCCGATAGTAAATCAATTCTGCCGAATCCCGTGGCGTAATGGTCATTATTTCCGCGCCTACACATCAGTTCCTTCCGCCAATTCATAGAGGGCGCCAGTGGTTCCACATTCTGAGGGCAAATGGTTTTGGCGTGACTGCGCTGACTACTACTAGTAAGCCGACACGGGCTACAAGGTTCGCTTTAGGAAATAAATAGCGTTACATACCAGTGCGAATATGATCACCCTGGCACTAAGTTTACCCGTCTATACAATCCTTCAGCGTAACGCCCCTAGATATTTTTAGCGGCAGGCAGGCAGGGAGAACTTTATTTAGGTCCTGAGCAACTGCGCTGGGACGTCCCATTGTATAGTCTGTTTCAGAAGTTCCGTGCAGCACTGTGGAACCTACAGGCCTCTTCAACCAATCAGGAGGGCGAACGCATGTTAAACTTGTCCTTCCGCGGCTTGTCCGTCGGCCAATGTCAGTCGCTGCAGCGGCAGCTGCAGCCCTGGAAGGAAAAAAAAAATGAATGGGGTGTGCGTGTCCGAACAATGACATATCGTCTCGCTTCGGAAGAATTCTGCGCTCAATGGCCTCGCAGCCTTGGCTCTGCTGTACGGAACTAGTGAAACAGGCTATAGGGGGAGTCCGTAGCAGTTGCGAGCCGCTCCCACGCAGGGGCCGGAAGATCGTGGCCGCCTGCCCTCTCGCGGGCTGTCTGGATAGCCCGAAGTTGAACCGAAAGGTCGCCGCTTCTAAGGCCTTCCCGCCAGTTCTCTTCTTTTTTGAACTCTGTGCCACGTAACTCAGGACATTGCCAGAGCATGTGAGCTAGCGAGGAGTAAGCCTCTCCGCATTTCGGGCAATGCGGTTTGATGTTGCGCGAGAAGTGACTAAACCTGCCTCTCGAAGGGAAAGAGCCCGTTTGGAGCACCCTGAAGGTCGGTGATTGTGGTCGAGTGAGTTTAGGGTGACGAAGGAGAATTTTTAGCGGGAAATCTAGGGACCTTCATCGTAATACGCGACTGCATATTCGCAGGTGATTATGGCCAAAGCAGCGAACGCCGCACGAAGACTGGAGAGCGTCAACGTAGCTCGGCTCCTGCAACACGTGGCCGAGACGAGAGATACACTGAGCGTGGTGCGCTCTTTCGGCGTCCAGGACCGCTTCTCCGCGCACTGCTACCGCCTTGTGAACGCAGCTTCCACAGGGTTGCTTACGCACGTGGGCTGCCTCCGGTTGACGCGCTTCCTGGGTGGACTTTGCGGCTTCGTCGTCATCTTGGTGGCTGCCGGTTTTGCCGTTCTTCGGTCGGGACGCAGCGGGAACATCGTCGATGATGGGAGCTCCGTTGGTCTAGCTCTTAGTTCGTCCATGGGCGTGAGTATAGTTGCTTCTTTCTTCGCCGTAAACGGTAATGGGTATACTGGGCTTGGCGATGTGGTCGCTGGCGCGCTACGCTGAATGTTGAAAGTTGCGGGAACTTTACGAAATCACGTTATTGTCTCGCACTGAGAGTGAACATCGAGAGGTTCACCTTTGAAATGTTTATGCCCACCGCTCATATCGCCGAGGGAAGTGGGTACGAAGGTATGGGTTGGGCGTTGCTCTGGCTGGATTAATGCGCTTCCGTAATTCCGGTGTCAGAGTCCGAATCCCGAAAACATCATCGGAACGAAAAGAGAGGTGGTACTTGTGTCTCGCGCTACGCCCGAAAAAGATCCATGCGGACCTTCGATGAACATTGTGGCTTATAAAGTGAAACGCTACTGTAGGGATGCGACGGGTGGTATGTGCATTTCTAAGAGCATCCATTCATTTCCAATAAATGTGGCGGTAGAGTGAGTTCATCTGAAGTAGCCAGAGACGTAAGCGTGTGTTAGCAGACTTCATTTTCAGACTTGGCACAGCAGAAAAAGGAGGGAAGGCAGGAACTGTTAATTTTCATTATGCTGACAAGAAGCAGTATTGCTTGTGTGCAGTACTCTTGTAACGCAGTGGTTTCTTTAAACACATGCAGCCGTTTCACTACTCTAAATGAACGTACAACCGCACTTTCAGGAGCTGTTGATGTGTTCTGGCCGCAAATTGCGCACAAGACACATTTTTTTCTGCTGGCGTTTGCACACCCGTGCGTGCCAGCGTAGCCGCCAGTGTATTTTGCTCTGTAGTTGTGACGCACACCTAAAACGGCACGTCTTCGTGTGTCATGACAGCGATCACAATTTACGATTTCCACGCGACCTTAAAAGGGGCGCGTGTGAAGACGACCCCAATGTGTGTGCAAGTAAAGCAGCAGTGGCACGAATACGGTTGATTTTATCCTCCGAAATGTGAAAATTCATGACGTAGTTTGTTTCCCACAGACACCTGTAGCGGTGGTCTTGCATGGGACCGACAACTAGGTGTCGGCGCAATATCGCAGGCGTGATCTTAAAAGAGTTCTTTTGTTATTAAATATGAGAACATGGTAAATCTTAACAGTGTGATCATATCGCTTAGCGAATACTAGTGCTTTCACGTTGTGTTGGCGGGCTATCCTACACATATTAAGAGTTGCATATTACGTTCGATGTGAAGCCAGTACGACAGAAAACGGAACACTCAGGCAACGTATAACCTAAACTCCTTTGCTGGGCACTCATCACTTTCAACGAAGGAAAGTGAAGATGAACGAAAAAGCGAAGCAGTGAGCCCTGTCATAAGTTGTACTTTTGAAAACTCTAGGCGTTAATATGTTACCAGCAGGCGCTTATTTCAAAGCGTTTGGTGATTTAAAGTGCTCTGCGAGCACCTTGAATAAAGATCTTTTAAGGCAGGTATGATATTCTGCGTATAAAGTGTTCTGCGAGCCAAGAGGGATTTCTCACGGAGTGTGCTTTATTCGGCGCTGCTCTATAGGAAGAAGATGAAAGTTTCGGACGAATACTGTCCCTGTGCGAAATTTGGTGCAGGGATGCTCACAACAAATACGAGGAGGATGGGCCAGAAAGTAAATGACTTTAATACCGTCTACGCATGTGTCAGGATGAATAGCAGCAATAATTGTGCATCAGTTTAAAACAGCAAATGCAATTTATGTAATTCAAAAGTTTCAGCTATTTGGTGCTCCAGGACTTGTGACTTGTTCACTATTATGAGAGATTACCCATGCCCCTTAAAAACCAAAATAAAAAAACACAGCTGTAGAAATCGACGCCCAGGAAATTTGGCAGGAAGTGAAATTACTTCACTGATATTTTATTGGAGAGAGTTTTGCTGCCGTCACAGTGGTTCGCTTATAAAAGCTGACATTGGTAGGCGCCCGCCAACGCTAGCCGCAATTTAGAGACACAATCCGACGTATGCCAATACGTACGCAACACTCAGAGCTTTAGCTGCCATGGCAACGTTCCCTACACTTACCTGCTTTCGGTAACCGTTAGCTAGCTGTCTCCTGAGAGACATAATCCCTTAGCAGACGCAGTCCGCTTTTGGCCAATGCTCGATAATTCTGGCAACATGTGACCAAACGTAGTATTTAGAATCCAACCGTCTCTACAGGAGGTTTTTTTTTGGATAGGTATATCATTGCGTTGCTTTCGCTAACTTTTGCTGAATCATAACGCAAATAAAAAATGTGGCTGATTCCTCTGTCAAAGGAACCGGTGTAACATGAGAGTGAAATGTCTCTTGGCATAAGCAGTTGGATTTTTATTGTTACATCGAGGTGAACTTGCCCACTGCTATCGGTGTTCCGCTGGTAAGGCACCGTTTGACGTGGATGAACCCACGTTCACACATCGTGTCCATAACATCAGGGACCAACACTTTGTGGTAACTCAAGTTACCACAAAGTTTACTATGGACTGTGCCTAATAAGTGGGCACAGTCCATAGTAAACGCCGCGCGATAAAGGTATCAGTCATATTTACGTGCGCCACACTTGCGAACATCGTTACCATGATTTCTCGTTCCCATCACCCTCGAAGAGCGGTCGGCGGCAGGTAAGCCCCACGCACGAAAAAAAGGTGATCGGTGCCCTACCACAGCGCTATCGGCGCACATACGCTCGTAGCTTTACGAATACGGCCATGCACGCGGCTCTGCACGGGTTCATCGAGTCGGACTATGGAACGCGCCTGGAATGGTGCCGCCATCCAAAAGAGGCGAAGTAAAGCTGCAGTGATTCACCTTGCCTCTCCTGGTGGCGGCACCGTTACAGGCAACGTGCGCCTGGATGCGCGCGTGCTGAGCTGGACGAGACAAGGAGGCGCGTTCGCACAGCATAGAGCATATGCGACGCTGGCGCAGTGGCAGCGCAGCGGGCACCTTTCGCCGTGGCGCGGGGGGCTGTGAGTTGGATTCGCAGCGCATCAGCAGTAGTTCTTCTGAGTGTTCTTTTTTATTGTTCTTATGTGCTTACTGCGTCATATCTGTTACGGTAGTGATGTATGGGGTCGCGGTGGACCCCGGCATAAAACACTTTCGTGTTAAAAAAGAACCGAACCTAACTTTCGTAATACGATTGCGAAAGCTTTCGCGTTATCATCTTTTCTGCGATAGCTAAATACATCCTGCAACATTTTCTTTTTTTTCGTTTACGTGCTTGTTGGAGTCGCGTCGCGCTGCTTTTATATGTTACCGTGGCACAGTCTAAATTGCTCTGAATTTCCATTCCTGAGCCAATTTCGCTTGCGGACGTGGACAAAAAAAAAAACGCGTTGCGAAGAATGAATCCGCACTCTGCTATCCAACTATGCTGCGCGCTCTTTCAGATGGACGTACAGTGCGTTCTTTATTTTACGCAGATATCCCTTCTCATCATGGGGTCAACGGGTGCGATTTTCTATTTTCTGCAAGCACTTGTGTCCTTCGAGCGTTGTCTGGAGTACACCCGTTTGTCACCAGAGGTGAGTCGTGCGTCAACATCGTATGAAAACTGGTATAATATTTCATTTGTTCAAGTGGGCAGTAGAATTCAGAGGGTTCCTGGACTAAGGACTCCCCCCAGCTCCTTGGTGACGCCGGAGGTCACTCGTTAATTCTTTCCGTAAATAACCGGTTATTTCTTCTCTCTTTCTGTCTCTGTCTTGAGAAAATATTCTCATAAGTAGCTGCAAGTCGCTCGGCTCATGTTTTGTCGAGACAGCTTGCAGTGGCGCCCAAATTCACCTGGAACCTCTCTTAACCCTTCCCCCAGACCCTGATTAATTTTTTCAAGGGCACTTCTCTTCGCAATTTCAGATAAGCACGATCAATATAGTGTGATAAAGTTGAGAAGGATTATTCTGTTACTTTTCGGTGAAAAGTTAGCAGTGACTGCATTAATTCATTATTTTTATTATTTGCAGGGTTCAGAATAATATCCTCTAATTTTGCTACTTAAAACGTCACTTCGAACGGATAACACTATACGCTGTAGTGAAAATCCATATGCCTGACGTGAGACTAACATGGATGTATTACTTCTGCAAGGTGAAAGATAATTCTACCTCAGGGAATTGCTGGGAACATCGCAAATGATTAGTTTTTGTTTGTTCCTTCACACATTGCCTCATTTTTGCAAGTCCGCAACATTTGTAGAGCAGCTGTTCAGCATGAGTTGCAGCAGAAAAAAGAGGTTTTATCTGATCACGGATTTGCCCTTTTGTCCTGCAAATTTACTAATTCCAATGGGACACACTGTTCCTGAAAGCGTTAATTACTTCAGAATTGAACGCTTTTGCTGTCATTTCTGTCCTAATCTGCAGAAAACCGCGCCTATGTCGAGAGGAATATACAGACAACAGCACCTATTTCAAAGGGAATTTCTCCTATACTATCTCAATGTACACTATCTATACTAACGATACAATTTATGCGATCTCAATCTCATTGCGATAATATTAGGAGACGTACGATATTTACTTTGTCTTTTCGCCTTCACAGTGCTGAATGTTCTGTTGAGTGCTGCACGAGTTATAACCGGAGTGTCGAACTATGACACGTGAAACAGACGACACTCGCGTTAACGGGACACTGCAATACTTTTTGAACAAAGACAACGGTGCCAATGAGACCCGGAGGCTTCTGGCAACACGTGACGCAAGTATAAACGCACTGCACGTACCAGGGCATTGACAATTCCGTTTGAAACAGAGCTCGAGATCACCTGCCCTAGTTTCAACAAATTACGTCACTGGGGGCACCGACTGTGTTCTTGAGGCAGAAATAGCACTGACTGATTTAATGATCGGGGAAAGCTCATCTGCTACGCTTTGTTTTGTTTGCTTTGAATTCAACAAATAAATAAAATATCCGCTTCTATCTGAAAGAGCAACGAAAGAAAGGTCAAGCGACCAAGTCGGTGCCTCCAGTGACGTGATTTGCTGAAAGAAGGAAAAGAGGTTTTAAGCATTGTTTGAAAACCAGTTGACAATTCCCGAGTGCTTGCAGGGCAATATTTCATTCGGGTGGTCATGGGAACACCCCTGACTGATCGGTCCCGCCTTCTGACTTTGTTCAAACAATGCATAAGGCCCCCGTTAAGAAAATGCTCGAAGCAGCTCTGACTGTTTACTCGACATAATGACTGACTAGTCTTTAATGTGTCTTGACGAAACCAGGTAGACGAACACGCGTCCGAGGGGGAAACGCGCGGCGCCCTGAAAAACACGAAAGGCTCCACCCAGGCCATCTCCATTCGTCCACTCGACAACGCTGTGTGGCCATCCGAAGGAAAGCTGGAATTCGACCACTTTTCAGCATCCTACAAGCCTGGAGTGTTGCCTGATGTCCTCGTCGACGTGTCCTTCGTGGCCCATCCTCGTGAGAAGGTAGTTTACCCGTTTTCACTTCCTCATGCAGCTCGTTTGACCCGTTCATGGTCTACCCATTAGGCGATGGGACCAGTAGGACTGATGTAGCGCGCGTGTAGCTCGAGAACTCCTTAGAGCAGAACCCTAGCTACGCGTACTTTGAACTAACGATATACCGATAATGTTACTCATCTTAGCGAGGCTACGCGCACGCTGTCTTTTTAGCGGTGGCGGTTGCAGCTTAGTAAGTGCGTCTTATAGGCCTCGTGCACTTCTGTTTTCAATCTAGAGTTACTGTGTATGCTACCGCAGGTAGCATATACAGTAACTCTATTTCAATCGTGCGTGCAGCGCCACTGCGGAGACTGGCGGCGGCGCCGCAAGAGAATGGCCGTTCCCTGCTCATGGCCGGCCGTGCCAGTCGGGCCTCAAGCAGCGCGAGCGTGCGTGCGCGGTGGGAATATTCTACTTGAACGCGCTCTCGCGTGTGCTGATTTTAAACAGCTTTACGAACGCGATGGGGAAGATGCCGAAGGAGGAATTTTATCTGGCTGTGTAAATGCGGGTAAAACTCAATGCGGTCATGTAGCGCACACAGTGCGCAGGACGCAAAAGCGGCTATTTTATACCACTTACAAGGATGTCTTGTACAAGTTGAAAGTATTTTTATGTCCTCACAGAGTACGATGACGGTTATGTAACGCGCACAATACGCAGGATTTACAAGCTTCTATTTTATCATTTACAAGGACATGTTGTGCAACTTGAAGGTATTCTTATGTCCTCGTAGAGTGTATTATATCACAGTGAGTACTCAGCGAAGTGAAAGAGCACTTGTTTTCTGTCAGCTGTTCGAACTGTATTTTTTTTCCAGCGATAGCGCTCATAGGTGGTCCTAGGCCAGTATTCACAAGCCTGCCTTACCTATCAAACGGAAGTGGCGTTTTTGTCGCAAGAAACGAGCGTAGGAGCGAGGCCATCAAATTTCCTTGCTATCTCATTGGTTTGTTAGCATGAAAAAAAAATTACACGATCTCCAGCTAAAGGGAACCATGTGTGGATGCGGAGCAGCGTGGAGATGGTTAGCTTGAGCGGGAGATGGTGTAATTTTATTGAGAGGACGAGTGAGAATGTATAAGAGAAGGGAGAGAACGCGGTGGTTGCGTGATGGCCCGAGCGCTCATCGCGGCGCTGCACAGGAGAGAGAATGAGGCGTGCACGCTCCATCATTTTCATACCGCGGAACTACTGTGGCGCCCCCAGCGGAGTATGCAGCTGTCGCACCACCTGTCGTGCGCGCCGTTCCGTAGAGGATTCCTAGAGGAGAGAAAGAAGGGGAGCGTAGGATAGGAGAGAGAGGGGGAGGGGACGCGCATGCGCTGTGGGGGTGTGGGACACGGGACGGAAGGAGGGACGGACAAAGACCCCGTCATAAGCTGCTTCTCATCTAAAAAAATTACTGCTTCCCTAAACAATGAATTAAATGCATTGCGTTACCCCTTGCGGGAATTTCTGACGTTGCGCGCCTCGTCGCAGCACGCCGGCAGTTCGCTCGAGAGGCGAAGGTACGCGCATCGAAGCAGCAGTTGACGACAGAGCACGGTGTGATGTCCGCCGCGGTGGTGTAGTGGTTACGGTGCTCGGCTACAACCCCCAAAGCGCGGGTTCGATCCCGGCCGCGGCAGTCGCATTCTCGATGGAGACGAAAATACCACCGGCTCGTGTGCTGTGCGATGTGAGCGCACGTTGAAGAACCCTCCCAGGTGATCAAATTTCCCGGAGTCCTCCACTACGGCTTTCCTCTTCTATCCATTTCACTCCCTTTCCTCTACCCCCACACAGACGCTCCCGACATGGGCTGCAGAAATTAGCCTCCTTTCCTTAACCAAACTACAATAATAATAATCATCATCACAGTGGAAGATATATCCTCTTGTGGGACAGAGACGCGTGATCCACGACCCCACAAACGTCCCACCCACCCCTCTGCAAACGGGTGGAACGGCGTCAAGCCGAGGCCACGCGTGCCACCTTTGCCACCGTCTCTGGTTCTACGCGAACGTCTTCACGCTGAGCTCGGTGCGTAACGTTGAGAAGCGTTCGCTGGACTTCGCGGTGATTTGAGAGTCGTTTTATGGAGCTTCGGACGACGACGAAATGCGGGTGTGCGGGAGATAAACCTGGACCAGCCAAGTGTCCATCCCCTTGGTTGCTTCACTTGCTTTGCGCCATTAGTACAAGCTTGGCTAATATTTGTTTTCTCGTGCTCATACTTGCTTCAAGCTTATGAAAGGCCGCATTTTTTAGGTAAGTTGAGGCTGATTTTTTGAGTACGGGTCTTAAAGGCCAACTTCGGCGATTTTTTCAGTTCAATGAATCTAAGTGAACTTCGCTGGGCAACTTCTTTGGCGCACTTCCGTCGTTAATGTAAGATTACAGGCCTTAGACATGGACCCTCAAGTATTCTGACAAATTTTTCTTTCGATTTCATTTAGCCCCTTCTCTACGTGGTCGATACAACTATAACGGTATACCATATTGCCACGTTAACACTACTTGAAACTCGCCCTTTATCATCAATAAACTAAGGAAGAAAAAAGCATAGAGGGAAAGGCAGGGGTTTTATGAATTAAACATTACTCATTAGACGGTCACTGTTGTCACCTCTACAACCTAGTGGCAGTTGTAGTACGGTAAAACAGATGATCAAATGAAACGAAGACATGTTGAAAGGGAAAATCAGTGCCAACCCGTTTCGTAGCACAAGGCCACAAGGAAATCCATGTGCACTTCCTTATAGCCTAGTGCTACAAACGGGTGGATGCTAATTTTCCCTTTAATAAACATTACTCCACCTTGCGGGCTTCCGCACAACTCATTTGCCAAAAGGACATGTTGTTGAGCTACAACATGGCGCCTGTGTGCGTTGTGTTGTCCTTGTCTTGTCGATTTAGCAGGACAGCTAGCTATTGCCTGAAATTAAAACTTTCGCTGCGTTGTTTCTATGTCATGTCAGCGCGCGAACACTTTTTCTTTATTGCATTCAACTTGCAGGTGGGCATTGTCGGTCGCACTGGCGCAGGTAAATCCTCGCTCTTAATGGCCATGCTCAGGGTCTTGAGGCCATCTAATGGGTGCATCCGCATAGATAACGTCGACATAGCGTCAGTCTCCCTACGTCGGCTGCGGTCAGCCATCACCATTATACCACAGGTAAGTACGAAGTCAGCTCAACATCGAAAAATCCCAACATGCGAGGGCGGTAGACACCAGAATAAACGCCGCAAAAAAATTTTTTTTTACTTGACATATTGGAAGCTAACGAATGCGTTTAAGCGAATGGTGAAAGAGCAGTCGAAAAACCTCTTTCGCATATCGAAGAATTTCCAAATCACTCACGTTGGTTATGTGTTAATGCGGTTCGCAGCAGATGCGTTAATAACGTGGTGCAAAAATATTGAGCCTTTCCCCTATCGGGAAAATTGGCGTGTACTTGCCATTTCGTTTCTTTCTTCCTTCCTTTGTTCCTTCTTTCCTTCCTTCCTTTCTTCCTACCTTTCTTTCATTCTTTCATTCTTCCTTCCTTCCTTCATTCCTTCCTTTCATTCTTCCTTTCTTTCTTTCTTTTGTTTTCATAGTTTTCGCCCTTTTCTGTCCTCATGTCACTGTTGCTTTCTTTCTCTGATTCCTTCGTTCTTTGGCATAAAATCAAGAGTATTAATATGGCTGAGATGCATCAAGCATACTCCAAGCGCAAGAGAAGGTGATCGCGCACTTTCACGATGATGATTGTGTTGGTGAAATCGACGCCGACGCCATGTTGCCACACTGAAGCAGCTTCGCCTGAAGAGCTACTATCGCCATCTTCCTCACGAGTGTAAAGCGCCATATGTAATGTTTGAAGACCGGTGGGTGTCCGGCCGGCACTGGGATTTGAACCGGTACCTACCGCGTCGGAAGCGGACGCTCTACCATTGCGCCACCGATGCGGTCAAAAAGGAGTGACCTTAATTTAAGGTCGGGCGGTCCCATGCCGCCCATTTCCCACAAGGGTGGGTGACCTCCCAAGCGTACAGTACCTTCCAACAGCCGAGCACCAGGCGGAAGCGCGCTTGTGCCTATTTTACCGGTAGGTACCCGGCGGCAGTGGCGGATGCCTCTCTGCCTACCACAGCAAGGCGGACGCTCAACTATTTCACCAAGGCCGTGGTGGGTAAGGTGTGCCCAGGGGACTGCCACGTCCTTATGGGGCCACCTTTCGAGATAAGTACACGCAAACCGAGCGCCAGGTGTGTACTCCTCTACCCGTTTTTAAACCGGTGGGTGTCCGGCCGGCACTGGGATTTGAACCCGGTACCTACCGCATCGGAAGCGGACGCTCTACCATTGCGCCACCGTTGCGGTTAAAGGAGTGACCTTAATTTAAGGTCGGGCGGTCCCATGCCGCCCATTTCCCACAAGGGTGGGTGACCTCCCAAGCGTACAGTACCTTCCAACAGCCGAGCACCAGGCGGAAGCGCGCTTGTCCCTATTTTACCGGTAGGTACCCGGCGGCAGTGGCGGATGACTCTCTGCCTACCACAGCAAGGCGGACGCTCAACTATTTCACCAAGGCCGTGGTGGGTAAGGTGTGCCCAGGGGACCTGCCACGTCCTTATGGGGCCACCTTTCGAGATAAGTACACGTAAACCGAGCGCCAGGTGTGTACTCCTCTACCCGTTTTTAAACCGGTGGGTGTCCGGCCGGCACTGGGATTTGAACCCGGTACCTACCGCATCGGAAGCGGACGCTCTACCATTGCGCCACCGTTGCGGTGGCGCAATCATCAATTAAACTAAGGAAGAAAATAGCATAGAGGGAAAGGCAGGGGTCTTATGAATTAAACATTACTCATTAGACGGTCACTGCTGTCACCTCAACAACCTAGTGGCAGTTGTAGTACGGTAAAACAGATGATCAAATGAAATGAAGGCATGCTGAAAGGGAAAATCAGTGCCAACCCGTTTCGTAGCACAAGGCCACAAGGAAATCCATGTGCATTTCCTTATAGCCTAGTGCTACAAACGGGTGGATGCTAATTTTCCCTTTAATAAACATTACTCCACCTTGCGGGCTTCCGCACAACTCATTTGCCAAAAGGACATGTTGTTGAGCTACAACATGGCGCCTGTGTGCGTTGTGTTGTCCTTGTCTTGTCGATTTAGCAGGACAGCTAGCTATTGCCTGAAATTAAAGCTTTCGCTGCGTTGTTTCTATGTCATGTCAGTGCGCGAACACTTTTTCTTTATTGCATTCAACTTGCAGGTGGGCATTGTCGGTCGCACTGGCGCAGGTAAATCCTCGCTCTTAATGGCCATGCTCAGGGTCTTGAGGCCATCTAATGGGTGCATCCGCATAGATAACGTCGACATAGCGTCAGTGTCCCTACGTCGGCTGCGGTCAGCCATCACCATTATACCACAGGTAAGTACGAAGTCAGCTGAACATCGAAAAATCCCAACATGCGAGGGCGGTAGACATCAGAATAAACGCCGAAAAAAATTTTTTACTTGACATATTTGAAGCTAACGAATGCGTTTAAGTGAATGGTGAAAAAGCAGTCGAAAAACCTCCTTCGCATATCGAAGAATTTCCAAATCACTCACGTTGGTTATGTGTTCTTTACAACCATGAGGAGTGTTAATGCGGTTCGCAGCAGATGCGTTAATAACGTGGTGCAAAAATATTGAGCCTTTCCCCTCTCGGGAAAATTCGCGTGTACTTGCATTTCGTTTCTTTCTTCCTTCCTACCTTCCTACCTTCCTTCCTTCCTTCCTTCCTTCCATTCTTTCTTTCTTCCTTCCTTCCTTTCTTTCTACCTCCCTTTCTTTCTTCCTTCCTTCCTTTCTTTCTTTCTTTCTTTCTTCCTTTCTTCCTTCCTTGCTTTCTTTCTTCCTTTCTTCCTTCCTCCCTTTCTTTCTTTCTTCCTTCCTTTCTTTCTACCTCCCTTTCTTTCTTCCTTTCTTCCTTCCTTCCTTTCTTTCTACCCCCCTTCTTTCTTTCTTTCTTCCGTTCTTCCTTCCTTCCTTCCTTTCTTTCTTCCCTTCTTCCTTCCTTCCTCCCTCCATTTCTTCCTTCCTTCCTTCCTTCCTTCCTTCCTCCCTTTCTTTCTTCCTTCCTTTCTTTCTTCCTTTCTTTCTTCCTCCCTTTCTTTCCTTCTCCCTCCCTTTCCTTCCTTCTTTCTTTCTTTCTTTCTTTCTTTCTTTCCTTCTTTCTTCCTTTCCTTCTTTCTTACTTTCTTTTGTTTTGATAGTTTTTGCCCTTTTCTGTCCTCATGTCACTGTTTCTTTCTCTGCTTCCTTCGTTCTTTGGCCGAAAATCAAGAGTATTAATATGGCTGAGATGCATCAAGCATACTCGAAGCGCAAGAGAAGGTGAGCGCGCACTTTCACGATGATGATTGTGTTGGTGAAATCGACGCCGACGCCATGTTGCCACACTGAAGCAGCTTCGCCTGAAGAGCTACTATTGCTATCTTCCTCACCAGTGTAAAGGGCCATATGTAATGTGTGCAATGTCTGGCTGCTTCTCATAGCGAAAGACATAGTATAATGGCCATGGTGCACATAAAGTAAACAACGAAGCGAGTTGAGGTAGTAGCGCTGATGCATTTTTTTGTGACGTGGTTACTGCGCGAAGGAAACTGAATGGAAGAAAGAGTGGCAGAGGGCAGAGCACGAAATATGCGTACATATGTGCAACGTCGTAAGGCTCAAAAGAGAAGACGAAATGTGCCATGTACAAGGCAACAAGCACCCATAAGGACCCATTGAAAATTGAGGAGTCGCTTAAGCTTCGCCTTTGGGAGTGGAACGCATTACCGCTATTGTGCCCCGTTTGTATTGCCTTAGCATTCTGTTGCCGTGCTCTTGAGTCACATGACTGCACAAGCGTCATGCACGATATTCCTTTATTAGTTCACGCTAAGAAATTGTTGGGACATGTGATGTTCTTTTTGTATGCTACCCCACTGTTCTGTGCAAACCCCAAGGAGCGTTCACAAACTTTAAGTATCTGAGTCATCCCTCCGCCCTCACGCGTGCACACATACACGCGCACCGCACTGGCACTGTCAGCGTGCTGAACGTCCCTGCGAATCCATGTATTTTTCTGTTCCATAAGAGAACAGGACGAATTTTTTTTCCCGCACCCTCAACGCACTTTCATCATAATGCGAAGAACTAGCGCACGCTGCGGCGCATTTTCCCCCAGCGCTGACATCACAGCTCCTGTTGGAATCCGCAAGCAGTAGTAGCTTTGCATGCCTATGCAGCTGTCACGCACGCAGGCGGCGCGTTGGCGCCTTCGGTCTAATGTGCTGGAATTAAATTGCTTGAGTTGCGTCGTATTATAATTGTGTCCTCCTAAGAGAAGTAAGTTTGCCCGCATCAGAATTACAGTGCGGCCTATGATGTGTATCGGTGTTAGTGAAATTGCAGCTTACGTATTGATTGACGGATTTTTCTTTGAGAAATTGAATTTCGTTAGCTAAAGTACAGTCGAAAGAAATAAATTGCCACAAGTGACTCACGACCGCCGCGGCAAAATCACAACGCCCGGAACTATTCTTCTCGAGCGCGCTTATACTGCGAGAGTGCCAAACACATTCCATTTTCCAAGGATTACATTTTAAATGATAGTTTCCCCGTTGCTTATTGGTGGAACCATGCCGGCCACCCCTTCTTTGGAAAATGGAATGTGCTTGGCAGTCTCGTTGTAGGGGCGCTCGGGAACAATAGTGCCTCTTGTCATGATTTTACCGCTGCGTTTATGAGTCACTTGAGCCAAAATTTTTACGCTGCGACTGTACGTGCGCCATGGCGGGGTGCTTGCATGGTCTCTTGTTCTGGGTTACTACGGCGGTAGCAATACGTCGAAATGATTATTTCGACAGGAGGCCTACACCGACACCCGACACCGAATTCGTCGTGCTCATCCTAAGAGTGGATGGCTCTGTAACAGGGAGTTGGGAAAAACGCCAACATAGTGCTCTTAAAGGAGTACTGACACGATTTTGCGGCGGCTCAAAATGTGCATTTTTAGTTTTCTAACCATGTATTGTTAACGCCCTCCGCACATGAAAGCCAGGAAACAGGTACAAGATATTTTAATTTGGTTTTAAAGTTCTCGTCGCCCGGCACTGCAAGCCAGCCCCAGCGCAATGGACACTACGATGACGTATGAGCACGGTCTATTTAAAATAGCCGAAATCGCTGTCAGAGTCACTGGACGACCGTGAAATTGTCTTTGTTTGCGTTCCCCACGTGTAATTGACCACAGACGACGGAGTTGCAGCGACGCTATCACGAATTTCTGTCCCTACGTGACTCAGACTTCGTCCGACTATGTTGATACGTCACTAGGAAACCGCCCCCTCGAAATCGAAACCGAAAGTGGGCTTTCATGGAAGCCGTATTAAAAATATATTCATTGCCTTGCGAGGCACCATGATACTCTTTTGGGGGTTCTCCACGCCAGTGCTTTCATTTACAGCAATAATACGAGAATGTCAAAAATTCGTGTCAGTACTCCTTTAAGAAAGAAGATAGTTCGAACCTGTTGTCTTCTTATACCGCGTGGTATTAATGGTGTTAATGTCTTCAGCATTGATGGTGAAACGGCTACGGTGTGGCGGAAAGTTGCTGCAGAAGTTTAGTTGTCTGAACCACAACTGGATCGAAAATAAGCCAGAGGGAATGTATCCTCGAATTTACCGGAACAACTTCCATTTCGACATCCTGCAGGTTGTAGCTTAAAGGCTTCTGGTGTTTGTGATCCTCATGCCGCATGCCAACCTTGTATAAACAATACAGTGGTAACGTAATTTGTCCTTCGTCCGTAATGACTTGGATAACTGTCTTCTCGGCTATCAGCAAATACACGATAGTCTACTCACTGACGATGTCTCTGTATAAAATAGGATCCTTGTTTGACACGAGGCCCGCTACGGGACGTCTTGGATCCAACTGGCAGCCACTCGGACGCCGAAGTGTGGCGAGCACTGGAGCAGGCACGCCTGACTGAATTCGTCGCGCGCCATTCCATGAACATCCGAATGGACGTGGGGGACGGTGGCAGTAACCTCAGGTAAAAACACTGGAGTAGCAAACTCATGTTATTTTAATACCTTTAATGCGTTTGTTGAAATTGGTCTTATACGCGACGGCTCAGTTCTAATTTTCAGGAAGCATTCGTGGATGTGCTACGAAAGAACGACATTAATAGTGTTCCAGCAGCCGATGACGTAAACGCTCTACGTCAAGTCAAACTTCAGCACGCACAAAGTACATTGTTGAGGGCCAACCTAAGCAAGAAGGCTGTCAGCATACAGCTTGACGGGGCCAGGGGGCCATCACGAGACAATAACAGCAGTGCACGCTGGTTATAAATGCATCAGCATAGATAACATGCACATACACATACAAACATATACTATCATTCAATGAAAATTAGCAGTAGTGTAAAAAAATTCTGTTTCACGACGCTTAGAAGGATTGAGAAGCAATTCTTAAGGCACCTTATTTTCTTTAATGCAGCAGAAAGCTTTCCGGCCAGAGTGCCTAAGCATTGACTTCAAACTAGAACAAAAACATAAGGGAAGATGGAGCCTGGAATTTATGCCGCGAGATCGTCGAAAACGACGAACTACCAGGAGTGTCGCTAGTAGAGCCAGCCTTACGACAAGTGGACTTGTCTTCGTCAGAGTGGTAGCGGCCTTCTCGAGCAATCGTTTGTATACGATTTGCACCCTCTGCCCCAACTTTTACCTGTAGTCACACATACTCTGCGTTTTTTCACGGAAATCTCTCCTCGGGCGTTGACTACTCATGTTCAACGAAAGCGACACACTACACTGTGGCAAGGTCTTTTAGGGGCGAAGCTCCTTAAAGCGGCACCCGTTCGTCCCTCGTCGTAGTCGTAGTAGTGCGTAACCAGTCTTACGCTTTGACCTCCAAGGTGGTGCCGGTGGGAGATTTCTCCTGTGCGTTGTTGAACAATAAAAAATTCGCAGCGTGCGCGTTAACTAAAAGCCGAATTCTTCTGTCTCTCATTCCCCATTAGCAGCCATTTCGTGCGTCCCCGATGTATGTAGTAGTAGTAGTAGTAGTAGTAGTAGTTAGTAGTAGGTAGCCACCGGCGCGTGCCTGCTGGAGCGCACGCACGCGCCGAGGGCGAGCGCGTGGCACCTGGCGCTCGCCCTCGCCGCGAGCACCGGGAGCCACGCGCTCCCCGGCAAACTCGACACTGCCCCGGCAAACGCGAGAGACAACGTTGGCGCAGGCAGCGTCTCCTAGCGAGTTTCTTGATTGAGAAATACCGACTGCTCGCGTTGGAAAAGCGTTCACCGGCAAAACCCATATATATATATATATATATATATATATATACACACTGGATCTTGACTTGCAATGAAGTGCCGGTGGGAGATTTCACTTGTGCATTGTGCATAGTTGAACCGTGAGGATTCGTAGCATGCGCGTTAACTAAATTAATCCGGAACTCGGCACGATCTACGATGCACATATCCGAGCTTCGCCCACTCATCATCATTCACTCCGTGGATATGCTGTAATTTTTTTCTCCTCTTATAGCACAGGGCCCTTAACAACCCAGCCCGCGCCTTTTTTTTCCCCTTTTTCCTTCTTTCTGTTTTTTCTTCGTTCGCTCGTATCCTTTCCATCAGAAGACGGGTGAGAGGAGGCACATCCCTGAGTAGTCTGCGCTAAAGAAGGCAGTTGCCTTCCTGAAGAATATAAGTATACTTAGCGTAACCTTGTCTCTAGCGACGTTCCTTGCTCGTCATCTTCTTCAACAGTTTTTTATCAGTTCTCAGAGAATTGTAAAGTATAGCACGTCGTTAAACATTTATTATCGGAATGTCTTACCGGTGCAGTCACACACCCAACGTGCATTGCAAACAGCGGCTCACAGCTATCAGCTGTGTTTGCACCAGGTTCTGACGAGACGTAGACCATTTGCCGCGGTTAGACGCAGGCCTTCAGGTGCCAATAGGCAGCGCCTCTTGTCCACGTGGACTCCTTTTGCGGCGCGAGGCCCAATGAATAAGGCGTGGGGGCCTTTTAAAGACTGTGCATTTAGGCCAGAGTTATGGTGACCTGAGCAACTGCTGTCGAAGTGCAGCAACTTGGAGGGCTTGGAAAACTCAGTACAGAGGTTTCAATACCAGAGGACGTTACGTTGCGGACTGACCTGGACCACCTAGACCACTGGGTGCTCGTGTGGAGGTTTAGCCGTTCCAGTGTTTCACGTGCTGCTGGATAACCCAAACATGGTCCTTTGATTCTGAGCTGGCCGGAGCATCGCGGTGACGTTCCTTAAGGGGGTTCGGGTTGTTATAGTCAGAGCTTTGTAATGTGCGTGTATTGCCATAGAATATGGCTGCGGCTATCTTCAGTCAGTTTTAAAGGTATAAATTCTGCTCAAATCGCAGAAAGGGTGCTAGACTCCATGACTGTAGGTCAAGTTTTTTCTCGGAATGTACGTAGGTCTCGCCAGTTCTCAGTCCCTTTAAGTGCCACATTGCTTATCCCAAGTTATATGCGCACAGAATGCACGATGTTGAGGTATTAGGCTACCTCGTTCTATATGTCTAGCGAACGGGAGCGCAGAATTGGGAAGGAAGGCATCTAAAACATTGCCACTGCAGTGGAAGCTGTACGAAGTGCGGAGGAACGATTCGCCCAGGGTTCTCTTGTGATTCTGTTTTGTCTGTCGTCGGTGTTTTCGAATTATCATTGCTTACATTGCTCACATTAAGCGATTACTTACCTTCAATGTGTATCTTTTATTTTATTGTGCTCATTTGCTTTGCACTAACCATTCTTAATCTGATCCCATTTAGTTTATGTTTAACTGTTATTCCTAGGCTTAAGGGCAATTCGGTGTATGCAGGCTCGTGTTGATGCAGAGCAGTGATTCGTCTATGTTTTCTTTGTGGTGCTTTGTCGGTGCTTTCGAATTACTTTCGCTTGGTTTGATTTCATGCGAATTATTACTTCTAATGTGCATCCTTTATTTTATTATTCTACTGAATCATTTTAACCTTTCTTAATCTGGGTAGATTTTAACTGGTTTGGTCAGTTGTTAACATGTCTGGCTCTGTTTTTAGCTGACGTTTTCTGAGCAGGACAACGACGTGTGTAAGGCCGAGATCCCGGGCACCTAAAGCGTTCTGCGCTTAGAAGAAAACAGAAGCAATGACAGGAAAGGCGCTGTCTTGCAATTGAGTATTTTTCGAAGAGAGTGCACCAGAAGCTGTCATGCGCATGTGCTGGCGTCGACATTAAGCAAAATATTTTTTTAAAAATACCGCCTATAAAAGTAGCAGACTCGAATACTTCAAAGATGTGGTCGTTTATATCTCTGCGTTGCGTCCCTATTGCTCCACAATTCTTGTATGGCTCGCTATGTGCACACAAAGCACGCGCACACACGCACACACACACACACATACACACACACAAAATGACAACGAGCAGCGTCATATTCCTGGAGGTTCAGACGATTCACTAGGTTCAACTTAAATGACTTTCCGTCTATTCGAGTACTCGCATGCTTAGGATACTTAAACAGTATGAAACAGTAGCGTGTCTCACTTGAACCACCTCTATAGATTCAGCCATCCTGACAAGGCACACATTTTAAATGTTCGTGTAGACACTGTGCGTAATAAGTAAAGTTTTTACCTTGACAAGCTGGTGCCATGTGTGATCGCTGATGCGATCTCGTTTGTACAGCTGCTGGCGCTCTACTTGACTAGTGCAGCGGAGCAAAAACGGCGTTGCAATTTAGACATATTCCAAGTGACGATCAATGTTTCCCTCCCCTTCTCAACCACCTGAATATGTTGTTTATGCAAGATGGACGCACCAGAGATAAGGACAAAGCCGGCACAGAAAACAAGTGTACTACACAAGTGTCTGTCCTTGTCTCCAGTGTGTGCTTCTGGTATAATGTGCAGTCACACTGACCCACCCGATTTTCGGCATTGTTGACACTGTTATCTGTATTCGACAAGCGCAAGCACTGTGTCTAGTGCCACAGTTTTCAAAGAAAAGCAGATAGAAGTCGGCCCATGAGCTCGACGCGAGCTTATACGGACATCGTTGATGGCAGGGCGCTTGTCGTGGACAAGTTATGTCATTTTCCCCGCGAACACTCGCAGCGCCGGCCAACGACAGCTTGTGTGCCTCGCCAGGGCCCTGCTGCGGCGACCCCGTGTAATTCTCATGGACGAGGCAACGTCACACATGGACGGTGACACTGACAGAATCGTGCAGACCACTCTGCGAGAGAGCTTCGCCCACTGCACCGTGCTTACAATCGCGCACAGGCTTGAGACTGTGCTGGACTACGACAAGTGAGTTGGACATCGCTTGCGTTTGAGAGCGCAGCCCCCGGCCGAGCGAAGTTGGGTAATGTAATGGTTAATCAAGGAGTAAGAAGCGCTCTTACTATCGGAGTTTGACATAGTTGGATCTCTGTACTCACTGAAAACGCGGGTTCAACTGACTGCCCTTTAAGGGGGATAGAAAGACAGCACCTATTCACGACTACAACACGGAAGGATTCCGAATTTTCGAAGATGCCTACCATGTGTATCAGGATGGTGGGGCGGGTTGTCCCGAATAAACTGAATTTAGTGAGGCACACAAGCTCACGCGCATCAGCATGGCCACTACAAAATCTGTCATTTTTGTGATTGTGGTTTTAGTGAAATATGGTAATGGACGATAGAGAGATACACAAAAACGGTGGCATTACTTAGCAGGTAGTACGCTCGGGAATTGCATGACAGGTACTTAGGGGGAGAGAAATGAGTGGATACCTGAAAAAAAATGGAAGGATAAGATATTCACTCCTCGATACTGGCTCATGCTATCTGCGCCCTCACTTGTATTGTGTATTATAGTTGAATTCAGTTATTCAATTACTACTCGATTACGACTTGTACGTCTTTTCGCCAGCCATGTAGCTCACTAATAATCTGTGTGATGTGCTCCCTTCTGCATGCAGGATCCTGGTGATGTCCAAAGGCCGCATAGCTGAATTTGGCCCCACGCAGAAGCTGGCCTCCGACCCTGACTCCGCATTTTATGCCATGTTACGCCAAGCCAGACTAGTCCCAGACAACAGCACTCAAATTTATCATGATGACGAAACAAGTCACAGCACGCGTTTGTGAACTCAGCGCGACCTGCTGCTTGTACATGTGCAAGCATTCCTTTTATTCTGACGCATTCCTTGAACGCGCCGATGGCTGCTAGACTTCGTTGTGCAGGTATAATAAGCGTGATGGTGGAAAGCGACCTACGAATTGTCTGCCAAGAGTGTACGTCCTTCGTTACATTACCTCAAAGCTGTTCTGTGCGCGCAAGTGATGAGGACGGGCAACTGAGCCGAGGAATACGTGCCGGCATTCCGCTGTAACATAAGCCGCAAGCATAAGAAATATTGTCCTTATTACACGATGTCACAAAATTGCTCTAGTTGTTCCGTCATGACTTGATGTATAAGAAACCTCGCTTACTTTCTAGTTGTACAGGGAAGTGCATCTAAAATGGAGAAGATAGAGAGGCGAACACTGCGGTGTGTGCCTCAGTGCCGACACTCTTTCTCTAGCTCTGTGTGTTGACACTTGAAGTAGTACTTCACCAACACACGAGCCCAGATATCTGCCGTCGTAACCCCAAGTACAAAGCAAGAAGTTAGTGATTCACGTAGTAGCCTGTTTACTGCTATCTTACAATGCAATGTGATGGTTTATTGATGGGAGTGTGCATGAGTGACTTTCATAACGTGGCGAGAGAAGACAACGGGTTGACTCAAACCGTGCAGACAATACGCGTGCCCTACCTTATGAGCGCGCACACACACACACACACACACACACACACACACACACACACACACACACACACACACCTGCAATGACGCTCTTTGGCTACATTTGACTCCCTGCGCCCATTAAAAGCCACATATTATCAACACACACACACACCATACTACCATCGTCACATTTCTGAAGGTCCTGAAGAGCTCGTGCAGCTGCCAATTCAAGCCAGCGTGTCCCTCACTTGTCTTCGAAACTGTTGCCCAGCTATTCCGGCCCTTATTGCGTCATCGAGCACGCGTCCCCTGTTATGAATAATGCGACAACGTGACCCCGCACCGTCGTCGCTGACATGCGCTGTCGTGGAAGACATAGCACGTGTGCGGCGTCTGGAAACTGCCTATTATCCGACCTTCCTAACGAGCTGTCAGATAGCCGGACAGCTCCTTTTTTCCTCCCTGTAATAAATGTACAGAAGAACAGGAACGGATACCCTCACGCACCTTTTGTGTGGCGGCCCTGCCTTCGCCTCCGACCCGGAACAGTTCTGTGCCATCTGCCGTAAACACGGCTTCTGATTCTCTACACTACAGGACTTGTTGCACCCGGCTGGCTGCACTATACGTCACCGCTCGGCTCTTTCTGCCCTCCTCAACTTCATCGAGGACTCGGAATTGGCCGGGCGGTTATGACAAACTAGCCTGTCTTTTCCTACGTGTCCTGTTTGATCTGTCCCCGTGCCCTCTATATATGGTTCCTACGTCCATCTCCCTCCTCTCAGTTCTACTTTGTCTACCCCGCCACGGTAGTCTAGTGGTTATGGCACTCGGCTGCAGATCCGAAGGTCGCGGTATCGAATCCCGGCCGCGGAGGCTGCAGTTCGATGGAGGCGAAATGTTGAGGCCCGTGTGCTGTGCGATGTCAGTGCACGTTAAAGAACCCCAGGTGGTGGAAATTTCCGGAGACCTCCACTACGGCGTCTCTCATAATCCGAGCTGGTTTTGGGACGTTAAACCCCACAAATCAATCATCAGTTCTACTTTGTCTTTCTTTCTCTGCTTTAGTCCCCCTCCGCCATCCCCCGCAAAGGACGGCTGAGGCGTCCTCCTAGATGAGAGCAAGGTGATTTTCTCCTGTAGGTTGCGGTTGTAGCTTGCGGTCTTCTCCGGTTGGCTCAGGAGCGCAGCGCCCTGCTCTAACCATCTGCCGTGTCCCTTGAGAATAGTGAAGGCTAAACAGAAAGAAGGTTTCACCACCCGTGCAGATAGCATAAAAATATTTTTCTTCTCGCTTAGGACGAAAACTTCTTTTGAAATATTTTGTGTAAATCACCAACAAAGATTACTAGAGAACGAGTTATAGGCCACATTTTTAGTTAGGCCGCTACATTTCAAAAATGACGGCTCTGTATGGGTGAAAATGCGATCTTTGTCAGCTTTGTCGCTATCCAGACACAACGTTGCGGATTTACAAGCTCCCGCAGTGTCTTTATCGCTTAGTATAGGATCCATAAAAGTTGGAAATGCCATGATATTTGTCACAGAAGATCCGGCGCATTTACTACAAATTGCTAAAAATGCTAGATTTTGCAGTGTTTCGCCATGGGCACAAAGAATTTAAGTTTAAAACAACATGGTCAGACTAACAGTAGTAAAAAACCAACACCTTGAGAATGAGCAAAATATGTTGCCGTAGCAATGCCTCAGAGGAATAATGTATATAGTTTCGTGTTTCTAGTTTCGCGTTTCATCGCTACTTTGGCGTTTTAGCGCTAAGTTCGATGCGCCTTCATGGCGCGAGAAACATCTTTCTCGAGAAATAACCCTCGAACAATTTGTTTCTGCATGCAGATATATTTTTTAGCGAAATTGGAGATCGACAAAAACAACCTGTCACACTTGATATGTAATGGCGGATATATATATATATATATATATATATATATAGAATCAAAGGGTCACGTTGAAAAAACATAACATTTATTACGACGTTTCGGCCGCGAGACCGGCCTTTCTCAAGCTTCTGCTACAAATGGTACCGCACAGGGTCTACATGACAGTAACGGGGAAAAGAAAGGGAGGGAGCATGGCTGAAGTTGAAAGGGGGAAAAAGACGAAAGGAAGAAAAGGGGAGGGGGGTGGTGTATGGAAGAGTGGTGGCGGCCTTGAAAGCCCAAAGATAAAATTAAAACCACGTGTTTGACGTATACCGAAGTAGAAGTTAAATGAGGGAAGGTGGAGAAGGAGCGGTTTCGGCGCCGCCGCTTTGAGTCACGGGAGCCGTGCATGTAGCCATCAGCTCAGCCCTCTCCTCAGGGCACAACACGGAGCTGCAAGAAGCGCGGCGCATGGAGGGCTAAAGAAAGCCAGATGTAGAAAAACTGAGAGCTGTGGCGGCCTGTAGCAACAGGAAAAGTGCCTTGGGAAGTTAGAAGATAAAGGAGATACGGGGTGAGATAAAAGAAAGAAGGAGAAAAAGGAGTAGAAAAAGAACGAAAGAAATAAAAGGAAGGGGAGGGGGCGGTGGGCGCGTGGAAGCCTGTGTGAGGTGGAGCACAGAAACATTTGCAATACGATGACAGTAAGGTGCACAGTCACAAATACAAACAAAACGGGCTCAGCTGAACAGCCAATACGGATAAAAGCGCGCAATAGAAATATACAGTAACTGGAGAAACAGAATACCATTGCGAGTGTCTTACACAGCAATTATACATACGTATATGTATGGAAGCATGCACTAATACACAGACGTATGTAAACACACCTACATACATACACACTCAAAGCATACCTATATATATATATATATATATATATATATATATATATATATATATATATATATATATATATATATATATATATATATATATTAATTTTTAAGGAATGTGAATTTGCCGACGGTCTCGTTAAGCCCGCCAGACATAGTGTTGAACTTGTGTATTAGGTATGATTCACACGCCTCCCTGTCGTAATGGGTCTGGAAGCCGGATCACAGGATTGTGACTCTGAATTTGTCGAACTGGTGTCCAATGATATTTGCGTGTTGTGAAATTGGAAGTTGCGGCAGTGATTTTACGTGGGCCCTATGGTTATTAAAACGAACTCTGAAGGAAGTTTCCGTTTGTCCAATGTATTGTACGCGACAGACTGTGCATTCTAAAAGGTAGACGACGTTGCGTGTGTCACAATTGAGTTCACCCTGAATTTTATAGCGAAAGGAAGATGCGCTGCTTTGCGCCACGTCAGTTGTGTTAATCACACGGCAGACCATGCACCTCGGTTTGTGACAGGGTGCGCAACCTTTGTTATTTTCGCGTGTCGTTGTGGATGATGTTACTCTGTCCCGTATATTTGCTGCACGCCTGTAGGCTACACGAGGCGGTTCTGGAACGAGTTGCCGCATTTTCTCGCTCTGTAATGGGATGTTGTGATGTCTCCGCAAAATGGAGTTAATGTTAAGTGCAGGAGATGAATAAGTTAGTATGAGATTGACATGTGCGTTTTGTTTGACATGAGTGGTTTTTCGAATGAGGTCACTCTTGTTGCCCGGCTTTTCTTATGGCATCCTCAACGACCGACGAAGGATAGCTTCGGCGCTTCAGGTCCACTCGGAGTTGCTCGCAGTTGGATGCGAAATCCTCTTCTTTAGAGCATATTCTTTTAAAGCGCAGGGCCTGACTATATGGAATGGAGGTCTTGCAGTGTTTTGCGTGGCTGCTGTGGAAGTGCAAGTAGTGGTGCCTATCGGTCGGTTTCTTGTAGACAGTTGTTAAAAGCTTGTTGTTAGTAAAGGTAATTGTCGTGTCTAGGAAATTTACTTCCGAAGCCGAATATGTAGAGGAAAATGAGATACTTTTATGGACGTTGTTATAATTTGATATGAATTTCAACAGTTCAGCTTCCTCGTGAGGAAAAATTAGAAACACATCATCGATGAACCTTTTGTAGAGGAGGGGCTTTAGTTCGCAGCTCTCAAGAAATTCGGATTCTAGTACGCCCATGAAGATGTTTGCATAGTTGGGGCCGATTTTCGTACCCATTGATGTGCCACTAACCTGGACAAAGTGTTTGCCATCGAATTCAAAGTTATTGAGTTCCAAAACGAGTTTTAAAAGAGTTTCCAATGTTTCCGCGTCTACTTCCTTGTCCAGTGAAGAATGTGTATAAGCGTGCACAACTGCCCTGATGCCGTCCGCGTGTGGGATGTTTCTATCTTCTAACTTCCCAAGGCAGTTTTCCTGTTGCTACAGGCCGCCACAGCTCTCAGTTTTTCTACATCTGGCTTTCTTTAGCCCTCCATGCGCCGCGCTTCTTGGAGCTGCGTGTTGTGCCCTGAGGAGAGGGCTGAGCTGATGGCTACATGCACGGCTCCCGTGACACAAAGCGGCGGCGCCGAAACCGCTCCTTCTCCACCTTCCCTCATTTAACTTCTACTTCGGTATACGTCAAACACGTGGTTTTAATTTTATCTTTGGGCTTTCAAGGCCGCCACCACTCTTCCATACACCGCCCCCCTCCCCTTTTCTTCCTTTCGTCTTTTTCCCCCTTTCAACTTCAGCCATGCTCCCTCCCTTTCTTTTCCCCGTTACTGTCATGTAGACTCTGTGCGTACCATTTGTAGTAGAAGCTTGAGAAAGGCCGGTCTCGCGGCCGAAACGTCGTAATAAATGTTATGTTTTTTCAACGTGACCCTTTGATTCTATAACTGACCTGCTGCCAAGGATTTATCTTTGAAGTAGATTATATATATATATATATATATATATATATATATATATATATATATATATATATATATATATATAACCGGCAATAAGAGTGCTACATCAGCCGCCATAGCTACGAGTGGCGCTGCGTAACACTCCCAGGATTACATATACTTAAATACCAAAATAAGTGGACGAAGGGAAGATCGCCTTCGTAGCTCAGCGCTAGAGCATCTGACGCGTTATTCGAAGGTCGTGGGTTAGGTTCACACCTAAGGCAGGTTTGTCTTTTCGTCCACTTTAATTCCTTTCTACTTACCCCAAAATTACAATACCATAAATAGGAATTTGAATGGCTTCCCCTGTGCTTTCCTAGGCGTCGTTGATTGTTGATTTATTAAGTCGCGTCTCAGCAATAAACGAGCCCTTCACCCGTTCCCCTTGGTTTATATATATATACACATACGATCCGATGGGTCCGAGTATACTTTCTATATTGAATGAACTGGCAGGCAGTAGACATTAAAAAGGAAATGTCAGTTCCAAATTAGACAAATCATTCTGTTCTACAAAACACATTGTCAATACATTCCACATTTGAATTACACTGGGAGAGAAGAAGTGCCTGGACGTATCACTGTGAGCGCTCTCGCTTGGATTTGCCGATTATGGTTAGTTCTGGAGCTTCGTTTCCGACGTGGTAGTATATATGCCTCTTTGCTAATATTCATTTGGCCTGGGAGTATCTGGAATAACAGTTTCAGATAGCAGCGTGCGTGAGTAGAGCGAACGTTAGTTTAAGGAATCGCGTAGGCACTACTAGCCTATTTGGATGGGAAATATGATCGTCAATTCTAATGTTTCTAGAAGAAAATTAGTGGGATCTAATGTGTTCGGTTTATGCAGTCTGGTCTACGAACGGTCCAAATCACAACGGTGCGGTCGTGAGAGCCTTGGATAATTCGTGCCTTTGCGAGAAGTTGGAGAAAAGAGCCCGAGAATTTATTTTCCACGTAGTATGTCTTGGCAAGATTCCTTGTATATCTTTGTGACGGTCCTTTTATGCTTTGCAGCCATGTCGTAAAGGTATTTGCGGCACTTTGTCTTTTTTAAATGCAGAGCAGAATCCCACAAACGTAGTTCGTGATGGAAAACTGTAAAGAAATTAAAAAGAGTTAAAGGAGAACTCGTTAACATACGTGGCATAAATGGCGCCAGCAGGTAGCGTCTTGGTGTATTTTGTGAGGAGTGTAGTTTAACATTATGTGGACTTCGCACTAATGCCCTTTTTACAAGATGCCGGCGACGTGAGCCAAAAAGCTGCTCCCCTACGCTATCCTGTTCTCTCCGTGTCCGCTGTGACGTGATGGATGACGGATAGATGGATGGATGGATGGATGGATGGATATTAGGAACATCGCCTTTATAACGGAGCGGTAGCTCGCGGGCCACAAAGTTCTAGCTTTATTTTTTCCTCTACAAACCTTTCTTTTCCCGAATCACACATATTTCGATATGTGTGATTCGGAAAAGGAAACTATCACACATATTTTGATTATGTATGATAGTTTTCGGAGCGAGCGTTCGCTGCGGCGTCCGCTGAAGGCTTTCATCGCTTAACCTTGCCTCTGAGATAAAAAGCAAGGTTACTAGCGCCTCGGAGGTGTCTCATGGTGTCGCTTGCGAGCGCTGCCTCTCGGAGAATACACTCAACTATGATGAACCTTCGCCCGAACGTGAAAACGAGCGAAGTCGCCGGCATCTAGTAGAGGAGGCGTTGTTCGGAGGCACAGTTCCTGAATCGAATCCCATGTTTCACGTAAGAAGCATTTCCCAAAAGCTGGAGGCACACATAACGAGCACTTCCCAACGGTTAGACTGGCTCAGGCGTTCATATCCCAATGCTGATATAAGCCGCCCGTAGTTTATTTCAGTTTCTTAGGTTAACTTGTATTATTGTCGACGCGAAAAACCTCAAGCTGTACGAAAATATGCATTATCCGTCGAGCTGGAACCACTACCGAATTGGCTCGCAAGACCAGCACGCTTGTGAATTCAGCCTTTGTCGGTTCATCATGAGCTCACTTTGAAGCAGGGTGCCCGAATAAGAAGAGACGTAGTGTAATGCTGGCGCCTGTAACTCGTGCACGCTCTTCGGTGCAAGCTCAGCAAACGAAGAATATCTGTGCATATCTGAGACACGTGAACTCCTTTGGTTTGCTACCAAATAAGGATGGAACGAAGGAAAGGGGGTTGGCAAAGAAAAAAATTACAGCATATCCACGGAGTGAATGATGATGAGTGGGCGAAGCTCGGGATGTGCATCGTAGATCGTGCCGAGCTCCGGATTAATTTAGTTAACGCGCATGCTACGAATCCTCACGGTTCACCTATGCACAATGCACAAGTGAAATCTCCCACCGGCACTTCATTGCCAGTCAAGATCCAGTGCCTATATATATATATATATATATATATATATATATATATATATATATATATATATATGGGTTGCCGGTGAACGCTTCTCCAACGCGAGCAGTCGGTATTTCTCAATCAAGAAACTCGCTAGGAGACGCTGCCTGCGCCAACGTTGTCTCTCGCGTTTGCCGGGGCAGTGTCGAGTTTTCCGGGGAGCGCGTGGCTCCCGGCGCTCGCGGCGAGGGCGAGCGCCAGGTGCCACGCGCTCGCCCTCGGCGCGTGCGTGCGCTCCAGCAGGCACGCGCCGGTGGCTACCTACTACTAACTACTACTACATACATCGGGGACGCACGAAATGGCTGCTAATGGGGAATGAGAGACAGAAGAATTCGGCTTTTAGTTAACGCGCACGCTGCGAATTTTTTATTGTTCAACAACGCACAGGAGAAATCTCCCACCGGCACCACCTTGGAGGTCAAAGCGTAAGACTGGTTACGCACTACTACGACTACGACGAGGGACGAACGGGTGCCGCTTTAAGGAGCTTCGCCCCTAAAAGGAAATAGAAGACAAAGAACAGACACATAGAAAGAATAAAAAGGGATACAGCAGGGGATGCAGCAGCAGGTCGTGCACACAATAACTCAGAGATAATTGGTCTTCCTATTTCGCGCAATGAAATCCTTCTACTCCTGAGAAAAATATTCCTTTGAGCTCAGCAAAGAAGGTTGGTTTGACAAAAAATCAAAGGGATCAGACCTATTTTTCGTTGACCCAGGCATACAACTATCGATTCCATCAAGTCTGAACGAAAATAGAAAGTTTCAAACATTGCTGCACCGCCTGCGGCTTGGTACAGCATTTACGAGGCACATCCTCTACAGAATCCGACGGGTGTCTAGCCCGCAGTGCTCATGTGGCCACCCAGACGAAGATATACATCATCTTCTGCTCGAGTGCACAAAGTACGATTCGCTACAGAGCGCGCTGCGAGCCAATTTGTCGCTTTTAGATAGAAGGCCTTTAACATAAAAAAAAGTTCCTTGGTCCGTGGCTAATTGCGGTCCTTCAGAAAAGAGCACTTTATGCACTAAAAAAGTTCTTAGAAGACACCAATATCCTCGGGAAATATTAACTTTGGCTTGATTCCAAAGACCCAACGAATAATGTAACCCCCATGTATTCAACAGTTTTCTTTGTTGTTCTCACATGTTTCAGATTATGTCTAATTACTTGTGTTGTTTGTGTTTATTTCGCACAGCCGTTCATATGAACTATTCCAATCGCATTTGCACATGTTTCCTATGTGAAAGTCGGCACGGAACTCTGATCCATGCACTGTCGAACTGTATATAGCGGCCACTATTTTAGTGCTACATGTATGTATGTAGTGTGTTTGTCTTGTGAAACTTTTTTCTTGCTGTTCTTTTTTCTTTGCCCTGCCACGGTGGTATAGTCGCTACGGTACTCGGCTGCTGATCCGAGGGTCGCGTTATCGAATCCCGGCCGCGGCGGCTGCATTTCGATGGAGGCGAAATGTTGAAGCCCGTGTGCTGTGCGATGTCAGTGCACGTAAAAGAACCCCAGGTGGTCGAAATTTCCGGAGACCTCCACTACGGCGTCTCATAATCAGTGCTGGTTTTGGGACGTTAAACCCCACAAATCAAATCAATTTTACATCTTTATTTAACTTTTGCTGGGATTGCTAAGCAAGAAGGTGTAGCCGGTGCCATACTAAAGGCAACAAACTCTCCTACTCACCATTCAATAAAAAAAGGATAAATAAGTAAGAGAAAAGTGGGCACGAAATACAGCAAGACAATGAAAGAACGAATGAAAGAAACAAATAGAAAAAGAAATTTAGAGACAGAAAAGAACGATAGGAGAGAGACAGAACGTAAAAAAGAAAGACAGCAGCAAGGAAAGAAACAGAGGTGTGCACAAGCCAAGGTTCGCTTGCCCGCCCTTCGAGATAAGGGAAAGGGTCCTCCGTCTTTCGTTCTTTCTTTTTCTTTATTCCTTTCTTTCTTTTTCTTTCTTTTTCTTCCTTTCTTTTTCTTTCTCTCTTTCTCTTTCTTTCTTTTTCTCTTTCTTTCATTGGTGGAATATTCGAGAGATTCATACGGCTCAGATATGGTCCCACCTTCCTCGTTTGGCAGAGCGGCCACGCGGTGAACCCCTGCTACACGAGCGCCCTTAACCACGGTTAGCGTAACAGCGGTTATCGTTAAACTTGGTTAGCGCAGTTACATGGAACGCGAAACGGTGGTTAGACCGCTAACCGCGGTTGGCCGCCGACCGAGCTTGGCATGCTCGGTTAAGCGTAAATTGACGTTCGGAAACGGACAAAATGGTGGACGGTACTGCTCCCGAGTTCAGCTCTAGCACTTCGTCGATATCTTCCCAAAAACGGTGTTCCACCTGTTGCGGCGTAACAATTCTTGGACGATAATATTACCTCAGTGCGCCCAAATGGTCGAAACGCGTGCTGCTGCAACGCGTCCATATGGTTACGATGAACGTCCATACGGTTACGCAAAAACTGAAAGGAACCGAAGTTAGAAAACAGCTAATGACTTCTACTCTGCTTTGTCCCCTTCCCTAAGATGCAGCACTCTTAAGCATGCGCAGCCACTTATCCTTTAAGGGGAAAGTGAATGGCCTTCGACTACATCGTACCTAATAGTGCCTCTTCGCAAGAATGAGGGCGACAACCATTCTTTGCAAGAGAGAGAGAGAGAGAGATAGAGAGAGAGAGAGGGATACACAGAGATTTCCCTGTGCATATGTGTACACTGTACATAAAATCGGAGCCATGCCGTCTCGGTAAAGTCAATGAGCGCAGAAAACTGCTTGTGCGTCCATAACTACCTTAATGATCCTTAACTAGCCAGTGACCAAGCTGTAACGCCTCGCTTCTTATTCCCAGATATCCCGACAAATCACTACCCCTCTTGCGACGCGCATTACCATGTACTGTCAGTAAATATGTAAAATTTATATAGCGTGGTGTCTAGCTTTCCCTGACTGCACCTAAACCAAGTGGGAACGTGAAAACGCGAGAGAAATTGCCTCTGCATTTGCGAGCCAATGTTGTTAGCTGCAATGCGATCAATTATGCAATTATATTGCTCACAATCATGCTACATTTCTTGATAAAACGACTTCAAGTAATCGCACAAAGAATGTCCACTAGTTGTCCATTCGCTGCAAGGATTAGTGGAAATGGAAGAACATTTTTGAGATTCCTCTCGATACCCCCCTAGTGCCATGTCCCGCCAAGCACAGTACTGCCTTCCCTGAAGGAACCGTGCGTTACAAAGCATATTACCAATTGCTTACATAAACCACCATTAATTAAGCGGCATATTTGAGTCAGCATAAGCTCACCGTTCATGGTACGTTCCTTCGTTATACTGCCCGGAAACGGCAAAGGCAAGTCGCGCGTACAAACGAGAATGCCATGCTACAGAAGGCCTCACTTGTGCAACAGGATCGGTAAGCCAAGATGTCCTCTCATGGTATTTTCAGTTTTTTTTTTCTCGACGCAGTTCATGAAAATGATCTATGCGCCGCTGCACTCTCTGAACGTCGCCGACTGTATAATCTGTTTCAGAAGTTCCGTGCAGCACTGTGGAAGCTACAACTCTCTTCGGTCAATCCGGTGGGCGAGCACACGTTAAACGTTTCCTTCCGCGGCTTGTAACCTGCCGATGGCAGGCGCTGCAGTGGCAGCTACAGTCCTGGAAGGAGGAAGACGAAGCGGGGTGTGCGTGTCCGAACAATGACATTTCGTCTCGCTTCGGAAGAATTCTGCGCTCGATGGCCTCGTAGCCTTGGCTCTGCTGAACGGAACTCCTGAAACAGATTATAGTACCTGCCCTGGATAGCGGCTAAATTGTTGGCTTGCGGCACCAGCAGCTGCATTTCGATTGGGGCACAAGGAACGAAAAAGGGAGAGAGAGAACACGCCTGTACTCGTATTTAGATCCTCGTCAAGGAAGCCCAGGTCGTCGAAATTAATCCAGAGGTCTTTAAAGTCTCTGGGAGACGCCGTATACCGCGTCTCTCATAATCATATTTCGACCACATGGGGTTCTTTAACGCGCACTGACGTCACACAGCGCACGGGCCTCAGCATTTCACCTCCGCCGACATGCAGCGGGTAAAGCAGGGATTCGACCCTGCAACCTTCGGATAAGCAGCCGAGTGCCATAGCCGATGTAGGCCGCTGTGGCGAGGCCACCAGCTCGCATGCAAAGCGTACAGCGGCATATAGGCAGGTGCTGGAAGTGTTTGCATAAAGTGTACATTCTTAATAACTAAGTTCGTCAATGATTTCTTCTCACGGACGGTGGCATAAAACCTAATTAAGCTTCCTTTAGCTTGAGATATGGAAAGCCAACGCATCGGCCTAATCAAACGAAAGCAGCAAGTACGTATCCGTGATGTAAAAAAACATGTTTGAATAGCAACTAAGGAGCTTAATTCTAACGTATTCGTGGTTTATTTTGCGAAATTTTAGTGGAAATTGCTCGTTATTTTCAGGGATCGTAGAGGCCGTGGGAACTTGAGCTCACTTATGTCCCTCAACATCCCCGTGCGCATATGGATGGAATGCTTGCAAGTTGTATAATTCACATCAGGAGTTCCGCTGTACCCTGAACATTTCCTTGCGAAAAGTGATACAGTGCTTGGAAGCTGTATTAGTCACGTCAGTAGTTTTGCCACTTACGCCCAGACTGCGATGCGATCATAAAGACACCACATTTGCCATCTCTGCTTTCGTACAGAATCTTTTCCGTTTCGGACATGAGAATACCTGTGGGAACGAGAAAAAAAAAAGAGCATCACATATAATTCCGTCTGTAGAATGATTACTTGCGCCCTGTTTCGTGCATGTGTCTACTACTGACTTCTTACTACGCGTTATCTAACAAGGCAGCTTGGGCCGCGCGCGCAGAAGCCTCGGAAGGAACGATACGACTTCTTTGGGGTTCGCTTCAAGACTGGTTTATTCAACAAAGACTCGAACGGGCGGTAATATGGGGAAAGGGAAGATGGGGAGAAAGCTCAGGGGGGTGCTGCCGTCGTGAGGCGGCGCCGGAAGGGTTCACAGGCAATCTCGGACGAGCTGGGCTTCGCGGGAGAAAGGACGGCAAACGATGTCCTCAGGCGGTGGCGGGAAGCACCTTTTAAAGAGGGTGTTTCCGCTTCTTTCGTCTGACGCCCGCTTGACGGGAGGTCTTCTTCGGACGTCTTCTTAAGTCCCAACACCGTCAACGTGTCAGACCAGTGACCAGATAATTTTCCATGGGTAGTAGCGTTACCGCCCATCCTATGTACATAAATTGTCATGTGCGTAGTATTTGAATACAGCCTTAAATTAGGTACTACTGCAGATAGCACGAAAATGGAACAGGAGACACACAACACACGTGTGGAAAACACAAAATATTAGGTGTGGTTATTCTTTCGCAAACACCAATGATCAGCGAGCGTCTCTCGTAATCAGGACTGGTTTTGGGACGTTAAACACCATAAATCGTCATCATCATCAATGATCAGCCAAGCTGTGGTAGCTAAGCAAAGTATGCAATGTTCAGCAGAGCAGAAGTGATTTTTCAGTACGGCACAATTAACTTTTCCTGCATTATATAAGCTTGCCTCTCTCTCTGGCTCTTTTTCCTCCTCCTCTCTCTCTCGTTTTCTCTTGCCATAGCTCATATAAAGCTACATTACAGTCGTTCGTACAACGCAGTGGTAATGTCTTCCATAAATGCACGTACGGCAAGCGTGCGTGTATAGCCTCTGTGATCGCCATGCCGAAAATCTGCGTTACACTAAATCAGCCTACCGTGAAACAACGGCCCATGTAAGAACTGTCTATGCTGCAAAAGAATCGCCGCCTGACTGGATGCACTTGTAGCACGCATGCGGGTGTTTGCCTTTGTTTGCAGTGTGCAGACACTCTCTCCCTGTAATATGACCAGTCTTCATTTCCGCCTCATTAAGCAAAAGAAAAGTGGGTGTATAGCCTATTTGTTATAATACTCGCCTTAGGACCGTTTGTATCCGTGTTCGAACTCTGCCTTGCCTAGGAATTTTATTTTGTTTTGCTCATTTCGTTATTTCTCTCGCTCTCTCCCTATCTCTGTTTTTCTGTATGCACTTCCCCTCATCATTTCACACACTCCATTTCGCTCGATCCTCAGACGTTAAGTGACCAAGCCGAGGAGGCCTTAAGAGCTCCGCTGTAAAACATAAAAAGGCAGACAAACATGTGTCCTGGGGAGTGTACTTTGGTTCTCTGTTCCTTTCGTTGCGATAGCAATTATATAGAGAGTCTCAACGGGTTTTCGCCGTTGGCGTCACGTCCCGCATGTATACAAGTATGCATATGTATAAGTATGCATAGATATAAATTGAAATCTCTGATATGTCATGTGACATCGCGTAGCGGAATTTCGCTGAAATACGTCACGTATAATGCGTTACGTGGTTTTCGCAGATTCATGTCACATGTCACTGCGTTACATCATCTTGACAGAAACATGTCGTGTGGCATTGCGTTACGTGATGTCAGCGGAAACGTGGCACATGACACTGCGTTACGTGATTTTGGCAGTAACATATGTTATGGAACATTGCGTTACGCGATTTTGGGAGAGCGTGTCACGTGACATTTGGGACGGGATTTTCACGGAAACATGTCACGTGACATTGCGTTACATGATGTTGGTGGAAGACGTCACGGGCGTAGAGTTTCCTATTAAAATACTAGAGGGAAATCTGGCGCTAGGGTCTACGGGAGTTTCAAAGAAGGCGTTGAGCCAGCATGGGCATGATGGGTATGACATGGATTTGCCTAGTCTTCATTCTTCTGGCTTCATATGGCTTTGCCACTTCTCGTTCACGACAAAATATTGCACTAAAACGGAAGATTTGGGAATAACTGTGTGCGTGCGCATGTACTACTTGCTTTTTCGCGGTTATAAAAATACTGAACGCTCAGAAATTTAGCGAAATTGTGCGATATGTCAATGTTGCCTCCTCTACTTGTGCCCAGGTTTAGCGGCGTCCATGAATGTTTAAGTTCCAGATATAGTTGTGTTCTAACCTAAAATACAAATTTTTGCTCTTGTAAGTGACGTTTTCACGCATGTAAAAAGTAGGTGCGTCTTCTAAATCTAACAAACGTGCTTTCACTCGTTTCTTTAAGCGCAGTGCAAGTGCTCCACTGCCTTTTTACAAACTATATGGGTCAATCCGCTGCGCGAGGCCGTAACAGAGGCGCAGTATCGCCCATCGTATGGTGGTCAGTTTTGTGCAAAAACGTGATGTTAAATAAGCAACGGTGCCGTTAAACTCCATCGGAAACTGCGCCTGAGCCTTCCTTGATCTGAGCTGACGCTTTGAGCGTCGTCTGCAGGCGCGTCTGCCTATCGCCAAAAGGGTGTCTACTACGCACGATAACTGTGCGTCTGCTTGGCGCATTCAGTCAGCGTTGAATTAATCAGATAGCGGAATCGAAATGGTGTAGTACAAGATATACGGACATCCTTCTCACAAGGGATGTATGTCAACCGTGAAAGCGACCCTACGCTTACAGATTCTGTAGCACCTGATACAAAAGAAAAAAAAAACAGCAAAATCACATCGATAAGGTTCGCGAGGCGCAGCGCAAATATTTCTAAAGTTGGGTAAAATACCACTGCGAATGATGTGCAGCCATCCATGAACAAATACAACAGCGAAACAGACTGCACGGCACCTCATGATTGGAAACGACTTTAGTACATGAGACAGTATGATTATTCTGCGACAGTATGATTGCGACAGTATGATTTATTCGTTTCGGCTGGAGGCCAGCCGAAACGTCAGAATAAATCCATTTCATTCTGTACGCATTGTTAATTTTTGTGTCTGTCCTGATTCTTTCTCATTGCATTTATTTTCGTTTGTTACCTTACGATATTTGGTTCCCCATCATGTTTCTTGCTGTCTTTCTCTTATTGTTGTCTGATATGTCTTGCTCATTTCACACTGCACGCGCACAAGGTGCAAATATGTCTTGTGTGCCCTCGGTGCTCACTCGGGCAGTGTCTCCTGTTGGGATGCAGAAATGATTGTCGATGTCCACCTGTTTTATTTTATTCCTATTGTTAATTTCTTGTTTGCTCTGATTTCATTCATTTTCATGTATTATCTTAGGATATTTAATTCCCCATCATGTTTCTTGTTGTTTTTCTCTCATTTTTATCTGGCATGTTTCACTCAGATCGCGCTGCGCGCGCAAGGTACAGCTATGTATTGTGTCCCCCTGGCTGAGCATCGCTCACTTTCGCTAGAGAACGGGTTCCGCGGAGTATGACTCGTTAAACCAAACGACTCTCATTTCTGTGTGACGTTTTCTTTTCTTTTATTCTCTTTTTTATTTTTTCTATCTTTTTTGTGTGTGTGCCTGTGTGTACTTGTCTTTAACGGACCAAACCGTTCAAGGTTGTTCGCGTATGCGCCACGTTTCTTTTTCTATCCTCCATTTTCCGTGAAACATGGCGCGCGGACGATCCTTTGAACTATACTGGTACCGACCGCGCACAGAGCAACCTGTGTTTCCCCCCGTCCCCCCCCCCCCCCTCCCGCCTCTGTACTCCCCACACAACGACATTTGGCTTCAGCCGTTCCGCGCTGCACTGCGGCAGTTGCAGCACCATGGACTCAGGTGATGGCAGCGCGAGTGTCTTCAAACGAGAGCGTACAATCTGCTACCAGGCGACCTCGGCCCACCCGTTCTTTATTATGGAGGCGCCGTGCGGACGCAGATGTCATCTTGCACTGGCCTTTGCTTCTGGGACACACATCTGCATCCCAAACCCCCCCATTTTGTGAGCTGTCCCCTTTCCACACCCCATTATGCATGTTCGTGAAGTGTACTTAAACACCACACGCCCATGAAAAACTTTCATCTTTGAAAAAGGCTGGCCTCCAGCCGAAACGTCAGAATAAATCCTATGTTTGTCACTGTGACTTTCTGATAGTATATTTACCCCGATAGCGAGGAACAACTTTTTTTTTTAGATATATATAATACATATATATATATAAACAGAAGTGACGATGCGCCTCTCAGAGAACGACGGTCGTTCTCTAAGAGGCGCATCGTCAATTCTGTTATAAACTAGCGGCAACCCAAGCTATTTTTGCATATACAGTCTATATATATATATATATATATCTGGGTCTCTCCGGCCAGCCAGCAGCCGAACACAATTCCCACTGTGCCACAGCGGCAGCATTACCTTTGTCACTGCGTGAATTAAACATATGATAAAGAATTTCTTTATATGGTTCTATCGACGCACCGACCGTGATTGACGCTGCCCGCGTACAATACGCGTGCAACGCTGCATTACAAAAAGGAATGGTGACTCTGGGCGCAGATAATTGTAACAGTTAATGATAATTGGTGGGGCTTCCTGTGTGAAGAGCAGCTATGTTTATCAGGCATTCCCCGTAGGGGAAAGCTCCAGAGTAGTTTTCACCAGCTGGGGTTCTTTCATGTGCACCTAAATCAAAGTACACGGGTGTCTTGCTGCATTTCAGCCCAATCAAAATGCGGTCGACGTGCTCGGTGCGCACAGAAACAGCCGAATACTCGGAAGCCTACAGATAACTGCGGCAACACCTATGAATATTCGGTATGACGTGCACTGCAGAGTAGCACTTATTGACTTTGGTGTAAACTATCATAGAAACATAGCGTGCAAACACCACAAAGTCGTTTCAAAACTAAAATTAAAGAAAAAGTATTACCCTGGCGCATTCGCACTTCAGCTTTTCTCAACTAGTGCCGCATTACATTTCTTGACGTGTAACGAGTTTGCTACAGGTCTTCCTTATTCTGGTTCGCAAAGCTCTGGGAGAGGAAAATGTTCTGGAAGTTTAACAAATATCGAGTAAACCTCATTCCCGCCTTATTATTGCGCAAGCAAAGGCGGTGCAGCCACATTACCTGGAATGTAAACTTTCATCCTGTGACAAGGTTCTCCAAACTTTTGAGGCTTGTTCGTGATGAACTTTCCTGTCATGGTGTTGTTGACTCTGTACGGAATATATGTTCATATATGTTAGCACGCTCACGAAACAGCCTCCTGGATACAGCGACATACTTCAGCATTTGTACGGCATGCGACTTACTTGGAACCATGCCAGTAGTAAAGTCTGTTAAATGTTACTGCGGTTGCCGTAGTTTCGAATGGCACATCCACTTTGCAGTAGAAGTCTGTCGTCTCTGTTGTCTTCACCGTCCATATTGTGTTTCTTGGACGGTAGAACTGAAATCGTACCAAGAACACCGTTGTCAAACACTCGAAACGATATTGTCACAGAATACCTCGAAGCCCTACTCGATAAAAAAAAGAAGCGAGGAAATGCAGCATACTTGCATTAAAAAAAAAGCCGATGCGCATATTTTGACACTTCTGTGTATGCGTCGAAACAATGGTGCTGAAAACACACAGAGACACACACACACACACACACTCACACACACACACACACACAGCCATTATGCAGAAAAATCATGTAGTTCTTTGTGACAACAGCTTAATGCAGATTAAAAAGAATAACTTCTAGCTGTCACTAAGCCGCGCAAAGCTAAATCACAGCGAAGCTGATCTGTGTCATGTCTATTTGCTTCTCGGACCGCGGCTTCTCTCTTGGGAGCGCGATTTAGCTTCGGGTGACCCATGGGTGCCTATGGTTAGGCGCCACCTGTATACTACCATTCATAACCGCAAAGTACCACGTGACGGCGGTGCTATACGTCTATTGGCGCGCCGTACCGAGCACCTGCCGCGGCACGCTCTCACTGCCTACAGCTGAAGGTGGCGTGATCCCTCAACCAAGCAGGTGGCACGGCACTCATCTTTGGCTACCGCTGGAGGTGGCATGATCGCAGGCCGCATGCGTGCAGGTGGCACGATAGACCAGCTGTTTGGCGGAAACATGTTCACGCGACTTAGAACTATGCAATATCAAAGTCTGTTAAATGTTATGGTTGCCGTAATGTCCATTTGTCGCACTCTGACTCCGCCGTGAAATGTACGACAAGCTTCACGGTGCAAGTTATCACGGAGTTCGTGCTGCGCAGCGTCTCATTACCACCTGCTTCGGGAGGCCGAGTGTGGTCTGTGACGTGCGCTGCTGGGCGCGTGAATGCTTTTGCTCTCAACGCTCCAAGAAGACACACCAAACGAAATCGCCAATTCACTCCTTTCGCGCACTGGATGCTCGGTTTGATTACGCCCACATCGATATCGTTTACCGACTCCCACCATCCCGAGGTACTCGCTGCATCCTCACTCGTACGGACCGTTACACCTGCTGGCCTGAGGCGTTTCCTCTCGCCGACATAACGGCACTTACCGTGGTTTCAGCGTTTGTCAGTGGCTGGATCTCACTCTTCGGATGCCCCAGCGTTGTTACTGCCGATCGCGGCCGACAGTTTGAATGCGAATTCTTCCGCGAACTCACGTGCCTTCTTGGCGTCTGTCATGTCCATACTACCGCGTATCACCCACCGGCAAATGGAATGGTTGAGCGCCTTCATCGCCAACCTAAAGCCGCATTGATGGCTCGCTAGGTTGTGCTTCTCGTCCTGCTTGACGTGCGCTCGTCTTTCAAAGAAGAGGTCGGCAACTGTGGAGTTGGTCTATAACACAACGTTGAGTATGCTTAAACTTTAGGCTGCGCTAAAAATGCGACGCTATGCACGAAAAAAAGGCCTCTGCCGACGATTTGGTTCTGTCACCTGGCAGTTGCCCAGGGATGCGCCACACGCTCATGTTTTTCTATGGCGCTGCCAGGTGGCGTCCATATCGCACGCAGCGTAGTACGGCCGGCAGACGACTATCGTATTTCGACGACATTTGCAGCGAAGCACGCAGATACGCGGCCAATTTTTCTCCGCCTCGGGTGCCGGAACGCGAACTCCTTAGCGCGGTCACATTAGTATGCGCAATTGTGCGTCCAGAAGATAGGAAGACGCCACCGCACGTCGTTTGCATTGCACACACAACAACAAAAAAATATATGAAAGTGCTGATAAACCGCACGCTGATTACTGACATAAAACCAGCCAAAGAAGACCATAGAGTGGGAATACCTAAGCCACCGCTATTTAGCTTTTGTGGACCATCGAAGAGAACAAGCGTTACCTGCTGGATATCCCGGTAGAAACTGTACTGCAATGGCGAGTGGTCAGCTTTGCAGCCCAAAGGGATAATGACGACATAGAGAAACGAGCTTATCAAAGATGTTGCTCCCATTTGGAACTAGGTAAAAGCAAGCCTTCTGCCTTCGCGCCTTCCAGTAAGAGGAGTACAATCTAAAATTCTAACGTTGCATTTCCGATTCGCAATGTCGAGCACATGTCAAAGGAATCGAAACGGCGTTGCCACATTCTTTCCATTGAAACTATGTCAACACCTGTGTCCATTGTTAGGCGCTACATTGTATGCCTGCTTGTGTACAGTTTTGCACGAAAACAATGGTCACTGCTTGCTTCGCTACATATGACGCCTAAAGACGACACTCGTCTGCGGCCCCTGTTAATTAACACCCTCTCTTCTCACCCCTCACGCTGTTGCCATCCCCTCTTACGCCTCCAATGATGGATGTAATCGCGGTTCTGCTGCACTCATTTTAAATTTAACTGTTGAGATATTTTATTACTCTTGGCCTAACGCGCAGCATTTCTCGGACATCTTTCCGTTTACTAACGCAAGAACCAGTCAAATGGCTATTCCTAATTAATGCTGCGGTTCCCGGTTATCGCGCTCTAATATAATTTTAATACACCACCAAGGTGACATAAATACTTAAAAAATTACGGACCAATTACCCCACTCTCTGTAGTATATAACGTGTCTACGAAAGCAATTTCTGCTAGGATAATAGAAACACTAGACTTATACTAACCAAGAAACAAGCTGGTTTTAGGAAAAGTTACTCAACAAGGAACCGCAGTCATGTTATCAACCTAATAATTTAGAAGTACGCTGAATATAACAAACCTATTTGTACGACCTTTAGAGACTACGACAAAGTGTTTGATTCCAAAGAAATACAAGCAGTTCTAGAAGGTCTGTGTCGACAATGCGTACCTGATGTATTCCAGAAGGAACATCTATGAAGATTACGCTGCCACAATACTCTTACATCAAAAGAGCAGACAAATTGCCATCAAGAGCGGAGTCAGACAAGGAGTTACGATCTCTCCTATGTTATTCACTGCATGCCCAGAATTCGCAGGTCTAGAGTAAAAAAGGAGAATTAGATTAAACGGAGAACATCTCATGAATTTAAGGATGCAGACGACATTGTGCTCTTTAGCAATGCTGGTGACGAACTGAAGAACATGACTGAGGACAAACTGGGAAAGTCTTGAAATGGGACTAAAACGAACAGGCAAAAGGCCGAAATTACGCTCAACAGTCTAGCTAAGGAACACGAATTTAAAATTAACAATGAAGCTGTAACCAAGCCCGTGCTGTGAGGTACGGGAAGCGATAGCCGGAAATAATTCTAAGAAGCAACGTCTTGGTTCCTCGAAAAGATCCCACGAAAGCTTGGACAATGAGGTTCTTGGTGCCCTTCAGAACACTAGCAAAACGCCAGCGGTGGTTCAAAGACCGAGTCAGAGCCAAGGGGTATCAAACAAAACACACATATTCTCATCAAACAGGCAGTTACAGAAAACGTACACAAACACGGCTCTTCCAAACTCAAACACAGATGGGTTACAACGTTACACGAAACCAACAAACCCGAACAAGCTCATGCACTGCAACAAAGAACAGAACACAAAAGTCCTTTTCACGAAGTCACTCGGGCGTTTTCTCAACTCGAAGCTTGCAGGTGGGGCTTGTCAGCTGGCTCGTGGAACAGCGTCTTTCTTCTTGCTGAGTCATGCATGTCTTGTTCCTACTTCTACTTGCGGCTACTCTACTCTGGTTACTACTACTACTCTATCGCGGCCCGTGTCTGACTGTTTACATAGGCCTGGGAAGCAGTGCTAGAAGTTCCGGCGCGGTCCACGTGACTCAAGTACACACAAAGTTGGGAACCTTCTCGCCGATTCTCGGTCCTTCTTCGTTGGGGCGGCAGCTCTTTCTCTCTTTCACTGCGCGAGGAGCGTCGGTATGTACTCTCCGCCTCCTCTCTCTCCTTACGTCTGTACCGCACGCGCGCTCGCCGCGATAGGAAACCTTCCACAAAATTCTACCATTTTGGGAGATTCGGCATGACCTTGGGCGCCCCTTTCGTGCGCGCCGCTTTTCTTGTTGTTGTTTGGGCTTTCCCGCCAGTTCGACGCCGGGTTTCTAGTCGAAATAGGCACTATTTTGTGACAGAACCATCAGAATTGAAGAACGAATACGTATACCTGGGGGAGTTTCTCGCAGGGACGCCAACCCATGAAAAGGAGATACTCCGTAGAACAAGAATGGGACAGAGCGCGTTCGGGAGACATTCCGAAATCATGACTGTAAGCTTCCCGCTCTCACTAAGCGAAAACTATTTAATTACTGCAGTCTCCCGGTACTAACGTACGGAGCAAACGTGGAGGCTAGCGAAAGAACTAGTGGTGAATCAAGGAGCACGAAGTGTGCAATGGAAAGAAAAATTATAAGTGTAACGCTACGAGATAAAAAAAAGGAGCCAGGCCTGCGCGGAACCGCAGGACAGTGGCAGCGTAAGCTGGAGGACCGATGTTCCTAGGACTAACAAAAAAAAAATTCACAGCATATCCACGGAGTGATGATGATGAGTGGGCGAAGCTCCGGAGGTTCATCGTAGATCGTGCGGAGTTCCGGATTAATTTAGTTAACGCCACGCTACGAATCCTTATGGTTCAACTACGCACAAGTGAAATCTCCCACCGGCACCTCATTGCAAGATCCAGTACCTAATATATATATATATATATATATATATATATATATATATATATATATATATATATATATATAGGTGGCCGGTGAACGGTTCTCCAGCGGGAGCAGTCGGTATTTTTCAATCAAGAAACTCGCTAGAAGACGCTGCCTGCGTCAAGCTTGTCTCTCGCAGGTGAGGGCGCGTTCTCCTTCTTTGCGAGCTGGTAGCGCGTTCGTCGAAGAAAGCGTTTCCATAGTCAACGCGCGCCTTTCGCTCTCTCTGTCTCTCTCTCTCTCTCTCACAAGACAGCAGATGGAAGAGTGAGAGAGCTCGCGCGCCTCCCACAAGCGCCCTCCTAGTAGCGCGTTCCTAGTAGGTCACGCGCTACTACAACGGACGGACAGACCCAAACCTTAAGGAGCTTCGCCCCTAAAAACATCCCCCGTACAGGGAACCCCGAGTAGCAAGCGAAGCAGCTCATGGGTCGACTTAAAGTTCCGTAAAGAGTTGCCGTTAAAGTTGCTCTTTATTTACTCCTTGAGTATGACGGCCTTGTGTTCCGTAAAGTGTAGAGCCACAAGCGGTCGCAAACCTTGCAGCTGTGCCCGAAGCTCCGGTCCTGGAACTCGAGCTTGACCCATGCGTCCGCGCCATCCGTGCCGGCTGGCAGCAGTTGCTTCAAGCGTTTCGCTGCCGTCGCCGCGGACTCGCGTTACCGCGCCGCTTCGGGATCCGCTGCTCGGCGTTTACGTTTCGCTTCGGCTTCAGGTCCTCGCACGTCCAGGTGCCTCGCATGTCGTCGCAACGTCCGCAATAACCTCGCCATGTAGCGCTCAAGCGAATGTGTCTTCGAGTGCCGGATGGAACGTGTTCACTTGATAATCTTTGCTGGGCCAAGTTTTTCGACGGCGCCAAGGGCGTCAATTTCACGCTGCTTAGCGCGGTCACGCCGTGTGAAGCGCGTGCCAGAAAAAATGAAAACCATACGACTTAACTCGAAGCTTCGCTGGGCTGTTGTCTCTGACCCTCGACCGTCAGACTGTACTTTGAGCGCCTGCATGTTTACTTAATAAGCCCACGTTGACTACAATTCAGATGGCCCCTAAAGCTCCTAGTCCTCGCGTATTATATCGTGCATCGCCATCGCGTTCATCGCCTCGTCCTTCTGGAAACACCGACTTTTTTCAACGATAACTAGGGGCACTTCAGAAGACATAAACCGAACGAACAAACAATATAGAAAAACAAGCAACGAGAACACTTCATTCCAACCGAGGTCCACACGCACCGTGAGCGGGAATCATAGCGATCACGCCACCATACGACTTTATACCATCATGCTTATTCATGGTCCTATGGATAGGGCAAATGCTTTGCTACTCGACCCCTCAACGGAAGATCGGGACGAGTATGTGTTTCCGTTCGGTCAATCCAGAATTTGTGACGTCGTGGGAAATGTACCGCCAAGCCACGCTACTCTGAAATTTCGAAACCAAGAAGTGCGTAGATTTGGGATTGTTGGTAAGACATGACTGAAGTGACTACTGCGCGTAAGACACAAGGACAAGAGAAGAGGACACACACAGCGCTGACTTTCAACAACCTTTATTTGCGGAAACGCGCCCCATGTATAAGTAATGATACCACATGCGTACAAGGGTTGATAGTAAACACGTGTTGGTGACAAAGGGATTACAGTTCATTTCTTTATATGCTGTTACAGCGCAAGCAAAGACAACTCTTTAATTATAACCGTTGAAATATGATATTTCTTTCTGTGATAGCGCTGCTGAAGGGGAACTCACACACGAGCTGCCTAATTTTGTTATGTGGAACGCTTCGATAATTTCGCGCGTCAACTGCGATCGGTGCTTGCTCAGCACCGTGCAACGCCTAAAGAGAGGCACACATCCGCAGTCACGGCAATGGATCCCAAGGTGGCCCTGAACCGTGCCATGCACATTATTATCGTGCTCCATTAACCGTTCGTTTAAGCAGCGTCCAATTTGCCTACGTATTTTTTCCCGCAAAATAGGGGAATCATATACGCCACTTTGGTGGTGCAGGGCAAAATGGGGTCCTCTGTGCTGAACGGGGAATTCAGGTCGACCTCAAGGAGGACCATTCACAAGCTTACAAAGGTTGGAAAGCTTCTCCGGAGCTGAAAAGACCACTTTGACGCCAGCTCGTTGCCCGATTTTTTTCAGCCTGTGAGACACGTTGAGCAAATAAGGAAGCATTGCAACACGGTTCCGAGGGATCGCTGCATCCTGAGGTTGGTCTTGCGCACCCTGCCTGAACTGCTTAAAAAGCTCTTCAGCTACAGCAGCTAACAGGACCTTAGGGTAACCGGCGCTTAAGAGGCGCTCGCCCTGCGCATGGAAACTCTTTTCACCCGAGTGCGGGCATGACCTTCTAAGGGCGTTGATGAGGCACACGTTAATAAGTCCCCTTTTCACCAGTTTTGAATGTGCCGAATGAAAAGGCAGAAGCGGTTTCCCACTTCTTGGTGCGAATTGCCAGCATAAGTGAGTGCTCGAAATGCACAGCTTAAGGTCCAAAAAACTATGGTCCAAGAAGCCACCGCTTCCAAAGAACCGAGTGCACACCGTTGGAGCCGTGGAACTTCCGGAGAAAGTTCGTGAGTTTCTAAGCCTCGGGCCGAAGTTCGCTGCAGAACCCCGCAAAGCGCCTCATGAACTACTCACCATGGTGCGACAAGTTGCTCGACGTGCCTCGGAAGGCGGGACGGACAGGTTCGTTTCTGAAGGCGTGGATGTGTTGTCACGTTTTAAGGCTCCCAGCTCTCTTTTACCGACTAAGAATGTTTTATCTTAAAAGCGCAGTCCTTGGTACTTTTACCTTCGGACAAAGAAGGTGGCTTCGTAATTTTACGATTCCATCTGTACAGGGATAAGGCCGCTCAGGCTATTAGTTGCGTTTACAAACGTAACGAGGCTTCACTTCCAAAAGTGAAATCGAAAGCCAAACGATTATGCGAGGCTCTTAAGTTAGACAAGCTGGCAAAAGTTATTGACGAATCAAAGAAGCTTAGCCTAGACGTATTTTTTACTGCAAAGACACACAAGATTGAGTGTCCTTTACGGGTAATCGTATCGGAAAATGGGACTTGGCAAAAAGCGGTTGCCTCGTTTTTACTGGGCATGCTTATTCTACTAACAATTGACGACCCCTTCCTGGTTAGAGACTCTGACGCTCTAATTAGGCTTTTACAATGTAATGACAAGGGACAAAAGGTTTTTTCGATTGATGTTAAAGATTTATATTACTCTCTTCCTCACGATGAGCTGCTTCAGTGTGTTGAGGAAAGTATTGACGCTTTTGGGTCAATTGCCTTTCCCAACGCCTCGGGTGTTTCGGTGGGTGGCTTTCTGGAATTGTTGATGTTGTATCTAGGATCCACTTATGTTTCTTGGGATGACCAACATTTTATTCAGAAAAGTGGTGTGTGCATCGGGTCATGTTTGGCGCCTGTTCTGAGCGATATCTTTTAGCGCACAAGGACCGTAGAATTCACAATTAGTTGCATTTTAATCAGTTGCACTTTTCTTCAGTTAAGGCTTGCAGGTTTGTGGATGAGTTCCTGGTGATTATTGATTGTTCCGATGACGATTTTCATTTTGCTGTTCCGAGACTTCTCAAAGTGTTCAGTGGACAATTACACCCCCTTGAACTCACACATGAGTTGTCTGGTAACTTCCTAAGTTTTTGGACCTTAAGCTGTGCATTTCGAGCACTCATGTATGCTGGCAATTCGCACCAAGAAGTGGGAAACCGCTTCTGCCTTTCATTCGGTATAGCGAGAGAACAATGCAGATCCATTTTACGTTCCTGATGCGTGCTTCGCATTTCCGTGATTCCCACTGCGCATGGGATCTGCCGTCCTTTTTTTCTTTTTTACTATGAAATCACTGGGTGTCACACTTATTGAACTGAATGTTATGAACACTCCTCGTCAGCACATTTCAGCAATATTTGCAGTATTCAGGACACTGTTAAAAATACCAATGCTGCGCGAAGTGATAAACATATCCACACTACATTGTTTCGCGCAACAACCAGGCGAGTGAGACGTGAGATGTTTTGCAGCTCGGAGTTTTCAAAGATGTCAAACACAAAAGGAGCGACGGAGCAAGCGAACAATGCATATAAACAATCAGATGACGAGGTATGTCCTGCGTTCTCAGCCAGCTGTCGCCGGTAACACCCTAAAATACACAATGTATTCGGGCTCTATGCGCAGTCATCTCTCGCAATGGCAGCCAACTAGAAATGGCTGCTTCAAAGAAATTGCTGTATAGTATCGAGTTGAGTCTTGGGGCTTGACGGATTCTACACGAGAACCAAAAATGGAAAGGCAGCTTCTAGTATCCTTTCTCCTGATTGCTTGTTTTGTGGTCACGGACTGCAAACATCCGTGGCAGCTAACAAAGAAATTGCATATAAGAAAGGTAATGTACTTTCTTTTGATTTTCATGGATTTATTTATTTACTGAACAAGGCATCTGGTGCCACTGCATGACCTGTAACGAATCGCACGCCTTCCTTTTCAGTAGTTATTTACGCAATGCTAAAGGTCAATCCAACAGCTTTTTAATTGTGTAGCTCATTAGAAACAAGGAATGATTTGTGGTTTCATTGCTGGTAGAAGCACTAGGTGACTATCGCAAGTAACTTTCTGGAGAAGTAAGTAATTAGTTGAAAACATGTATTGAATACGCTGGTATTAAGGTCACACGTCTGAGAAAGAAAGACAGGAAGAATGAAAGAAAAAAATCCGGCAGATTCGATGCATCGTGGGAATCGTCATCATGAGAAGCACTAAACGGGGCAGTCGTCTATCCTAAATTGCTTTGCATGGAGCCAAGTGCTGCGAGTAGCATGAACGTCCTGTGCGCCAATTTAGTAGTCGTGCGCGTGACGCGGGGTTGCAAGGCTCCTTGGCAGTACTGTGATGCACAGTGTCACACTGCGATTCTTGTGGGCGTTAGGGCAGAGACGCCTGTTATGTCGAACAGAAACACTGAATACGGTGCGTTAATGCGCGTACCATAAGCCTGTTTCGTTGGTGTTCCTACAGGCTCGAGATCAGCTCGACGGGCTAGTCTTCAGCCCACCCGCATTTCTTCGTGGTCGGAGGCTTCGAGAAACGCCTCCCGAAGCAGCGAAGCCCAGCGAACGCTTCTCAACGTTTCACACTCTGCTCAGCGTAAAGACATTCCCGTTGGGCCAGAGACTGTGGAAGAAGCGGCACGCTTGGCCGCGGCTTGACGCCACTATGTCTACTGGGGAAAAGGGACTGAGAGAGATAGAGACGGGAGAAAAGCCGTAGTGGAGGGCTTAGAAAATTTTGCTCACCTGGGGTTCTTTTAAAAGAAGAGAAAGTTGAGTGAGTTGGTGAAGGTCCATGGTGAAAAGAACAGGCCTGCAAAACACGGACACAGGGGGAAGAAGTGGACAGCACGAACGCCGACTATCAATTGAAGCAGAGCACAGAAAGAAGGCACACAACTTATCTGCGCATGCTCAGGAAAGGTAACGCCACCTGTCAAACGGTTACACCTGCCGGTCTACGGAATAGACAACTGTTAAGGCATTTTATCTCTTCTCTGTTTAAGCTAATCGACAACTGACTCACGCACGCGCTTCCACTAATACCGATAACATTAACAAGAAAAGAGTCGTGAGTATTCCGAACATCCGCGCAGTTTCACACAGGGTTAAGAAAGTGGAGAGTAGATATGGTGTTAACGTTGTGTTTGATTTGTGGGGTTTAACGCCCCAAAACCAGCTCTTGATTTGATTTGATTTGTGGGGTTTAACGTCCCAAAACCAGCTCTTATTATGGGGGACGCGGTAGTGGAGGGCTCCGGAAATTTTGACCAACTGGGGTTCTTTAACGTGCACTGACATCGCACAGCACACGGGCCTCAACATTTCGCCTCCATCGAAATGCAGCCGTCACGGCCGGGATTCGATCCCGCAAGCTTGGCATCAGCAGCCGAGTGCAATGACCACTAGACCACAGTAGCGGGGCGTTAATGTTGCGTTTACGGCTCCCAATAAGTTAGGTAGGATTCGTGCTCCCCTGCTTAGAAGAAATGAGCTGATGGAAGGAAATAAGCGAAGAGATATCTGTCAGGTAAAGCTAAAAGCCAAAGATAATTGTACCCACTGTCGCACGGGTGCGGTTTACAAGATTTCTTTTGGCTGAGGACGTTTTTATGTAGGGCAAAGAGCGCGTTGCATTAATCAAAGAGTAATTGAACATAGAATGTCGCTATAAGGTGGAACGCCGTCTAGTCTATCTTTGTACTGCCAGGTCTGTAACTGCACGCCCATGTTAGAGGAAAGCGAAATCCTGTGCAGACGTAAGGATGAAGAAACGCGTTTAATGGTCAATGCCAGGCATATCGGTATTAGTGGAAGCGCGTGCGTGAGTCAGCCGTCGATTAGCTTCAACAGAGAATAGATAGAATGCCTTAGCAGTTGTCTATCGCGTAGACCGGCACGTGTAACCATTTGACAGGTGGCGATACCTTTCCCGAGCATGCGCAGATAAGTTGTGTGTCTACTTTCTTTTTCGCCTCTGTGCTCTGCTTCACTTGATAGTCGCCGTTCGTGTTGTCCACTTCTTCCCTTTGTGTACGTGTTTTGCACGCCTGCTCTTTTCACCATGGAGTTCTTTAACTTCCACTGGACCACGCACAGTACGCGGGCCGCTGGCATTTTAACCTCCATCAAAATTTCGACCGACTGACCACTGGAATTTTCGCCTCCATCGAACATGCTTGTTATGGCCACAGTTCAATCGCAAACTCCACGAAACAGCAAGCCTCTTTCTCGCTTGCTCACACAGAATATGTTCTCTTCACATTCTGAATGCTTGTTTCGACTTGTAGCGGAACCAGCATCAGCGTCCGAGATGTTCACCCCAGCATTAGAGAGGTGATGTTGGCACGGGCATTCGTGCGCTAGAGTTGCGAGACAGTCATTCAAACAACCTTCCGATACACAGCGGTCGCGTCCAGCTCTCTCGGCGTCTCTCGGCAGGTCAAGATTTCGTTGGTTTGCGAGGTCGCTAGTCGTCACAGTTCGGTGACGTGGACGTGACCGTGGGCGCAAGCTCTTGTGGCAGGCGGGTCCTTTACTAAAGCAGACCCTAAAAGTTATATGGCCTCCGACACGAAAACTTCGCAGCTGAGATAGCTCGCGGGATCGATTTTCGTGGACATGCATATGTCATCTACAAAATCTCAACAGCGAACGCAGCTCGGAAGGGAACCTAATTGATTATTTAAGTTCGTGTGCGTAATCGAGCGCTGCACACCACACCATGCGACATCGACAACACGAAAAGTACCCCAAAAGGACCACAAGGGGACCATGGTCTGAGCACTGCAGCCAGCAGTGATGACTTCATCGCCACCATTGCCTGTCTGCCGTCCTGCGTTAGTAGACTCCCGGCGATACGAGGCCTCGAGCAAGTCGTTGCCACCCGACGACAATGACACGAACAACGACAACAAAGCACAGGACATTCGACAGGCGAAACACCACAAACGCGTGTTGCCGGTCGTGGGGAACTGCGGCGCAGGTCTGTGTGGTCACGTGATCGAATTTGTTCACCCATTACCAACGCTAGGTGGCGCCAGTTTCGCCCAACGATTTGTCGTTCTTGGAATTCTGCCAAACCGAACTGAAACTACTCGGTAATAAACAGACCGGAAGTGGTTGATCATCTCACGGGATCGAGCAATTGATCGTCCACACTATGACTGACAGGTACGCAATTAATATTGGAAGAAAAAAGAACATCAGATGAAAACTTCTAAGCCAGTGCCTTATTAAAATTCAAACAGCTGTGAAGCACACACACCATCCTCGGGCTAAGCATGATGGGTGTGACGCGTCAAATCATCGTTAGTCGTGACGTCCATAGGTTCATAACGTACGGTCCGAATTTTGATGCAGAAAAAAATGAACGAGTCGACAGGACAACACCGAGTCGTAGGCGGCTAGATAGATAGATAGATAGATAGATAGATAGATAGATAGATAGATAGATAGATAGATAGATAGATAGATAGATAGATAAACGTACGGTCCGAATTTTGATGCAGAAAAAAATGAACGAGTCGACAGGACAACACCGAGTCGTAGGCGGATAGATAGATAGATAGATAGATAGATAGATAGATAGATAGATAGATAGATAGATAGATAGATAGACAGATAGATAGATAGATAGATAGATAGATAGATAGATAGATAGATAGATAGATAGATAGATAGATAGATAGATAGATAGATAGATAGATAGATAGATGCAGTGAAAGCGGTTGAAGCAAATTCGTCAAGAAACGACTCGCACTGAAAGAAAAATCTCTTGTAACTCACAGGAAACTACATTTCCTAGCCATGAAATACGTAGCTCTTTCCGCACTCTGTTTTATTGCGAGAAAAACTTTTCGCTTTCAGAAAAATCCTCGCTTAGCCATGGGCGACTTTGAGAAAGTGTGCGTGTATCGCATTCATCTCTATTAAAAACCTGCCGGACGCCCACTACCATAATTCGACGAAACCATGATGCCATAGTGGTTACAGTGGTGCACATAGTGGGGACATGGTATCTCGTTGGTTGTGTGCATGGTGGGACATGTAAGGACTTATTATTGACCCATTTCGTCTTCCTTGCATCCAGGTCTATTTCTCTACTATTAACAGGGACCGCAATAGAGGAGAATGTCACGAGAGGCTCACACAGTAGCCGTATTCTCCGAACCAGAGAAGACAAACTACATGCGCAACTGCTGTTGTGGTTCAGTGTTCTCTCTGCATCCGCGTTCAGCACAGTCAGCGAGACCTAGATTCATATGAGGGCCTGGCGGGTGTTCGAATGGTTCTAATGAAGCATGTTCTAATGATATCTTAAGCGTCTCTTTCAAAGTTCAAACGCCTATGGCGCACACCCGGTCACGGGTATGATCCACACGTGGTTGCAGTAGCATTAGTCGTGACGCACATGACGAGTACACCATGTGAATAGTGGATCACTCGCACGTGTTCGTCATAAATTAGCGCCCTACCACCCGGACCTTGGTGCATATCGGGTGAACGAGACAGCCGCAAGAACACCGAAGTAGATAGATAGATAGATAGATAGATAGATAGATAGATAGATAGATAGATAGATAGATAGATAGATAGATAGATAGATAGATAGATAGATAGATAGATAGATAGTGTCAAAGTTTCTCGAGTTCACCAAGAAATGCTGGGCATTTAATAATAGTTTCTTGGGTTTTACATCCCTAAAACAACGATGTTACCATGAGAGTCAGCGTATTGCAGGCGTCCGATAATTTCGTCCACTTGGGGCTCTTTAAGGTGCACTGACGTCGCACCGCACAGGGGCCTCGACATTTCGCCTTCATAGATATTTAGCTGCCGCGGGCAGGATTGATTTGTGATTTGTGGGGTTTAACGTCCCAAAACCAGTTCTGATTATGAGAGACGCCGTAGTGGAGGGCTCCGGAAATTTCGACCACCTGGGGTTCTTTAACGTGCCCTGACATCGCACAGCACACGGGCCTCAACATTTCGCCTCCATCGAAATGCAGCCGCCATGGCCGGGATTCGATTCCGCGACCTTCGGATCAGCAGCCGAGTACCTTAGCCACTAGACCACCGTGGCGGGGCGCCGCGGGCAGGATTAGATACTGCAACCTTCGGATGAGCAACCGAATGCGATAGCCAATAGATACACTATAGTGGGGGGGCGGCACCAGCAAAGCATTGACAGTGTTGAGAGCCTTACGCCTCCTATGAATAGCGACAATGAAAACAGCCCTTACTCTTGTTCATAGGGCAGCAGTGTGGGAGAACACTCACCCTAATTTTTCCAGGACCCACGCTCACCCGCACTCGTACTCACCTCCACTCGCACTCACTCGCACTCGCGCTCACTTCCACTCACTTGCACTCAATCGCACTCGCACTCGCTGGCACTCCCTCGCACACACACTCACCTCCACTCGCACTCACTTTCACTCCCACTCACTGGCACTCACCCGCACTCGCACTCACTTCCACTCACACTCACTGGCACTCACTCGCTCTCGCACTCACTTCCACTCACACTCAGTGGCACTCACTCGTACTCGCACCCACTCGAACTCGCACTCACTTCCACTCACACTCACTGGCACTCACTCGTACTCACCTTGACTCACACTCACTCGCACTCACTTCCACTAACACTCCCTGGCACTCACTCGCAGTTGCACTCACTTCCACTCACACTCCCTGGCCCTCACTCGCACTCACCTTCACTCACATTCACTGGCACTCGCACTCGCACTCACCTCCACTCACACTCAGTTGCACTCACTCGCACTCGCACTCACATTCACTGGCACTCTCTCGCACTCACCTTCACTCACACTCACTGGCACTCACTCGCGCTCACTTCCACTCGCACTCACTGGCACTCACTCGCACTCGCAATCACTTGAACTCGCACTCACTCGCACTCACTGGCGCTCACTCGCACTCGCACTCACTTGAGTGCGAGTGAGTAAGTGCACCCATGAGTGAGCGCGCTGACCTATGCTCTTGTTTCAGTTCGTAAGTACGCAAGAAAACATTTGGACCTACAAAACGAGCGACAGAAGACACATCAAGTGCAAAGTGGACGTCAAACAGTTTGAGACGAGATCAGCAGTATTCTTCAATGAGTGGTACAAGGCAGGAAGGTTAAAGTAAGAACCTTACCGCTTTTTTTTAGTTTGTAACGTTACTATCCATATAAACTGTTGCTCTGTTTTTCTACAGGGTCTACGGTGGGTACAAAGGAGAGTTCGATCAGATGCACCAGGCCTGCATGTCTGTTTCTAACAAAGGTACTGTAACACGACGGTACATAACATTTGCTGAATTGCACAGAACAGCTAAATCCGATATGTCGCACTCGCGTCTGTTTCTTTACCTCAGCGAGGAGCTGTCGCTGTAACGGCAACTGATTAACGTTATACCGAAATAACCGTGTTTTTGTAGAGAGTTCGTGCAAGTGCGAAGACTATTGTAGCTTCTAGAGGTTTGACTAGTACTGAAGGATCACCGTGAAACGTCCTATGAATACTAATTGGTCACATTTGATATGACAATGCCACACAATGATCATGAGGCTCGACGGGGTAGGGAGGGCTCCGGGTTAATTTATACCACCCAAGGTGGTCTTAATCTCTTGGATGATATATCCCAAGGTGATGTTCATCCCTTCGGTGATCTTAATGTAAGCACATGATGCCTTTTTGCATTTCGCTTACATTGAAATTATCCGATGAACCCCTTGACATATCTCTCTTAAGGAGGCGCTCTATCGAAAAACGTTTCCTTTCGCGTTCGGAAATTACATTTCAATAATACGAAAGAAACATATTTCCTGCATTAAGACGCTTAGGATACGGACATATACGGAACTGAAATTCACGTAAAGACGCCACTCCACGCACTAAGACATGTCCTGTCACAAATTTCTGCCGGTGCCTCCTAACCCTAACATAAAGAACTTATCGGTAATGATGATATGAACACGCGCACCTGCTTTCGTTTGTTTTGCGGGGACCGGTTCTTTCTCTGTCACGCGCATTATCGCTCGACACTGGCCGCTCTTGAACGCTCACGTATGTACCTTCGGAAATGTTGCTGACTGTCATACTGAGCCCATGAACGACGCGTCTACGAGCACAGGTCTTGCTCAAGCAAAAGTGATAATGTTGGAGTGTCCTCTGAATCATGAAAAAATCTTCACCTGTTCAGTGGTTCAGCAGTTTTTATTGCGAAGATTTCTTTTCGAACTTTATTCACTTTCACCCTACTATCTATCTATCTATCTATCTATCTATCTATCTATCTATCTATCTATCTATCTATCTATCTAGCGGCCTACTTCTCGGAGTTGTCCTGGTCTTGTCCTTTCCCAGGTGTACACGCAAGTGTGGATCGCAGGGCAGAGATGTATGACGAATATGAGTGATTGGTCCTTACACTAGTAACATGATATACTCGTCTTGTACGCCACGGTTAACGACACTGCAATAATGTGTGGCTCATGGCCGTAACGCTCGGCCCTCCTTCGGCCAGTGTGTGCCGCAGGCATTTGATTTTATGTAGTCTATGATCAATCAAGGACCAACTATATTTGGCATTTACCATATCGTTGGAACACAGTTAAAATTAACAAATGCCAACCCGTTTGTCATAGACTGCACTTGAAATGTAGACATAAAAAGCAGACAGAGACACACGTAACCCGTAACGGGCAGAGGGGTACCGACCCCAGACCCCCAGGTGCCAAGCAAGCATGATACCACTAAGCTACGGTGGCTCCTCCGACAAGATATAGACTAGGTATGCCTAATGTGCCGGCATTTCTTATGGTGAAGCTGGGACAACGTCAGTTGAGCTTGTAATGTGCGTTATGCTCTATCAGAGCAATCCAAGAAACAATAGATATATTCTACCATCACACGAGGTACTTTCTTCCACGTTTGCTCGATCCGATAAGAATCGTTCAACAAACAACGTTCGCAATGAACACGTTAGTGCACTGTATCGTGCATTTTACTTCGACAAAATTTACGTCTGTGCTGCGCAGTAATTCTTTTCTGGGGTTTTACGTCCCAAAACAAGCTATGATTATGAGAGACGCCGTAGTGGAGGGCTCCGGAAATTTTGACCACCTGGGGCACTGACACCGCACACTACACGGGCCTTAGCATTTCACCTCCACCGAAATGCAGCTGCCGCTGCACGGATTCGATCCGCGACCCTCGGATCGCCAACCGAGTACCATAGCTATCAGCCGCCGTGGCGGAGCTATCACGTCGTACCATTAGCTAGCATTGAGTCGCCACGATCCTGTCGACGTTGCTGGGTAGTCCATGTGTTAAGCAAACACTCATGGGCTTAATCCTTTGAGGCCCATGTATTGCAACGTGACTCACCAACTTGAAAGGTCAATAGCCGATTTTGTGGTAAGAATGGAAGGTTAATCTTCTGCTAGAGCTCATATGTAGCATCTGCTCTGCATATGCTGGCAAGTTGGCACACTTATCAAAACGAGGGAACGTGCTAATGAAGAGAAAAAATAATCACTTCCGCTGTTGCCGTGGTTCGCTGAGGAATCTTCTTCTTTCATTGCGTTGAGAAAAGGCGTTTACATTAGTTTCCTATATAATACTTGTGCACTGACTCTTCTACATTGCTATAGACCACCGAAGTAATTTGTAATATTAAATTAGAAAATAATATTTACAACATGGCTAAATAATAACGAGTTCATAAATTTGGTGGCTAATAAGTGGTGCTTGAGAAGTGAGATCACATTTTGTTCATTGAGGTAATGATTACCATCACATAAAACTGATAAAATGATACGTGCGGTAATGATATCGATCACATAAAATTGTAAATAGCACTTGTTTTCGTTAAACCGAAATAATTTGGGCCTAGAAGAGTTAATACTACTAGGAACACTTGGCTTAATGCCAAACACTTCGTCATAGGAAATTTACTGAATGCTTCGCGTGACACTGATTAGAACAATACGTGGGAGTCGGGGATCTTTTTTCTATCGACTGCCGATGATCTCCTTCGCAATTACCGTTCTCCAATAAGAGTTGCTTTCTTTTCTGGCCGCCGGATCACCCAACGAAATATTTTATTGAAAAACAGCTTTGAGCCTGCGCCCTTCAACTTAACAACCACGTTTCATCTAGTGGAAGTACTTCCTTTTTTATGTACCGGACACCGTCCTGCAACCGCGAGCCAAGCCCAAGCTAATGAGAAGACACCAACGCCGACCCCGAGCAACGAGCTAGCCGCAGGCAGCAACGACGACCACCAGAGTACGGCCCTTTGCCCGATAAGACCCGAAAAACAAAAGAAAATTGTGACCGCTACAGCTACAGCCCTGGTGCCATCGTCTGAGATCGTGATGTATCAACCCAGGGAGCCGCCGACTTTGCGAGGGTCACCTTCCGAAGACCCCGAATGCTGGCTGGAAGCATGCAAACGGGTGGCCAGGTTCAATAAATTAAACTTTCAGGAGAAACTGAGCCACGTCTCCTTTGTTCTTAAAGACAGCGCCAGGAGGTGGTTCGTGAACAAAATGTAGACCCTAGACTTCGTGGCAAATTTTTAGCATGCTGTTTTTGGCCATCTTCACAAGCGTCATCCGCAAGCAGCGCGCTGAAGCACTTCTAAAAAGCCGTAATGAGCATCCAAACGAGAGCGTCAAAATCTACACCGATGAGATGATCAGCCCCACCCTCCACTCTTATGTCTAGGGAATCAAACGTTCGCTTCCTCAAGCTACCACATGGCGGAAGCTACAGCCTGCTGCCTTATCCAAACCAGCTAGCGTATCATAGATCATACCCTGAGACTGCCACGACAGCACCTGCGAGGTCTGTGGTCCTAGGGTGCTGCACTGAAACTCGCTCTGGGACTGTGAGGAAACAAAAACCAAATTAATTATACGAGATGTTCTCCCACGAGGGAGGACGATGCCCGGCACAGCGCCAAGCTCTCCTGACCCCATTTAGGCCGTCCAGCAGGCAAGGTTAGCGGCGACTGGTATGGGCCTGGACTTGGCATGGGCCTGGTATCGGCTATAGTATCGGCTGTACTGGTGTGGGCCTGGACGTGGGACACCTGAGCCTCGGCCATTAATCAACAAAACACTACAAAATTTCGCCAACCAAATGTAGGGAGTCGAGGAGAAGCTCTTTAATGGACTGATGCGTAGTCGACGCTCCATAGTTCAATATCTACTCTTGGATGCAATGACGATCAAGAAAACTTTTGGCATGCACAACCGGCGATACAACCGCCGTGCGGCGCCACACTACGCTGAAATCCAAGCAGACCGCTACAACTACTTGAAAAGATCCATAAGGGCTGTCGATCGTAAATAGCGGGATCGTTCCCGTCAGTTTTTGCAGAATGGGCATCCCCATTTCATTCTGGGGAATCACCGCAATTCAGTTCCCTTCGACATCTGAGAATGAAAAAGCTTCGCCCATTGCACTCCGGGAATGGCCGGACATCTAAATTCCCTCCGTCCAATACCTGAATGTAAGAAAGACATCTTGATAGTTTTATTGGGTTACCAATAAGTGCACCGTACAATGGTGTCATCATACCGGTTAGGAACTGCAAATATACGCAAAACACGGTGCCTTGTCGAGGGACAGGGGTGTCCTATCTCGCGTAGTACAACCACCGTACCAAGGCCCATAAGGGCAGCTCTCCAGCTACATGTAGTATTAGTATGGTCAGCATGCTTTAAGGGCATGTCATGTTTTAAAATAGTTTCAACTTAAATGACGGCAGAGCGTATTTTTGTGCTGACAAAAATAGTGTTCAAGACGACACTATGTTCACTAAGCAATTTTATCACGCGTCTGTAGCGACCGTGACAAAACTGCTTGGTGCACGGCAAGTGCTCCTCACAAGCACGGACGGGGTGTGGAGAACACTGTGTTCGCCTATGCGCAGGCTTGTGATGTCTTGTTGCTCGCAAAGCTTATTTACGTGCGTCAGGTACCAAGTAGCCCGGACTGTGCATAATTTGTATGTCATCATCATCATCAGCAGCAGCAGCAGCCTGTTTAGGTCCACTGCAGGACGAAGGCCTCTCCCAACGATTTCCAATCCACCCTATCCTGAGCGAGTTGATTCCACTTTATGCCTGTAAACTTTTTAATTTCATCGCTCCATCTAATCTTTTGCCTGCCTCTGTTACGTTTTCCCTCTCTTGGTATCCATTCCGTTGCTCTTACTGTCCGTCTGTTATCTTTCCTCCTCATGACATGTCCTGCCCAGGTCCACTTCTTTCTTTTAATTGATATAATAATATCGGCTATTCCTGTCTGTTCTCTGATCCATTCCGCTCGTTTTTTATCTCTTAGCGTTACCCCCAGCATTTTTCTTTCCATTGCACGTTGCGTGCTCCTTAGTTTTATCTCTAGTTTTTTCGTTACCCTCCACGTTTCTGCGCCGTACGTTAGTACTGGGAGAATGCAGTGATTGAATACTTTTCGTTTTAGTGAGAGCGGTAAGTTTCCAGTCATGATTTCATAATGCCTTCCGAATGCGCTCCAGCCCAACCTTATTCTACGGAGAATTTCTTTTTCATGGTTAGGAGTTCCTGTTATTAACTGTCCCAGGTATACGTATTCGTTTACACATTGTAAGGGTTCATTCTTGATTTTAAATTTCTGTTCCTTAGCTAGGCTATTGAGCATAACTTTGGTCTTTTGCCTATTCATTCTTAATCCAATTTTAATACTTTCCCTGTTTAGGTCATCAATCATGTTTTGTAGTTCGTCTCCATCATTGCTAAATAGCACAATGTCGTCTGCGAATCTTAAATTGCTGAGATATTCTCCGTCTATTCGAATTCCCTTATCTTCCCAGTCTAGACGTTTAAAGATTTCCTCTAAACATGCAGTGAATAGCATCGGGGATATCGTATCTCCCTGTCTCACGCCTCTCCCGATCGGGATTGCTCTGCTTTTCTCATGTAGGAGTAGTGTGGCTGTGCAATCTTTGTATATGTTGTTGATGATTTTCACGTACATGTCAGGTACCCCTTGTCTACGTAGAGCTTCTAGAACTGCTTGTATTTCTATCGAGTCAAATGCTTTCTCGTAGTCGATAAACGCCATATAAAGAGGTTTGTTATATTCCGCGTACTTCTCAATTACTAGGTTGATAGCGTGGCTGTGGTCCATTGTCGAGTAACCTTTCCTAAAACCAGCTTGTTCTCTCGGTTGATTAAAGTCGAGTGTTTCTCTTATCCTCGTAGAAATTACTTTTGTAAATAGCTTATATATTACTGGGAGTAGGCTAATTGGTCTATAATTTGTATGTACGCGAAAATATTTTTGCTACAAGGACGTCATCCAAACGGGCCCCAATGACACCATAGCGTTACATTTAGAGGCGAATATTAGGCCCACTTGAAGTTCTTAAGGTGATAATAAATATAAATATTGCGCAGCACATCGAAACATGACTGCGGGCACTGATGTGTAGGAAGGCTTGCATTATCCGTCTTCTCTCTTTCAGATACTAGAAATCGGCAGTGCATGGTTTATTACAGTAACGGCTCTGGATGTGCTGTGATTCAAGTGAAAACAGAGAGCGGTGGGTTTTTATTGTAGTTCCTATTTTTAAAATAACTTAGACGTATCCAGTGTGCAAACTTCAGTTCATTATTCTGACGCTAGCACCAAGCCACATTATGTCCGGCACAAGACCGTCAAAATTATCAGCGTACAAAAAGTGCTTTTAATGCCGAAAAAAAAACGATTCCCTTTGTAAAAGCATGGAGTTTGGAGCTTGCTAAACTATACATCCTGTCTTTAAATAGTACGCTCCCGCGCGGACAACTCGGAGGTAAATGATGCCCATCACAAGGCCAATGTGTTGAGCAGCATTATGGGGTGCATTCTTTAGGTACCACGCTCGATGCAAACTTTTAATATAATTTAATCCTTAGTATTTGCTTGTAGCACACGTAACAAAGTAGGGTGCCTCCGTGCCAGCGCCGCCGTTCAGGGTGGAGACAACCTCCCGCCATATTGAATCACACAAGCAGTGGGATTCAGCTGCGCTGGCGTTTATGAGCAGGTTTCGGCTCGCACCTGGGTGTCGAACGAAGCGCGGGCACCAAACAGACGCGCAACCACTCGCTGAGATTCAAAATAGCATTGCAGCGGCCAACGGTTGCCGCCATCCCGTACGGCTACGCTGTAACGATGAAATAGGAGGAAATTAGGAGGACTACCACTTCGCAGTGGTAGTAATACAGCGGAACCCTTGGGGCGCCGCCACTTCCCCACCGAGGCTCCGGCGGCAAGTTTGTCAATACCGCACAAGTGTGAATGCGTTCAAGGATAACAGGGAAATGTTCAAGGTTATGACGCGCGCGAGCGTGCTTCTTATTCCCTTCATCGCCCCCGCTCCCCCCTCCCTTAAACTCCTTAGACGATGCTACTCCCAGATTACTTGTAAGGTTTTGCACGGCCCCTTTACCTTCTCTTCCCAACCGGAGCCTGGGAATGAGTATAAAGTATGCTAATTTATTTAAATGTTTTCGTCGCCTAGCCTCTGTGAGGCATCCCCATCGGAATGGACGTGTCGACACAATCGGCTAAAGATATCCCAAGCCGCTGCAGGATTTGCTGGATGAAATCATCGTTGTTTGATGCACCACGTAGAAATGACAGAAGCCAACACATTGGCTGCGACTCCGTCAAGGGCAGCTGTCCCCGCTAAACTTAGCCCTCTGTCCGACCGCGCTGACAGGTCACTATGAATCCGCCCCCTGAAAATCGCAACCAAATGTCCTTAAGTTAGGGGCGTCCAAAACATACTTACTTCGTTCCGAGGACAATATTATTCTATTTTAAGGGCTCCCGAAACCAATGCTTTCCTTTTAGGGCCACAATAAGAAAAGGCCTAAAATTCCTGTCGACAAGGCTTTAAGCGGCAATAAAGAGGATGTAACATGGTTCTGCATAGTTCACAGTAGAGGAAGTAAGCCATTGAAAAACATCAAAATGTCTCACAGATCAAAATGTTTAAAGCACAGTCGCTATTGGTTTGGCTTCGGCGCCCTTGATTGTCACAACCACGGTGTAATATTTACGGAGGATAAAACCTGCCACACTGCTGTATGCACTGATGCGTCGCCTTTCAGGTGAAACGGCAAGATATCATAATGTGAAAAAGCTGAACGCGAATGCCGAAATGAACGATGCATAATCAATTTTAATTCGGATATATATTATACGACTACCTATAGTAACCATCTCTATGCAATGAATATTGAACAGTAGCGTAGACAGTTGGGTTAGATGGTAGAAATGAATTATTGTAGCAGCTGAAAAAACGGAGACAAAGACGCGGAACACAAAGGACCAACTGCTGACTCGCAACTTGAAAAATTTGTTTCAGTGTACACACAGGAAAAATAAACAAACAAACCAACCGTGTGCAACGCGGAAATGAATTATTCAGTCAGGATAGTCTGAGGATCACTTAACAGAACACATGCTATAAGTGTCTTGTCAGTGAAAGTGATATTGACTCGAGCATACGTCTGCCATTCGAAGAGTTTTAATCGGACAAAGAGTCTGCATTTCTGCTGAGCACCTTTTCTCTTGAGTGATCCTCGGGTTACTAACTAGATTACCACTTTCCGCTTTGCACTCGGTGCTTTTCTTTGCTTCGTTTTCCTTTGTCTTCTTCGAAACAATTTTTGTTTTCGAGTTGCGAGTCAGCGATCGCCCTGTGTGTTTCGTGTCTTCTTTCTCTTCGTGTTTATAGCACTGCTACAACAATGACTGCACTGCTGCAAATGTAATGAATCATACGCGACCATGCGTATGTGCCGAAAGAGGACAAAGACGGCGGACTGTGCCGCGATCGCGAGGGGTGGTCGTGCCCATGACAACCAATGCAGCGCGTTCCCAGACCTTGGGTTCTAGGTCTCGCTGTCAACGATGACGAAGCTGGTCGCATTAGGTGGAAGTTACTGAGGTCCTTCGCCGTCCTGTAGCCTTCCGCTGGGACCCTGCCAAGAAAGTTTTCGGGGAATGGCCTCACTGGCAATCAGGCCATAGTCGTTCGTCCTCCTCTTCCGTCGGTACATGGCTGCGTCTGCTTCATGTTACACACCTTTTTCTTCAACTGACAAGTTTACGCTTTCTTTACTCATAGGATTTTTTTTCGAAGAACTACGTCTTTAAAGGTGCCCTGACACAGTTGGAACATTTTGAACACTTAGCTTTCCTTTCTGTTGCTTTTCTTTTCTAGGGGAAACTTATCACGACCTTCGCGTCCAGGAGCCCTACATAAGGCTTGGCGTCAGCGAGAAATGTTTCGAAAAGTTTGCGAAGTACGAGACTGGAGGACGGGTTATATACGACGCCAGTTGTAACGACATATTTGCTGAAAGAAGAGGTTCTCCTCGACAAAGAACGAAGTCATGACTTGTGAATGAATCATGAGGAGAGGCTCTATGCACGCGCTGTATATATCTGACGGTGTCTATATTGCATATCCTTGCGGGAAAGCCAATGAAATGGAGAATAAAATGTGGAGAATTGTAGCATGAACTACTCCTCCAGAGTATTGTTGCATTGCCCCTCGCAGCATAGCACTCCTCATGCACCCTTTTTCCTTCTTCATTTTCACGTGTCATTCCTTTGTTACTGGAAAACCACCTGCACGAATTCTGCAACGCTGGAAGTACAGTAGCTCATGATCTGTTTCGGTGTGAGTCGCATTCAGGAACGAAACCCTGGCAGATGGTTTTCACCTTGAAGTGTTCACGGTTACGATACGTAACTAACAAAGCAGCCGCAGCTCAATAAGCAGTTTATGAAAGGTAACCCTCAAGAAATAAGTAATTTCGCAGGTGCGGCCAGTTTCTCTCAAAAGTTGAGAGCAGGCTAGGTGTGCCAACGAGACATGACACAGAATCACACCTGAGGGCATAAATTGCTGCCAGCGAAGGATGATTTGCATGCGATTGTTGCCGTTCACTTCCCTGTTTGGCTCAATTCAAGGATGGAAAAATGGCTAAGGAACCATTGCCCAACCGGCGACGTTCGGGCAAGTTCTAAGCTAATTACGTGTAACGCACTAAGTGCGCAGTGAAACAGTATGTTAGCGCTGCTCAAATGCAGTACGCGCTCCCATTAGAAAAACTGCTGGCCCGCATTTGCGTTCTGGTAAGTACTGAAAATATTTCATACATTATTAGGGGCGAAGCTCCTTATGGCATCACCTGGGCGGTTCTCGGTTGTCGATGCATCCTGCGTAGCCAGTAGCGTCTCCCTTAGCATACAACAGATGGCGCTGTCCCATAGAGATGCGCTTGTATACGTCGCTTCTTCCTGTTTCGTCCTTGTCCCATTTTGCGCCACCGTCTTATATTAAAGATGCATGCAAACTGCAGTTGGGTGACGATACACGAGATGGCGCTGTACTCATTCTGTGTCGTCATCTCCATTTCTCGTCTCGTTTCCGAGAGGGCGCTGTCCCATAGACATGCGTACAATATGGCAGTTGGGTGAAGGTACGCTAGATGGCGTTGGCGGTGCAGCTGCTCTCCGATTGGCTGCTGCGCGGAGGGCGCTCCTCTCATTCTCCTGGATCGTCGCCGTACGTGTCGGATCGCGCTTGGTGGACCATGGACGATGAGACAAAAATTCCGAACGCTGTGTCCGAAGCGCGGAATCGAACCAGGGACCCCTCGCTTCCGAAAGCGCGGCGCTAGCCACTACGCCACGAAGCGCACATGGACGCATGCGCCACGATGACAGTAAATACCCAACATTCACGAAAGACTGCGCGTTTCTAACGCGTTTGTGCTAGCGCGTTACGGCCCGTGTAAGAAGCTGGTGTAAGACGCTGTGGCGTCTCCGCCTTGTACTCTCTCAGCAGTCATGTGATGGCGTCGGCAAACGCGGTGCGCGCTTCGGCCCGTGTAAGGGGCTGCGTAAGACGTCTTTACATGATGATCGACTGGGCGAATTACACGGAAGTTTCACGGTTTACCGATGATTCCCTCTGGAGCTTTGCCCACTCATCATCATTCACCCCGTGGATATGCTGTGATTTTTTTCCTCGTTATGCGCATGTTTTGCGAGAAGTTATACTGTGAAAAGCAATAGTTATTCACCACACAATTATGCCAACACAGTACTCTAACAACCATCAACGCAAGGTATATCACTTGATTATGCCAAGCACTCATTCTCTTTATTATTTTTGTCACATCTTAATTGTACTGATAAAATATCACAGCGGGAAGCAAGTAACAACAAATACTAAACGCCATAATGAGGGATTATTATTTATTACACATGTGTGGCCACTGCAATGCATTCTGAAGAGACCCTGCTCAAGAAGGCCGCTGCGAATGGCAGGGCGAACGTTCCGCTTCCCTGTAAAAAGCGTGCAGCAAAACACCACAACCCCTAGCTGCCCTGTACTTACTCCACTTCGTAGTTTTTGGCCGTTCCAGATTGCCTGTCAGCGCTACCGGAGCTATGATATATAATAGTTGACCTGTATTCTACAACAGCAGCGCATGCATCCAAGCAAAGACCGATAGAAGGGGAGATACAGAAAAGCTCTGTCCGCGTCTACGAAGCGTGTGCCCATGGCTGCCATACATGGCTAACTGGACCAACTGAGCGCAATGTGGTCACCAAGTTCCTTGGATAGGGGCTACTTGTGAAAAATTGATGTTTTCTTCTGGCTTTTCCCTTGAACAAGGAACAATAGTACCTGTGGGAGTTCATTAGACGAGAACTTTGCCTGAAAAGTGAGAGTGCATCTTTCTGAATGTGATAATCTTTATTCCAAATATTAAGACCTGCTGTTTAGTTCTTGATTTCACCACCTGCAGCAGCACTTCGCTACCATGAAATTTCTCTACCGCGACAATATGCCATCGGCATCTTAATTGCGAGTCTGAATCAGCTTATATGTTTGGTGTCTCTTAAGACAAATCTTTACACTTCGTAATCATAGATGCTTTCGGCAGATAGTAATGGCAAACGAAGACACTGCGCGGTGCCTGTCCGTATTTCGCGACCCGCAGTCGTAGCTCAGAGTGTTGGCTTGCAAAGCTTCAGGTTGCGGCATCGGATCCCGGTCACAACGCCCACATTTCGATGGAGGCGTTGTGACGAACAACAACAACAAACAACAACAACAACAATAACAACAACAACACCGCATACTTAAGTGTCCGTGCACGTTGTAGAAGCAAAGGTTGTCCAAATTATTCCGGACCCTCCGGGGCAGTGCATGTCTCATCAACCACATCGAGATTTGCGCCCGTAAAACATCAGCTGTTATTATCTATCGCGTCCAGGTTTTGTGTTTGCGAACTCCAAACTGCTGAATGTGTGGCCGTTGTCTGATATGTAAAGCGCGCTGAAGCGTATTGCATTCGACGAGCCTTGAGCAGGCAGCATTGCGTCGCGACATGCCGTCGACCACTGGCCAGCGCGACGCTCGCCATGCGTGGCAACTTTGACTATTGAGTGTATTGCTCTGGCTTCCGTGACCACTCACGTCTTATACACTACTACCAAATCACCCCGTAAGATGCGCCGGCGGAAGACAGATCAACATTTGATTCAGGATGCACCTTCATTTCGCGCATGCGTACATGCAAAAGAAAACCGCGAGGGAAAGTGAAAAGACAAGTTACAATAACATAATTGCTTCTCATACATCGCATGTATATACGGGGTGTTTCAACGAACCTGCGCCACGCCTTTGAAAATTCCACGTGCGTGTTACGGGTATGCAACCAACTTAGTATTATTGGCTCTCGTCTAGGCCACATGAGACTAGGTTCTTAAATTGCATCAGAATATAATTATTGCTATAATTAATCAGTCAACAATTTCACGGTTGCTTCAAACGCAATATGCTCAAGGGTGAAATAGAAAAGCACATTATTAGTCTCCAAACAATCCGTTTTCATTCTAATAAGCGCAATGGCTTTATTTTTTCCGAGATTCAACGAAAGTGCATGACATTTGAAAAGGTATCACGTGCCTAAGCTCTTCCACGCAGTGTGATTAGCGCCTTCAAACGTGCTCAGAATGAACCATCGATGATGGACACGGACAGACCTTCCTGAATACGTCAAAAGAGAAACTGATAAGCGGCGATCGCACGTTTCAACCTTTCCGCCTGTCCGTCTCTGCTGTGCGCACGCAGCATCCAAGGTTCGTTCTTAGGTCGCTTGAGGGTGCTAAATGCACTGTGTGGAAGCGCTGGACCAGGAGGTGATTTTTTAAAATCTTGCAAACTTTCTTTCAAGGCTGGAAAAATTAGAACCATTGCACTTATTACAATAAAAACGGATTATTTGGACACTAACTAAAGTGCTTTATAACTTCACCATTGATGGTATTTCGTTTAGAGCAACAGTTTTAAGGTTGACTAATTAATCTTGAATAATCACCTGGGGTCACTTTTATATAAAGTTTCAGATGATCCAGACGACAGTGCATAATGCTAAGTTTGGTTGCATGCGTTTAAGGCACACGTGGATTTTTTAAAGGGCAACGCAATTTAGCTGAAACACCCTATATTATAGATGTAGGGGCCTGAGTAGAATCCTCTGAAAATCGCATAAAGGGGCATAAAAACAATTGCCTTACGCCACCGCACACACGTGAAGAGAGTTTGACTGAGGCACTCGTCGAAATCTCTCTCTGCCCTTGAACAGCGCCTTTAAACATTTGTTTTATTGCACTTTTTATTTAGAGCAAGGATACTCGTACATCGCGTAAGGAATGTCGCCTTGCAGCATAATACATGAACTTGAAAGGACGCAGGTCGGCAACGTCAAGCATAAGCTTTCCATTATTGTCCGCAGAGTGCAATCCTACTGGCGCAATACATGTTAAAGGATATTATTATGGCCTCGGTTAGCCTCTTGGCCAACTTTAATAGAAGGTGGGGTGTTAGCGCCAATCATTCTCTGGCACATTGGTGTATATATGACGTGTCCCCGGGGTTCTAGTTTAGTAAATTTTTTAATGCAGTCTTGGCCAGGTCTCCTTGCCACAGAGGAACTCAGAACGCGAAGGTCGTACGATCGGTGCGCACCTAGGAAACAGAATAACGATATCACTATCAAAACGGAGTCGTTGGGTCATTATTATAGCGACCAAGATACATAGATACTTGTTTATCACACAAACTGATGTGTACTGCAGTGACGGAGTGGTTATTACGAGTCATGAGGCATTACTCTTACTTACCTTGTACTTTTATGTTACACCGTCTAATCGAAAAGGGCTAGCCGCCACCAGAACATGACAGCTCCGTGATCTGTTTTTACTTTATTAAAAATAAAAGAAGGAGACGAAGTATGGACGGCACCAGCCGTGCGTTTAAGCTTGTCGGCTCCGTGCACGCGCTCTAAACTGTAATGTCTTCCCAGTTATTATAAAGCTAAGAGTACCGATTTGCTTTCTTGCGCAACAGGCAAACTGAGCTTGCATTTGTAACCGCGAGAGCTAAATTACTAATATACTCTGTGCTATATCCCCGCCTCGTTACAAACATTACAACAAAGACGACACCGATGTTGTTCATGCACTTCATACCCGGTGCAATTCTACAGCGAGGCTTGAGTAATTTCAGCGTATAGAAAACTAGTTATAATGCGCTAAGGTTAGGTTTTAGCTGTGTGACGTGGGGCGTGTTCCCTAAACGTTTGCCTCATTATGGTGCGCTGCATCGGCCCACAAGAGCGTTCGATATGTGCCTGGAAGTACACAATATTAGCGAAGGTACCTACAAGTTTCTAAGAATGCAACAGCGAAAGCCTCGTTGAACCGCCTAACAGTTATACCGATTACGGTTGGCAACGCAATCTCGACATTCCAATTACACAACGAGGGTACGCTTGCTATAGCGCCAAGAATGCGTACACACGCTATGCTTTCTCAGTAATGAGGATACTTTACATGGAATGCCATATTATTGGCTCCTCACATCTAAATGAGATCCTTGCTCTTCTCTCACGTGGTGTCGCTTGCACTTACTGTAGTATGCGCAAGATGAAATGCGGTAAACGCCACGAGGTTTGGAAGCACGGTCACAAACAGGGGATAGCTTCATCTGAAGTTTTTTTTACAATTCTGGAGCGGCAGCATGGTGTGAAAAGAATGTCCTTGTTAACTAGTGAAAACATTTCGGAGCATATACTTTTTCTTTGTTCAAATAGTAAGTGACAGTTTTCAGTGAAGCGAAATGCAAGACAAGCTAAAGTAAATCTCACAAAATCATTAGAAATGCAGGCTATGCGTGAGGGCGTATTCATACAACGAATATTCATCTCGCACAAATGACAACGAAATGACAAACCTAAGAAGTTTGTAGTTACAGTGAAGACAGCACATTTCTTGTCAGCACCAATATACTCAATATCTTCTTCCTGAATTATCCTGTGACCTAAAAAAAAGAATACGGGCAAGCAACTTACTCGATGCAGAGTAGCAATCAAGAGCAATACATTAACCAAGTTAATAAGGCGTGATGTTCAGGCGGGTTAACATGCCCCTCACGAGGCATGACCAGCGCAGTGCATGCATTGCGCACGCAGGATCATGCTCGCCAAGAACTACCTATGCGTCATGAATGGGTAAAATATTTAACTTAACTCCCTTTGCTCTCCTCCCCGCGACTCCAGCCTTCAAGAGGGAGGAAACGGCGCTCCTCGGTGAACGCGTTGGTATGCGTAGCTATTTTGAGTGACGTACGGCGCGCAGCGACGTCTCCGAACTAATAATCAAGAGGCGCCGCTTCCGGCGCCTGCCTCCTAGGAGGGGCAAGCTCCTGGGAGCGCAACGGCGCGTGCTTCACACCGCAGTAGGCACTGGCTCTTACCTGCTGAAATTATGGCCGTGCGCTGCTTGAAACACATTTTTCTCTCTTAATAAATGCACCAACTCCAAAAATACTTGCAGTATAACGCTATGGGAGGACGAGGAAGGAATCACAAAGGCAGGAAGGTTAACCAGAAAGCATCAGGTTGGCTACCCTGCACTGGGAGGTTTGGGAAAGGGGAATAGAAAGAGAGAAGAGCGAAAGAAAAAGGTGGTTAGGGATGGCAGATAATGCGCTGACGCTCAAGGTACAGCACTGGTACTCAGTCGAGGTCGTTCACACAAGCCCGTCGTCTTCAAGGAACAAAACAGTGCTTTCGCTGCCTTGTGGGCTGACGAGCGATGGGGACGGTGCTCCAGTAACATCTGTACCGAAAGCGGCCGATTGTCAAGTCGTTGGAATGCCTGAGTTAGGGTTTAACGTTCTACGGCAAATCGAGAGCAGTGGCATAGTAGCTAGGTGGTCAATGATTCCATCGGTCCTGCAGACTTAACATGCTGCATTGTAGGTCACTCCAATTAATGTAGAGTATGCCTTCGGGAAAGCCACTCCTAACCAGAGGCGACAAAGAAGTGAAGCTTCTCGTTGATGTAGTCTGGACGGAGGGCGGAGTTCCATTTATGGGTATAGCTGATACAGTCTTGTATGTCTGATGCTTGGTGAGCTCCACTCCATCAGAGAGAGACTGCGTGCCAGGTGTCAAAGCTGCCTTGCGGCGTCAGTCCCACACTGCGGAATCAGAACGCTGTGCGCTTCTTGGTGTGCTGCGCCAGCAGCGATATCTGCAGAATCATTGCCGCTGATTCCGCAATGACTAGGATGCCACTTCAAGTGAACCTCGTGGTCTTTTCCACTGAGGTCGTGGTGAAGCTGCACGATGTCGTACGTGAGTTGTTCGTGACATCCGCGTCTCAGAAAGTATAGCAATCACTTGCACACGTGTACTGAAGGCTCATCTACGTCATCCAGTTCAGGCGGCGAGGAGGTCATACGAACTCGACGACTGTGATTCAAGACATCACATGTCACGACATCAACGGCGGCCGAAGCCACTGCTATACGTCGCTCGCTAGAATTCGTAGATTCTGAGAGACTGACGAAATGATCTGTGTTTTCTGACCCAAAGCCTGAATCGCACTCCGTGCAGTCAGAACGCTCCCTATAGGCAGCTGGCAACCTCTAGTGTATAACGGAAATCTGCTATGTCGCCTGGTAAGGTTGACTTTAAGGGCCACTTAGCTTGAAGCGATAAAAACGAATGAAAAAAGACGAACCGCAGATGGCAGTAGTTGAATGTTAACTCCCAAGTGGCTTCTATATTAGGAAGTAGTTTTTCAGTGTGAGGCAGACACTAGCGCAAGTGTAAGAGGAGTATTTTGCAACATGCTTTAAAAAAAGCGTCACCCTTTTGCGAATCTGCAAGGACCTGATGAACAGCGTAACTGAGGCGTTGGCCATCACGTGTTCTCGTGACGCTGGTGTGAGCTTACTGCACTGGGCAAGCTAACGATGGGCAATTGCTTTTGCAACTTGTACTGTTTCCGCTTTGAGACAGATAGACGGTTTTTAGATCTGCGAGGTCTGCGACACCGAGGAAACGCTCGAACGTTTGCTGTGCCACTGTCCGTGATTTGACGCGGAAAGGAAAGCACTTGCTCACACTTTACGACAGCTGGGCCATCAGCCACTTTCCGGGCAGGTGCTACTTGAACACCACCCTCATCGGTCGTCTGTCCACAGGTCACTGAAAACACATTTGTGCTTCTTGAAGACGACGGGTTTAGGCGAACACCTCTGACCGATGGAGCCATCCTACATGTATCTTTCGTTGTTCCTCTTCTGCCTTTCTTTCCCATCTTTTCCACTCGCACCTTTGGGTAGGCACCCGGGTGCCTTTCTGGTTAACCTGCCAGCCTTTCTGTTTTCTTATTTTCATGCTCTTTAATAGTAGCAAACGCGTACGATACTAAGAAACTGCCGGTTCCGTTAATTTACTACAACAGAACTAAGGCATGTTACTAAATCGTTAAACTTTAAGAAGTGCCTCCTTTTTTGACTTTCACATAAAAGAAAGGTGCACTATGCCCTGTGTGTAACAGCCGTGATTTCAATTAGAAATCACTTCATCGCTTTCCTTTGGAAGTTATGGTTATAAGCATGTGAAAAGATATTCAAAATATTAGGGCTTTTGTCAACTGCACCCCTTTTACTGGCCATGTTATTTTATGGCTGCTAGATTCAGCGACTTACTTCACAGAAAACTAAGCCTAAATTTGGCTTACGTACACCTAAGCCAAATCTGCTGGATTCTCCCATAGTACTCTTAATCGCTTGTTCGAAGCGACAGGAAGCTGTTCGGAGTGAATGCTTGCAAACAGTGAAGGCTCAGATTTTAAGAAAACAACAACAGAAAGCCAGGGCAGCGCCGTTTGGGACACGACATTGAAGTTGATAAAAATCGAAGGTGCAACCTAGCGGGAATCGAACCCGTCGCTTAGGCTGTTTACAGTGAAGTTTTTCCGGATGTCGTCCTAGCCGCAGGCGTCGTGTCTCAAGGGCTAGCGCCGAGACTTCACTAAAGCGAACATTAAGGGCAGCCAGTAATTTTTACATGGCAAATAAAAATTTCCTGATTTATTTTTTTTCGTAGTTGCCGAGTTCCTTCACATTTTTCGCGAGAAATCCGTGTCACTCTGCTTCGATTCTCCTAGACATTAAACACATGTTCTTTTTTTCACTGAATGCAGTTCGGTAACTGAGGACTTGGGCATGTGTCACATTACGTATTGTAAGGACAGAATTAACGACCATGGTACATACATAGAAAGCACCGTACAAGAACACTAAGTGAATTTTCAAAATCATTGTTTTGCACGATCGCTTATCCCTCTCAGTGGAATATACTACAGAAAACACATCTTTAAAGCCATAACTCCACCAGGCTGCCCCCCCCCCAAACAATGCTTTACTACCTAATGTACGTACTAAGTATGCGAAATATGCAGCGACTTTCGTGGCTATATACATTTTTCGATTGATACATCATTATGAACTAAAACAATTGTCATTATGACGATTTGAGTAAGAACTTAGGAGAACCTACACCACAACATTTTGTTTGTTACTCTGCGCATATTTCGAATTTTTGATGTGTTCTCTCATGATATTTTTTATAGTCAGATGCATTTGATTTGTTGGCGTCGTTCTGAGTAATTATTGAATACTGTTTGGCTGCCCTTGTTTTTTGGGGTCAAAACTTGTTAAACTGGAGATACCTTTTCATGCGCTGTAGGACCTCTTGCTGCATATGTAACGCCATGTTTATCTCGATTAGAATATAGAATAATAAATGCGAAATAAACCTTAGTGCCGTCGGTAGAACCCAATTGCGAAAGTTCCTCAGTCAGTGGTCTTACCTGAGATATATATGGTCATCCGTTTCTTTATAGTCCTATCAAATCTTCCAAGCAATATGGTGGATATCCTAAGGATAAAGAAAGTACTCATGGTTTTGCTCCAGAAGTACAGTAAAATCCTTGAAGTGACTAATTCAATTACGTCCATCGCTGCAAAAAGCGCACCATGGAAAGCTGGCAATGCGAGATAGTGCAGAAGTTGTAAGTTACTGTTGCCATTGTTATAAATGAGAAGATAACACTATAGGCTGCCCTTTAGAAGCCTTGAATTCAGCGGGCGCGTTTTTTAACGAACAGTTTGCGCTTTACGACAACTCAAGTCGACAGAATCGATGAAAACAGTATCACGATATTACACGCAAGAAGAGGCACAGGAAGAGGTTGTCACTAAAAGAGAGCTGCCCTTACAAAAATGTCATCTATGGTGATACCAGGAAATGTGCACATCTCTCTATATATGGCCATGTAAGCCTGATACATATTGGGCAAATGCGGCCACTTACGGACACGTGTCATATATAGCCAGATATGCGTATAAGGCCATGGGGACTTCAGTAGAGGTCGCGATCGATGATAACTCCCAGGAATGTGTGCCTCCTATCATAACAAGCATTCTTCCCTTTGATAGATATGCCATATGCTGTAGGTGGCTTTCTAGTGAAAGCGACCAGCGCCGCTCTTTCAGGGGAAATCTCAAGGCCTTGTTAACTAAGGTATGCGGATATCGAAGTCGCGGCTTTTTATATATTTGTTTGTTTATTTACCAAATACCCACAGCGCCTTCATAGGCATTACAGTGGGGGGATACATAGAGTACATAATACAAAAATACAGGTTACATTCGTAAACAGAAAAACATCATAACTATACTAGTACATCACAGCATGGCCATGGCCATGTTGTGATGGGAGTGACGGTGTGGCTGAGAGGTCGGCCCATCATCGGTTTGCACAAAGAAGGATCTCATCTGCAGGTAGGCACTAGTCCAGCGGTACGCTCAGCCACCAAGACCGACGGGCTCAAGGGCGTCGAGTATGACCTCAGAAAAAACGTTGTAGTAAGGTCCTTTTATATCCAAAAATAGCGCCACGGATAATCGCCTGCTCAATGTCTGGTGCTGAACGTACGTCACGAGGTCAATAAAGCTGTTGATGGAGCAACGAATGCGTCAAAAGCCGGCCATGGCACTTGGATAGACCTCGTAGAGCTCAGTCCCACTCTAGTCTGACGAGGATCATGCGCTCGATCATATGGCCAGTGCTCTTGGGCTGTATGACGAGAGCTCTAGAGGCGATTTCCCAGGTTTTAGAAGCGGAACAAGTCGGCTCGTTTTCCATTCTTGGGGGAAATATCCGCTTCGCCATGAGTCATTATTATTCCCAACAAAGCGCTTAGCGCCTGGTCACCAAGGGTGTATAAAATCCTGTAGGAGACGCCATCTGGACCAGGTGACGACGAACGTTTGCACAGTACAAGCGCCGCATCCAGCTCCTCACTGGTAAAGGGCAGGTTGATGCGAGAGTCCAGTGACTGTGGAGTGTTCTCTGTAGTAAAAACTCCTGTGCAAGCTAAATTTACCGCAGTTTTCTAACAGAAATATTCAGCTACCTCAATGTCCTGTCGCCCTTGGAAAAGCAGTAAAGCTTTGAATGGGAACCGCTATTCAGGAAGCATACGCAGACGCCCCACCGTTCCATATTTGGGATAAAGGCTTCCAGAGGTCCAAGGACTCACAGAACCTCACCCACCGTTGATATTCAAGTTTGCCTATACGACGCTGTATCATCTTTTTCATGCGCCTGGCTGTCCTTAGATCGTGTATAGAGCTTGTGCGTCTATATCTTCGCTCCGCTCGTCGAAGAATCGTACAAAGTCGTTCCAACTCTACGTGCGTTTGCGAGCGTTTGGGGGAGCATGCCAGCATAAGCATCGCCGTCTGTACCGCCTCCTTTATCGCTTGCTCTAGACCTGATGAGAAACCGCTGCGACAACCGTCTTCAACGTTCGTCTTAAGCGCAGTCCAATCAATTCTCTGGATTATGTTAGGTGGATGACAGCCATTCAGGCTCTTGATGTTGACGTTGCTGGGGATATGATCACTCCCGTGTGTTCCTATGCCTAAAAACCAGTTAAGGCATGAGGCGAAGCGGCGTAACATGAATGTCAAGTCGAAGCGGTTCCTGTACGTTGTGCCTCGCAAAAATGTAGGACTTTCATCATTAAGTGAGCACAGGTCATGATCGACACTAACGAAGCCAGTCGCCGCCCTGTCGTGTTAACTTTGGAGCTTCCACCAATAGGGTGGTGGGCATTAAAGTCACCTGTAATGATCCATGCACCAGTAATCCCTGCCAGGATATCGTCCAGTATTTTTCTATCAAATCAAGCCGAGGGTGAGATGTACGCGTACACTAACGTAATGGTGAGGTTTTTCTTCTTTGAGGTGAGGCAAAGATATTGGCTGTCATCATCAGGTTGCACAAGCCGAATAATGTTGGTAAGTTCGTGCGAGTGTACACCAGGATCTTGCTGCTTTCGTTAAAGACATCGTCTCTTCATAAACGGACAGCCTGAATGGAGTTGACAGTTTTGGCTCGCAGACAATGACTGGAAAACGGTTGGGAAATATGTACCTACGGTAGTCAGTGATTCTAGGTTTAGGTCCTCTAGCGTTCCACTGGATTACTGAGGCCTGTCTGACCTTTTCTTGAAACAATTAGTGATTTGCAGCAATGGTTCTACGCGAGGGTTGCTAGGATTAGGCTCAGCGCGTCCAATACTTGCGGACCACTTCGAGTGGTTGGGGTTCCCAGGCTTCACAATAGTGATGACATCCACTGTAAATCGCAGCATCGGAACGGTCTTGCGATCGACCCTTGGCGCATCATCAGCCAAAGTAGGCTTAGACGTCGGTGCTCGGCGGGAAGGCTGGGCAGGTTCCTTCGCAGGCTGTGTGCGCGGAAGCGTGGGCCAGTCTATCACCTCATCAGAGCCATCTGTCACGTTTATATTCGCGTCTGCAGCTTTCTTTGTGCTCGATGGTGACGTGCCGTGCTCAGGTAGCATATGGTTGGCACCCGGTCCCAAGCGCTGCCATCGACGGTTACGCCGACGCCGTGACCCTTCAGCAGCCTCTTTGTGGGTTGAGCTGTCCCTCACCATTTGTTTTACAACAGCTATTTCCCTCTTGATTCGTGGAGGCAGTACCATGAGGCCCATCACCGTTACTGCACATTATAGTCTCTGCACGGTAAGTGTCGGCCGTGTGCAGCTAAGTGTATCAGGGGCACACTGCGCTGCTCCTGCATACACCCTTGACACGGCCAATCATCATGCAGTTGTGGCACTGAAGCGGTTTGGGCACGAAAGGCCGAAAAGGATGTCAGAAATGCCTAACTTTGACATGCGATGCCACAAAGTCGCCTCTGAAGACCAGCTTCACGCAGCGGGTGTTTCCTAGACGAACAACACTAGCGATGAAGACCCACTCATCCGCCAGTTTTATAACAATCGGAAGGTCCGAGTTTACGGTGGCCAAATCAATGTCGTAAACGACACCCTCCACGCAGGCGCCGTCCATTCGAATAATCGATCGGGCTTTGATGCCGCTCAAATGCGACATTCCTGGAAGCTTGTCTAAGACGCTTGCATTCATCATGACCACAGCAAGGATGTTCTCACGCGTGTTCGATCGGACATCCTCAACTTCGTTCGCCGCGATCCCCTCTAGAAATAGCGAGGATTTTCCTGTTGACTGCCCGAAGGCTCACAGTCGTGTCATCGGGCATAAATAGGATCGTGTGCGTCCATCGTCTCTCTTTAATTTTCGAAGCTAGGGTGCTCGCTCATGATGACGCGGCGATGATCCTTCGTTTCGCCTTCCTACTCCGCACCGTTTCAAAGCTATCATTCACGACTCGTCGCCCGCGATCGAGTACACGTCGGTGTCCTCGCTGCTGCTGGAGCTGGTGCTTCCTTTTCTTGATGAGCTTGGCATAGTTGACTTCTGGCCGGTCGGTGCCACAGAATAATTGGCGTCCATACACACTGGGTAGTGATCATCACTGTTGGGTTCACCGGTTTTGGACCAGGCGCGCTAATTTACCGGTGCGCTCGTAATGGTAGACCTCGGGTTGGACGGACCTCTCAACGACTCCGCGTACGTCGCCACGAGAGAGAGGACGCTGGGAAAACACACAAAACTAAGCAAAATGAAAGGAGGAGCATCTAATGTGTTCTACGAGAGAGGCACTTCATCGTCGTACCTCAGGCCACTCATCCGGCTTCCAACGTTTACTGGCCGCACTGTATGTTGACCATCTTAGTAAAAGCGGCGAAAGTCACGGCAGCGTACGGAAACCGTGCCGACGCCCTGAATCTCGCAGGTCGTGCCAAATGAAACGTACTTCTCGGCCTTCCCGCCAGCAGATGGAGGGCGCATGCGCGGTTGTGGCACGCGAAAATCGGATTGACTCACTAAACGCCACGCGTGAACACCACTGCTCGGTTGATTTCATTTACGAGCATTTTTTTTAAATGTACGTGAAGTGTTTCTGGCTCTTATAATTTGTGCGTCCGTATCACAATACCATTATCGTCATTAGCTCAGGTCCCCAACAGTACGCGTGCTATTCTTTCATGCAACTCCCAACGTGCGGCGTTCGCACGCGCGCTCCTTTCTTCTATTGTGCACTTCACCTCAGCCCACTAATACAACACTGCCAAAACTGCAGCTGGCGGGCGCATGGGATCAAGCAGAAAAGAACTTTAGTACTGTGGCGCCTCCACGCGTAGGCGCTCGTTAGTTATCGGGAGTGCGCACGGAAGCCACACCCGAGTGGGCTATTATTTAACACCGTAGTTTTGTGATGCGAGCTCACGTAGCGCGCAGTGCTTCTTCCGGTCATCAGCGCTGCGGGAGCACACCCAACAATCGTGCGAGCTGCGCCCTTTCTGGGCACGAAAGCGGTGTTTCTCGGTGAGCTTATATTTGCATATTGCTGAGGGAATACCCGCCACTTTCCCGCTTTTTATATACTGCTTTCGCATGTTCCCTGACGACGCAAGCGTCTGGAACTGGCCTTCATCTACTACGCCACGATCGTCTGCTCTTCTTTCGTTTTGTAACTACTTCTGTGCTATCCTATTCCTTTAACCGGCATTTGTCTCTTTGTTTTATGTACACGTACTGGCATAAAATTCACGCGGAAAGGTTAGGCGAACTAGTGCCCGCTAAATGTAATAGAGAACGTTGAGGCCCGTGTGCTGTGCGATGTCAGTGCACGTTAAAGAACCCCAGGTGGTCGAAATTTCCGGAGACCTTCACTACAGCGTCTCTCATAATCAAAGCTGGTTTTGGGACGTTAAACCCCACAAATCAATCAATCAATCAATCAAACAGTGAACGTGCAAGGAAGAAAAAACGGAGGAGCTACGCGGTTGCAATGACCGTGCACGCATCACTCACGTACAACTATGATCACGTAGCAAGACGCAGCGTTTTTCTACGTCACGCAATGCGCGAGATACAGCTCCACCAATGTGAATCCTGGCCAGGTGCGAAGCATTCGGTGGTGCGCCTGTGCTTTCCACAGGGAACGTCAGTCGCTGCTAATGGACTTGCTTTACCGTGGCGATGAAGACGACGTGAGAAGCCGACAGCCCGGCCGCATGAGCACGAACACGTTAGAATCGCTTCTGATACGACAGCCCTACACATACAATGTCTGGGTTCACTGTCTCCAGGATCGGCCAACAAATGCACACACACTGTCTGACTTCGCTGCCTCCAAAATGGGCCCGCCGTGATGACAGCAGAGATACGCCGAAGACCAGCCCCTAGTCTGGTCCGCGCCTAAAATAAGACGGAAACAGTGTGCGTCGATTTCTCAGGTGCAAACCGTCGCTTAAAGCTACCTGTTTGTGCATAGCTTCGCAGCAAGAGTGCATGCGTCGTTTCATGGTGAGAAGCTATGCACAAAGACAGCGTAGTGTAACAAAGGTGCTGGACAGCATGAAGCCGAGGCCACGCGTTTCCTGTGTGCCACTGTCTTTGTTTCGACGCGAACGTCTTTACGCTGAGCTCGGCGCGAAACATTGACAATGGTTTTGCTAGGCCTCGCAGTGCTTTGCGAGGCGTTTCCCGAAGCCTCGCGCCACGACGAAATGCGGGTGTGACGGAGACAAACCCGGACCAGCCAAGTGTCCATCTACCTCGCTATCCTTGCGCCACTAATGCAAGCTTCACCAATTTTGCTTATTAAATACTATTTTCGCATTTGCTGAACATTTCTACTCTCACGGCCATAGCAGGGGCGTTTCAAGAACACAGAATCATCACTTCCCGATATGGCAAGCAAAATTGCCGAAGTTAAACTTCGGATTTCACAGCTCGGAGTGTGTCTAGACCTCTGGACCGCAGCGTCCTTAATTACAGTGTCGTCCCTTATGCGAATGCCCCATTCATCGCGGCTGCTCTATAGAGTAGCTCAAACCATACTTGATGCCTCACTTTTCTCCGCGGTCCATGAATGCACGCGTGAAGGATATCAGGCTTGTGTTCATCCACTCTTTAGTGTCAACTTTACATGTGACATTAGAGCCGATGGTGGTGTTGTATACCCATATGGGCTCATTCTTCGCAAGAAACTGAAAAAAAAGCAAAAGAGGAACTATAGTCACAAGAGGTCCTGGGAAAAAAAGCTATCAGCGTGGACCAAAGATAACTTACCGTAATTAAGATGAAGCTGCCGTTAAAATGTCACAGTTTTTGGCGAGATACATTTCTTGCAGTTGAGTTATTCTCTACTCAAGGCTTTAGCAAGACAATAAAGCACTACAAAAGCCATTAAGAATCCTGTTAGAAAAGACCAGGAGGTAAACAATATGCCCAGAAACCTCATTTCTCCGCTAATCGGGCGGAAAATAGTGCCTGAAATGGAGGCACTCCCTTCCAGATATCCGCCAGTTGCGGTGTTCAGGTGGTTGTGGTGCACGACTGGTGACATAAAACGCGGCGTTCGATACCGCGGCTGTGTGGTAAAAATTTCCGGGGCCATTCAGTGGGGTGTGCTTCGTAATCATACCATGGATTTTTCGCGTAGGACACCCGCAACAGGGGATATTGAAAATGTTGAATGCCATCTGTCGACATCCCTGCCATCCGCCATGTGCTTCCGGGCTCCGGAAACCGAAACTTGTGTTAATTCAGCCTGTATCGGCAGCTACCTGCTGCAGAAGAACATCACGCAGCTCTGAGAGCATCGTCTTATTATCGCAATAAATAAGTGACAGAACGTTTTAAGTTCCCTCGTACTGCACCATGAATCAAGGTTTATAAAAACTACATTCTGTAAATGTCGAGTAGATTCCGGAAATATCGCCAATGACATCACACGCGTGCTGCAGGCGTCACTGGTGCGCAGTGAGTCAAATACTTAATAATTGGGCGCTCTGTTTGCTGCCGCAGTGTTTCTACTGCTGTGTATTTATTGCTTGTTTTTAATGTCAATATGTGTAATCACTAGATATAAATATTAGCGGCCAAGCTTCAGCGATCCATTGGTACGCTCATGGCCAGCTTCAGTAGGCTTTCGGTTCCAGTTTGCATCATCGCATACCACCCGTAGATCTGATCATCGGTGCCCCTCACCGCCTGTTTTGCGCCCATATAATTAAATAATATAAATTTAAAAGCGCCTGGAAAGCTGATATACGGCGCACCCGCACGTAAGGCAGCGCGGCGATGCTGTTCTTCCTTCTAAGACACGTATCTTCTTCTTTATATACGGCCCTTCCTCGAAAAAGGAAGCTGCGGAGACAGAAAGCGGTTCAGGGGACCTTGTCGAGCCTCATTTTTCTCATTTTCTCAAGAACCACCTGAGTACCTTAACTGCTAAGCGGCCCTTCACCCTTTAATAAAGAAAATACGGTGGGAACCTAGCGGGACTGGCAATAAGGTTTTGTCCTTTGACGCACGTATCTGCTACGTGCATTAATCCTCTCAGCAGACTGTCTGCTCACGTCAGTGGACGTAGTGTTGCTAGAGTGTACTAGCATATCAGCGGTGAAATAACCAAGGTCGCTTGTGGAAACCCCAAAACGCGGCAGTCAAATCTTTGCGAGACGTTCCTGGCGCACTGAACATGTATGTGTACAGGCATTGCGTTTTTGCAGGAAACATCAAGCACGCAGCGGCGAATGATAGAGATGCTTGCGGATGGAGAAACATCAGGTGGGAAGCAGCCCAACGATGTTCTGATACAACCTGGTTACAATATCTGATGCGCGTTTCAAATCCCATTGGTAAGTAACGTGGGACATTGTATTGTCATATACCAACTTATCTTACTCATTCTGCACTCGAGGGAGAGGGAGAGAGAGAGCTCTTTATTGAAAGGCAGAGAATTTAGCCGGCGTTGAAATATCGCTCACATGCTACTCTGCGGGGGGAAGGAGTTGGGGAGAGAAAGACGAGTAGAAACAAGTGCAAGATACAGTGAAAAAGAAAAGAGAAAGAAAACTTGGTCTTTGTGTTTCTGACTATGATGCCTAATTGCGTCCAAAGATATTTAACGTTTGAACCAACCCGCAGTGGTGTGATAGGATGTGTTGCATGATGGGTGGGTGAGTGATGGTGACGACGGATATAAAGTTGTTGTTGTTTTGTGGTGTTTAACGTCCCAAAACCAGTTCTGATTATGAGAGACGCCGTAGTGGAGGGCTCCGGAAATTTCGACCACCTGGGGTTCCTTAACGTGCACTGACATCGCACAGATATAAAGTTAAGGTCTATCTTGTTGACCTATACTTTATAAATATGTAAACAAAAAGTCCATCGCACGTCTCTGTTTTGTGGGGCAAGCTAGAGGGCCTAAAACACACTGAGGTGATAAAGGGAGCTGTGTAAGTGACTGCATGCAATGTTCATAGAGCGCACGCTCATGATTGTACGCTCGGCACTCAAACAAAATATTCTCTACGGTTTCAGTAGAAGCACATTTGCTGTAGTGTGGGCTTGTCTCCTGATGGAAGCGGTGCCGTAAGTCGTTTGAATATGCAATGTTCAGCCGCAGTCGATGATACAAAGTTTCCAGTGTCGAGGAATGTTGGATTTTAGTTTTGATTTGGGATCTGGGACGACTGAGTATAAGAAAGGGTGATGATGTGCCGGTAACTTCCATAGCCCGTTCCTTTCTTCGTAAGCGAATCGTTTAGCCATTTGGGAAGCACCAGATTTGGTAAAATAGATTCGCTTATAGTTTTGATATCGAAGACCGTTACGTGCTGCTTCGTCGGCTTTTTCGTTGGGCAGAATGCCGCAGTGAGCTGGTATCCATTGAAATGTAATGCAGTGTCCTGCGGTAAAAGCCAGGTGATGTAAATAGGCAATGTCGGCAGAAACAGGCTGATGATTAGTTTTCTTCAGGTGCACTCGGACCTCCTCGACAACCAAGAGGTTCTTTGAACGCTTTCCCCACATCAGACGTACGCGTCGCAAAAGGAGAAATTTCGGCATACTGTTTCCGTTGCGAAGCTTTGTGCCTGTAGGAACTGCCTTCCGGGTGAGTACTTAAGAGCGCAAGGCTTCCTTACTGTGTTTTGGCGACTTGTGATACCATATTGAGCTCCACTGAACTTCGTAGCTGGATATGGGAGAACTCTGCTGCGTTTTCTTGGCCCGAAAGCGCCATCGGTGACAGCCTCCCAGCCCCTCCTAATGGCAGTGCTTGCAGACGATTCCGCGACTGCGAACCAAAGAACATGGCGGACGCGCCCAGTGTTGGCACATCACAGTGAATTATGAATATCCCTTACTGTCATTATTAAGTTACGGCCGTCACTTACGTTAGGCCGCTTGTGGCACAAAAACGAGGATATTGCCCTCTCAATTGATTTATCAAAGCTTTCTCTCACTGTAATGAAATTAGGGAAGTAAACTGAATAAAGAAGGCTGAGAACACCGTCTTCTAACGCTATGGTATACAGTAAGAAGAAAACCTCTAATGACGTTCATTCTGGAGAAATTTGTCTGCACTAGACAGCGAACACCCAGTCACTCTGAGTTCTTTCCTGTATTGACTTGAAATAAGGTCTATGGTCGTAGGCGTTCATGGTAGGTTGCGCATACATAATGCCCTGAAAGAACCTTAAAGAAGTGAGACATTTTTTCCTATTAAATTCAACCATTTATTGCAAACCTGACCACTTTCGCCATGTCTATCTATCTATCTATCTATCTATCTATCTATCTATCTATCTATCTATCTATCTATCTATCTATCTATCTATCTATCTATCTATCTATCTATCCGCCTAGGTCTCGGACCTCTGTCGTTTTAATCACTAGGCAGATACCCAAATCGAGGTGGTAAGTAATGCACGACAAACGTGGATGATTTATCTAGACATCAATGAAACGATATAACGATCACTTACGGCACAATCGACGATAATATGATCAAGTCTGGCTCTAACCTGTAGTTCGCGGTCGGGGTTATGCGGGAATGCGCCACAGGTGATTGACGTTTAACCTTGTAGCCTGGGCTAATCAAGGACCAACCAGGATAGACATTGAAAATTTGATTAAAAGACACCTTGCGAGGCCAAGACACATCGTTTGCTGTAGCCTGCAATACAAATGTACAAATAACAAGAGGCAGATACAGACAACCGTTAGTGGGCGTAGGTATCGTATCCTGGGCCCCGAGGTGCTCGATAAACACGCTAACATCAAGGCCACGGCGGCTTCTAGCGCGTGGTGCGCGTTGTAACTGAAACTACCGAACCGGCAGTTATGGTGATGGTGCCTGTGCTCAGTTTCCTCACAGAGATTGATCCTACTCGTAACACTTGACTGACTGCGAAACAATTTGTAGAAAGTAAATTACGAGCTCATTGCTTCGCATGACATCGGTTCCCACAAAGCTTGGAATCCTAAGAATTTCTTTTTTATTTTCTGTAGGATCCCTTCACAACAGCATCACCACTCTCGCAACGAGACGATACTTCGTGATCGAGCGCTGGTGCAATGGACAATAACGTGCCACCAGTTTTCGTGTCTTGCCAGTAGACAGCTTTCATGAGGATTTTTACACGTCTAGAAAAAGGCGCTAGTAATTTATTATCGCTGCTTTGTGTCAGTTTTGTCGACAATGGTCACCAGTAATGACCGGAATTTCCTAAGCTATATTGGGCCTTGTGTACTCACTTTTACGCTCGGAGATTACCGGCAGCCACTTGAAGTTATCACAAATTTAAAAGCCTCTTAGAAGGACCGGTGAACAGTCGCACAAAGGTCGCGTGCCCGCCGCATGACGGGCTTTGCGATTGCGGGCAAAATCTTCAAGAGCGTAATCGTCGACAGAAAATACCGAAGGTGGCATCGAAAGTCTCTCTCGTGCCCTAACGTGTTGCAGGCGAATGTCCCAAACGGAACTGCATGAGCGGAGTCCTTGTAGTCGGAAGGCAAGTACGTCTCCAGGAAGTCGGCAAGGGTACCAGTCAGCGGTTCCGTGAACTCCTACGTCGGTGAATGGTTATGCTGTGCTGCGCTTGTTTTGTGGCGAGCAAGGTGTCATCAGTTTATGCACGTGGGAAGAAAGTATTCGTTGTGGTCGGTTATGAGCCGACGCGATGTTCAGCGTTGAAGGGTGCGGTTGTGAAAACGCCATCGACGTCGGTCGCGCACAAAAATGGGAAGTGCAAGAGCAATTTCAAAATGCTTTCGCAATGTCTTATTGCAGCGGCCATCTGTGTTTTTTCCTGAGGCAGATGTGGGCAGCACCACCAAGCAAATCGAGGCAGATGCAATGAAACGGCGCCTATGAAACGGGAAGATTATTAATAAAGAAGGCTAGAAGCAGCGCGTGTGGCCTTTTTTCAAGAAATGCCAAGGACACCACCGTGACACCTAGGGATATACCGACCTGTATCGGGCTGGTCGGTAAATCCGTGGATGTGCATTACCGCACGTGCCCTACTCTCTGGGATGTCCCGGTTTTGTTGCATTGTGAAGCTCCACCAGAACAGAGGAACAAAGGTGTGCCGAAATAATAAGTACGAAATCAAGAGTGTCACGTACTGTGTGGAAGAAATACGCCATTATGGAGCATAGAGACGTAGAGAGAAATAGGGAGTCGATTGCTTGAGAGGTTCGATAATTTCCCGTAGGGTCGCATAACGGCAATCTTCAACAGCAATGTTAAAGTATGCAGAGTTTGCAAGCCAACATAGACTGGTATGGCTGACAGCGCTGACATAGAACTTGCATAGTAAGGGCTAGGCTCTCTTCATCTGTCTATCTCTTTATGTCTGTGCGCTTGTTGTCAAAGCCAGTATATGATTTTGAGAGACGGCGTAATGGAGGGCTCCGGAAATTTCGAACACCTGTAGTCCCGTAACGTGTGTGCGTGTGTGTGTTTGTGTGTGTGTGTGTGGACAGCACGGCAAGACCGTAATTCCGTTAAACTGCGAAAAGCAGCTGGCTGGCATTACACCCCCACCACAACCCTGACCACACTGACATTGAGCGAGAAAAGCGCCGAATTCACAGACACTGGCATCGTAGGGGCTTGCGTTTGGCAAAGGACGTCCATATAAGCTAACGACTCAAGTGAATAGCAAGTCGTTAAGAATGCATATGAGAGGCTAGGCTAGTGACAATGTTTCTATAGCCTTACCGTCTAGCCATACTATGTTTTTTCTTCGTCCCTCCCGAATCACCTCCGGATGGGACTTCTCACGGAAAACCATAAAACCCTGGGAAGAAAATCGAAATCCTACGAAAGTAAAGCAATCATCATGGCGAGTTGGCTAATAAAGTTATCTAACTCGGAAATATCTCGGAAATAGAGCGAGCGCTTACTGGTGAACACAGGAAATATCAACGTTGATGTGGCCACATGTAATAAAATATAGCATGACTATTTCTGCTCCATCACAAGTTCATCAGCTCTGCACGCTCATGGTCCCCCAATTTCCCTTGCCTGAACGTCACATCATGCGTCGGGAACGCAACGCTGCAGACGTCTATAGACTTTTCTTGTGCACTGTCCTGATTTGCAGTTTTCATAAGCCCATATATATGCATAACACACTACCTGCCCAGGTGTTCTTTCTTTCTTACTATTTTTTTCTGGAGCAGCATGTCGCTTTACGCAGAAAAAAAGCAAGTGAACGTAGGCGTGCAGCCGTATTCTAACAACACCAACACAGTTGTAACTTTAAGTAAAACACCGTCACCTTCTGGATGTTGAACGTCTTGCTTCCCAATCCAAGCTTCATGCAGTCCAGCCCTACGAGGGAGGTAATAAGCACAATGGCGACAAGAATGCTTTTCGTTGCCATGCTGCTCTTCCGAAGATGCTTTGCAGGCTGGTATTCATAAACCTTCCCTAGGCTGCCTTGCAGGAAAGAAAGAATAAATATTTTAAAAACGTCAAGCGATTGTCGTAGCGCCGGAACGCTGACAAACGAAGGCCGGAAGGGGCGCCGTACAATGCGCTGTCAACGTCGCATTCGTTTACGGTCGCAGCCGCTTTCTATTGTCGAAGCTGCACAAGAGGTTTAAAAATATTGGAACGATTGTTATTATTCGTGTGTTGGCATTCGTGATTAGGCATTGCAACATTTGCATTTATCAAATATCGTCTGTAGTGTGCTTCATATATACCCAAGAAAGACAAACGACGGAATATCAGTAATGATTCAATGCGGCTCTGCGTGCTACATCCGGAATGTGATTCCGTTTGGACGAATCATTATACCATTATCTTCGAGAACTGCAGCAGGCTGCTTTCATCACTGATAAATATATATCGCAAAAGAATAGCACCCAGTTCCATCCTTTTACCACATTGTGTCTTTGCGAGCCTCTTTCTTGGGACATTGTCGAGGGGACATCTGCTCCTATGTCGCAAAATTTGATCCTGGATGACTTCGGCGTACAGTGGGGTATTCTGTGTATATATTTATGGCCCCCGAAATTTTCGTTACTTCTACACTGTACTTCGTGTACGCTTCTTGGCCAGTCCCTCGGCGTAGGTATGTGCTACTGGTGAAGGTTAGTGACAGCAACAACAATAGATGTTCCACGTTGGCGATGCCGATTTATCCAGACGCGTGGAATTCAAGGCAGTGGCGCCACGTATCGCTACGGTGTTTCTGCGCCTATATTTAAACGATGTCTTATGCCAATCGCTGGCCACCCCATAGTTTCATGAGCTGGCGTACTTCTGCCATAGGAGGCTAGAGGTAGAGCTATTTAGGCTTGGAACGCAAGCGTTCCTATCGAAGTGACGAGGCTGCTTGTGCGTTGCGGATGACACTTTATATACAGAAGATGCACAACATTTACACACAAATACACACACTCAGCAGGGCAGGTGAAAAAGGCAACAAAACAAACTTAGCGTCCCTACAAAAAGTCAAATAGTTTCGGCCGACACAGGCTCATCCTCTGGCGGGACGGGCGACTGGAGCGAGCCGGAGTACTGTTGCCTGGCGACGAGCGTTCAGGAGAGCGTCGAAGAGACGAGCGAGCGATGGCTTGAGAAATGTTTTTGTTGGAGCCACAACAGTCTTGTAGCAGGAGACGGGACGGGGATGACAACACAGGCGGCCACGTGAGGCCCGGAGCTCTGGGCTTCAGGTGCGCGCATAAGCAGCCTGGTCGATTCTAGGGGAACGCTCGCGTTCACTGCCTAAATAACTGTTCTTCGAACCTACCATGACAATGGCGTCCGCGACAGGACGAAGCTGATTGATAATTATTATGATGATGATTGTGGTTCGTTTAGGAAAGGACGATAATTTCTGCAGCCCATGGAGGGAGCGCGGCTAAGCGTCCGTGGGGTTGATTGATTTGTGGGGTTTAACATCCCAAAACCAGTTCTGATTATGAGAGATGCCGTAGCGGAGGTCTCCGGAAATTTCGACCACCTGGGGTTCTTTAACGTGCACTGGCATCACACAGCACACGGGCCTCAACATTTTGCCTCCATCGAAATGCAGCCGCCGCGGCCGGGATTCGATCCAGCGACCTTGGGATCAGCAGCCTAGTGCCATAACCACTAGACCACCGTGGCGGGGATCCGTGGAGTTGAAGGAAAGGGAGTGAAAGAGAGAGAAAGGAGACAAAGGCCGTAGTGGAGGGCTCAGGAAATTTAGACCACCTGGGTTTCTTTAACGTACACTGAAAACGCACAGTACACGGGCCCCTGGCATTTTCGCATCCATCGAAACTGCGACGGCTGCAGCCGGGATCGAACCCGCTTTTTTTTGGTGGCAGCCGAGTACCTTAACCACTACACCCCCGCTGCGGACAGGCTGACTGTGGCATCCAGATACGCTTTTGTTGAAGAATGAATTTAAAGGAGTTCGTTAGCATTGGCGAGAGATTAGCCCTAACCGTAGACGCACTCGCAAAATGGGTTCACAAAGAGCAAGCGCCTGCAAGGGAGGCGCGTGTCGCGCGAACGCGAAGCAGAGCGCGAGCAGGCTGAGTGAGATGAACGTGCAAAGTGCAAGGAAGCGGTATTAGAAGAAAGAATCCGGCTACTTCGCCTGTGTAATAGAGACCGAAGCAGCTTTGAGTAGACGCGCAGGTCCGTCTGATGTCACCGATCGTTCCGCGCTAGTGCAAGTATGCATCTGGCACTCGATGCCCCTCGTTGCTGAAGAACGAGATCTCGATGTATACGCTAGCCGCTTCGAAGAGGTGACCACACGTTGAGCGGGTGTCGCAAGGAGGCAGGCATGGCTGAAGATAACTTTGCCATCACTACAGTGCCTAGAAGGCACTATACCACCACACCGAGCGCACGTATCGTGCCCACCCAGTACTGTAAGATGGGTCAGTTTGAGCCCGATAGAGTTAAAAAGGACTCAGTAATGAGAATCCTACAAGTTCCATGAATTAACGTTTTGTTATAGCGCCTCTTTGAGGCCAAATGCAACTACAGAATTGGTAAGCCTGCCTCAAAACAGATCCCCTGTTGGAGCACTCATACTTACCTCACACGACAATGGTATGTATTATAAAGAGAAAATTAAGGCAGTTGCGCCTGTTGCTTCCTCCGCACCACCAATAGCTGAGACGGGTGCAGCAAGTATGCCCAAATGCCACGTGGACGACTCGCTCATGAAAGGAGGCAGCTTAGCCTGCCAATTCGGAAAAGGCGATCTTCATCTGAAAGAGCAAAAAGGAAGAGCAGGAATGCTTATGGAAGATAGCACAGTCGACTCGGCCGGAGCGTCAGGAGTTGGCAATGATGACATGGTGTCATGATATAGGTTCTCAAAGGATGCATTTAAGCTGGGAACGCGGGCGTTCCCATCGAAGCGACGAGGCTGTTTGTGCGTTCCAGATGACAATTTATATATACAGAAGAATACGCGCACTGCACACACACACACATACACTTAAGAGAGCGGATAAACAGCAAAAGAAGAAACAAAACTTAACGTTCTAAATAAGCGGAGAAGAGTCTCAGCCGGCACAGGCTCACCGGCTGGAAGAACGGGCGACACTGAGGAGCCGGAGTACCGCTGCCTGCAGAAGGCCGAGGTGCCGGAGACCGACGTGCAGGAGACCGACGTGTAGGAGAGCGACGAGGCAAGCGAACGATGGCTCGAGGAGTGCTGCAGCCACAGCAGTCTTGCAGCAGGAGACCGGATAGGGAGGACACACAGGCGGCCACGTGAAGCCCGGAGCTCCAACTCGTGGACCGCTGGTTGACTCTCGACAGTCGGGCCCGGGCACCCGACTCTGCCGAACGCTGCAGTCCGTCTGTCCTCTTTTTCTCCTCTTCCAGCGCAACGCTCTTCCGCTCGCGCAACCTTGCGCGTGCTCCAGCCTACTCGTCGTCGTCGTCGTCGTCTTTGCCTTCTATCCCGCGGACCGAGCACAGGCACACTTTTGCGCGCACATGACACGGGCCCCCCTTTAGGTCTTTTGTTCATACTTTCACGTGAACAAAAGACTTCATGCGCGCTAGACACTCGTCACACAGCTGCACACATGATAAAAAGTACACTACACGCTTGAAAGACCTGAAACACATCTGTGCGCTTGCCCTTATAAAGAGGTCGAACATGTCACACAGTATTCACAAAAGAAAAAAATCACACAGAGATGCTCAACCAATCAGTGTTCGGTCGAAGTCAAAAATAGCAGTCGGTTATTATTGGGCGCCTCTTAAGTAATAGCGTCCCACAAGAGACGAATGCGAATTGGCATGCGTGCCCAGAAAAGCACAGGGAACGCTAGGGGGTATTTCAGACGACACCAGCATTTGCGCATTCGCAGGAAAACATTGGTGAACTTGGCCTGTAGAAACACCTTGCATTTGTAGGTGCCGACACGAAAATTATTGCGAAACGACGGGAGGCGTCGCGGCAACGCGGCACGAGTTGGAAGCGTACGAATGACCTCTTCTCGAGCACCAACGCGCTGCCCAGCACGATAAGCCGTCAGTGCCTGTGACTCGCCATGAGAAATTCGTTCTGCAGCCAAAAGCACCGAAGAAGACGTATCGGCCTGCTTATTGCTCACAGAATTCACTACCATTCTGTTCTCTCTAAACTGACCTGCTAGTCCATCAGTAATTTCTTTGGTGTTTTGGATGCGATCACACAGGTCGTCCTGTATACCCCTGTCATCATTGCCAACTCCTGACGCTCCGGCCGAGTCGACATTGTCATCCCTCACGAGCACTCCTGTTCTTTCCTCCTGCTCGCTCGGATGACTATCGCCTCTTTCGAACACAGAACTGTATGCCGTCGAAAGCGACCCATTCAGGTGGCCTTTGGCCATGGTCGTGTAACCCAAAACCGCTAAGAGCGGTGCAAATGAAGTATCGGCAACAACCGCTTCACAGTTCTCTTGCAAACACGCGCCATTTTTAAACGAGAGAACTATCAGTGCTCCAGCAGGGGAGCAGTTTTGAGGCAAGCTCACCTCTTCTTTCACTGAATTTGGCCTCCAAGAGGCGCTATGACAAAAGTGTTCCTTAGTGGAACGTGCAAGGTTCTTACTCGTGAACCTTTTCTCGGGTTCACGGGGCTCAAACTGGCCCTTTATGATGCACTGCGTGTGCTTGATAGGTGTGCTCGGGGAGGTGGCGAAGTTTTCATGCCAATCCTGCCCCGTTACGACACCCTCTAGATTTGTTGTCACCGCTTCGCACCGGCTGGCGTATGCATCAAGATCTCCTTCTTCAGCAACGAGGGGCATAGAGTCCCGGATGCACACTTGCCCAAGCGCGGAACGATCGGTGACGATGGACGGACCTGCGCGTCTACCCAAAGCTGCTTCGGCCTCGATCACACGCTCGCGAAGCCGCCGGAGTCGTTCCTCTCTTTCTGCTTGCTCGCGCTCTGCTTCAAGTTCGGCGGCACGCGCCTCCCTTTCAAGCGCATCCTCCTCGTCTAACCATTGTCGAAGCGCGTCTCCCGTTAGCCCTAACCTCTCGCTTGCGCTTATCAGCTCTCTTAGATCCATTCTTCTTCTTCTTCAAAAAAAAAGGAAACAGATGAGGAACGCTACAATCAGCCTCGTCCTGTCGCGGACGCCATTGTCATGATATAGGTTCTCAAAGGATGCATTTAAGCTGGGAACGCGGGCGTTCCCATCGAAGCGACGAGGCTGTTTGTGCGTTCCAGATGACAATTTATATATACAGAAGAATACGCGCACTGCACACACACACACATACACTTAAGAGAGCGGATAAACAGCAAAAGAAGAAACAAAACTTAACGTTCTAAATAAGCGGAGAAGAGTCTCAGCCGGCACAGGCTCACCGGCTGGAAGAACGGGCGACACTGAGGAGCCGGAGTACCGCTGCCTGCAGAAGGCCGAGGTGCCGGAGACCGACGTGCAGGAGACCGACGTGTAGGAGAGCGACGAGGCAAGCGAACGATGGCTCGAGGAGTGCTGCAGCCACAGCAGTCTTGCAGCAGGAGACCGGATAGGGAGGACACACAGGCGGCCACGTGAAGCCCGGAGCTCCAACTCGTGGACCGCTGGTTGACTCTCGACAGTCGGGCCCGGGCACCCGACTCTGCCGAACGCTGCAGTCCGTCTGTCCTCTTTTTCTCCTCTTCCAGCGCAACGCTCTTCCGCTCGCGCAACCTTGCGCGTGCTCCAGCCTACTCGTCGTCGTCGTCGTCGTCTTTGCCTTCTATCCCGCGGACCGAGCACAGGCACACTTTTGCGCGCACATGACACATGGGTATGCAGGACTACCTATATGATCGCACCCAAAGCACCAAGGAAATGACTGATGAACTGGCAGGTCAGTTCGGAGAGAACAGAATGCTAGTGCATTGTTCTGTGAGCAATGAGCAGGCCGATACGTCTTCGGCGTTTTGGCTGCAGGACAAATTTCCCATGACGTGCCGCAGGGAGTGCCGGCGTATCGCGCTGGACAGCGCGTTGGTGCTCGCGAAGAGGTCATTCGTCTGCTTCCGACTCGTGCCGCGTTGCCGCGACGCCTTCCGTCGCATTGAAATAATCTTCGTGTTGGCACCTGCAAAGGCAAGGTGTTTTTACAGGCCAAGCTCCCCAATCTTTTCCTGCGAATGCGCAAATGCTGGTGTCGTCTGAAATACCCTGTAGCGTTTCCTGCGCTTTTGTGGACACGCATGCAATGTGGCATTCGTCTCTTGTGGGACGCTATTACTTGAGCGACATTGTACTAATAACCAATTGCCATTTTTAGATTTGGACTCGGAACTAGACGGTTCTACATACTGTGTGAACTTTCAACCTGCTCATGAGGGCCTGGGCAAAGATATCCAATTTGTAAAGCATGCAGTGTTTTGTGTGTGGTTGCACAAGCGCGAGTATTTAGCCTTTTCTTTACTTGGACATATAGACAAAAGACTTCAAGGAGGACCTATTTTTCCGGCCACTTACCGAGAGGTGCTTGAGCACTACAAAAAGGAAGGACAAAAAATTGGCAGATCCCCCGTGCAGTGGGAATCAAGGAAATGCGAAGCACGCATCAGGAACGCAGAATGGATTTGCATTGTTTTCTCGCTATACCGAGTTTGGTGCATATGAGGTTAACGAAACGGCCACAAGAGCACCAAGACTGTAGCATGTAAACCATTCCGCTCATACACGCATGCCATGATTCTAACGTTATGACTTGTCATTTACGTTCGTCATGCAGTCGTGTTGTGCCATAGCAATTTTGGTATACATCCCTTTAAGGAAACGAGTGGCATGTAGGTCATGCCGCTCATGACATGCATGGCACGATTTTCATGTTATGACCTGTCATTTATGATCGTCATGCAGTCATGTTGTGCCAAACCAATTTTCGTATAGGCTCCGTACAGTCGAGTTTTCAATGTGCGAAATCAGCGCCAGAATGCACTGCCTGGCGGAGAGAAGCAAAATTGGGCAGACTGTGACAGGGAAGCCCGCGAACGCGATGCGCGCCTCCAACTCTATAGCAGCAGCGATCGCCCGTCCCAACTTTTTTCGTTTTATTTCCCGTGAGACGCACGCTCCAAACCTGCGCACAGCCACCTGGATAGGGGCGCGCGGCGGTCCGCCGCGCGCCCCGATCCAGGTGGCCGTGACCTGCGGTAAACAGTTCCAAAGGGCGACGCCGCGAGCGTTCGTGTGGTTCGCAGCACGCCCGGAGAACAGCGAAGAAACGCGCGCGTCGCTGTCGCCTCGGTTTCCACCGTGTGCGACTGAGCCGTCCGACGAGATCTACGTAGCGCCCTCTGGTCAGTAGACGGAGCCCATACATCCCATTAACGAAACGGTAGTATAGCGCCAGGACCATGGCATGTAAATCATGCCAGTCATGACACGCGTGTCATGCTTCTAATGTTATGACCTCTCATTTACGTTCGTCATGCTCTCGTGTGGCGCCATAGCAATTTTGGTATACATCGCCTTAACGAAACGCCTGGCATGTAAATCATGCCCCCTATGACATGCATGTTATGCTTTTCATGTTATGACCTGGCATTTATGTACGTCATGCAGTCATATTGTTGCATACCAATTTTCCTACACATCCCACTAACGAAACGGCCAAGAGAGCACCAAGACCGTGGCATGTAAATCATGTCGCTCATGACATGCATGTCATGATTTTCATCGTGTGACCTGTCATTTACATTCATGATGCAGTCATCTTGTGGCATGCCAATTTTCGTATACATCCCGTTAAGGAAACGCGTGGCATGTAAATCATGTCGCCCACGACATGCATATCATGATTTTAATGTTGTGACCTGTCAGTCATGTTCGCCATGCAGTCATGTCGTGGCATACCAATTTTCGTATACATCCCATTAACGAAACGGCCAGGAGAGCACCAAGACCGTCGCATGTAAACCATGTCAATCATGACATGCATGTCATGATTTTCATGTTATGACCTGTCATTTATGTTCGCCATCCGGTCATATTGTGGCATACCAATTTTTGTATACATCCCATTAACGAGACGACCAGGAGAGCACCAAGACTGTGACATGTAAATCATGCCGCTCATGACACGCATGTCACGATTTTCATGTTATGACCTGCCATTTATATTCGTCAGGCAGTCATGTTGTGCCACACCAATTTTCGCATACATCCCATTAGCGAAACGGCTAGGAGAGCACTAAGACCGTGGCATGTAAATCATGCCACTCATGACATGCATATCATGATTTCCATGTTAGGACCTGCCATTTATGTTCGTCAGGCAGTCATGTTGTGCCATACCAATTTTCGCATACACCCCATTAGCGAAACGGCCAGGAGAGCCCTAAGACCATGGCATGTAAATCATGTCGCTCATGACATGCATATCATGATTTTCATGTTATGACCTGTCGTTTATGTTCATCATGTAGTCATGATGTGGCATAGCAATTTTCGTAAACATCCGATTAGCGAAACGGCCAGGAGAGCACAAAATCGTAGGCGGCTAGATAGATAGATAGATAGATAGATAGATAGATAGATAGATAGATAGATAGATAGATAGATAGATAGATAGATAGATAGATACGCCCAAACTCGCCGAAGTTCGCTAAGAAATGCTTCGCATTTAAAATATCCCTAACCCAACGGTCGGTTAGAGAGGTCCCAGGCAGTCGACTTGAGGAGGCTGCAGACGGGCACTTTCACCAACCCCTACTACCTGAACCGCCTGTGTCCCGCGCTGCACCCATCGCCCGGCAGTCCATGGTGTGAGCACGAACGGGCTGATATGGCCCACGTGCTTTGGGAGTGCCAACGCCACGAGGAAGAAAGCAGGAGGATGAGAACAGCAGGACCTTCTGAAGCAGAGTGCCTTCCTGAGAGATGTCAAGCCGCCCTTCTCAGCGGGGCTCCTGAAGACCAAGAGTGGGCCGTCCATCGGGCCAGATCCATCATCGAGGACCTGCAATGATGTTCCTCGAGCGGTGGACCTCTGGCAGCCTAGCCCCGGGCACAAACTTTAGCCGTTGGGCAAATAAAGTTTATCCAGTCCAATACAATGTGCGTGCAAATGTGTGCTGTGCTCAGTGCATGATACGCAAACGCCGCCGACGACGACGAAGGCTGGAGCACGCGCTAGGTTGCGCGAGCGCAAGAGCATTGTGAAGAAGTGGGAAGTGGGCAGACGCAGTTTAACGTTCGGCACAGTCGGGTGTCCGGCCCAAGTGTCGACAACCTCTACCAGGGGTCCACGAGTTGGAGCTCCGGGCTTCACGTGGACGCCTCTGTGTCGTCCTCGTCTCGTCTCCTGCTTCAAGGCTGTTGTGGCTCCAACAACAACATTCCTCAACCCATCGCTCGCTCGTCTCTTCGGCCACTTCGGAGCTGTCCTCCAAGCTCGTCGCCTGGCAACAGTACTCCAGTCGCCCGTCCCGCCAGAGGGTGAGCCTGTGTCGGCCGAAGCTATCTGACTTTTAGGGGCGAAGCTCCTGAAGGTTTGGGTCTGTCCGTGCGTTATTCCTGGTAGCGCGTTACCTTCAAAGAAATGAATGATGCTACGTGTGGGAGGCGCGCCCTCGGCCAACGCCACCTAGAAAAAAATTTCAGGCCCACTCACTCTTCCAGCTGTGGGCTGTGACGTCAATCATTCTTGACCGTCGTGTTTGACCGCACAGACGTGCCTACGCCTGCTCATCCCGTTGGAACAGCTGCATTAGTAAGCCTCACGAACCCTTTCGCGTTCTGCTGGTGGTGCTGTTGGCGAGTGAACAAGACCGTGTCTGTGTCTGTGAACTGCGGCATGGATGTGTGATGCGCTTTGTGCACGGGATATTCACGTAGTGTACGGCTGCAAACCAGCACGATGGGGCGGTGCTGCGTGCCCAACTGTCGCGGCAACTATGACAACGGACCGAAGGTTCGCGTCTTCTCCTTTCCAAAGGACGACCGAAGGGCGAAATGGGAGCGTGCCGTTCGTCGAGACGACATCCTTTCTCTCCGTGATCCGAAGGTATGTGCACATCCATGATGCATGCTTCTGAGTCATTCCTAAGGGCACCATCTGATACATGTCTCGTTCTTGCCCCAAAGTAACGATCTTGTGTGCACTTCAGAGCAGACTTAGGGTAAGCCTTGGCATTAGAGAATTTTTAGCTGAGCGTCGCTGACGCTCACCACCGCGATGATGTAGCGTCCCGAGACAGTGATGAAAACAGCATGGATTTCGCGTTTTAGACGAGCGCGTCTTGCCGCGACGCAGTCAGCGTGGCTGCAAAAGGACGGCGTAAAGCAGACGCACCTTAACGCTCCACTCAATCGAATTCATAGGCGGTGCGAGAAATGCGTTCTACGTTACGCCGCTCGCTCCTCGCACTCGTCGAAATAAAGCAGTAAACGCACGTAGCAGTACATCCTCAAAATAAGCGTTTTCCCTTCAGTGTCAATATTATTTCGCTAGCCAGCACGGCGAGCTTCTTGTAACGCCTCTGATTACTTGATTGAGAAACGGGAAGGTGTGCTAGTGTGTCGAGTCGTGCATCTGATTTGTACATAGTATTTCTTACCGCTAGTTGGCACCAGGTCGCGGTACTATGCGCCATTCTCGCCGGAACGTTTGCCTAATTTGTTTCCTTCAAATATATGCTACTGCAAGACAGCTAAATTTAGATGCCAGTAGACACCTCAATGCCTTCCTTGTTTTATGACGTAGTAAATAAAGGGCGTGCGGAGCAAAAAGCCTGTGATAAAGCGCTTTCTTACATTGTTTTCAGGTGTGCGAGCTCCATTTCAAGCCGCAGTACCTTAGGACGACAACAAAATACACGGATCCAAGAACCGGCAGGATAACAGAAGCTCCCATGGGTGCTACTCGGCTTACTCCGGACGCAGTACCGACAATATTTCCCAATGCCCCAAGTTATTTGAGCAACTATGCACCAGTGCGAGAGGGGCCAGACCAAAAGAAAAAGCGCCTAGAAGCATCCCATCTAGAAGAAGCCATTCGACAGTCGATAGCACTGCATGAGGAAGAAGAGCACCGCAATAAGCTGTCGTCGTATGAGGACCTCGTATCGCGCCTGCAGGGTCTCGGCCTCTCCACCTACTGGGCCACAGTAAAAGCAGAGAATGCTGTGCTGTTTGTTCACATAAGTGGCGAAGATCCACCAGTCGTCGAAAGGTCTGTCATTGTCAGTAGGAACATGGAAATTACGGCCTTCTGGAAGAAAGTGAAAGTCCCTGCCAAGGACCTCCTCATTCCTGCTACGCTGGACGATCTGCGCAGCCTTCACACCATACTAGACCGTATGAGCAGTTTCAAGGCTCCAGACGTTTGCGACAAGGAGGAAAAAGTGAAGGCAACCTTCAGCTTGCTTTTCACTTTGCTCGACGACCTCAAGTCGGGTGATCTTTTGCCGCAAGAGAAAACAGAAGCACTTGATTTCATAAAGGAGCAGCTTGACCTACTGCACAGAAAGGACCACTCATTGCGATACTCTGCAAAACTTTTAATATTCTCCAGTATTCTACACACTATTTCCCCACACGCCTACCGATTCATTCGCGGTGCTGGCAAGATAGCACTGCCACATCCATCTACGCTCATGCGAATTTGCTCGCAATATAACGTGAACCCTGCTAATGCGCAGAACGACGAGGGGTTTTTGCGTTATGTGAAGAAGCGGTCAAGCCTTCTCAAACCACATGAAAAAATTGTCACTATAATGATGGACGAGATTCATATTCAGCCGTACTTTGAATACAAAGGTGGCTCAGTGACCGGGGCAGCTTCTAATTCCTCCGAAGCGGCCAAAACTGCGCATGTTTTTATGATTCAGTCGTTGCTATCAGCGCACAAGGATGTTGCTCACATTCTGCCAGTAGCCAACATTGAAGCAGTTCAACTGCATGCAGCCCTGACAAAAACAATTTTAGAGCTTGAAAATGCAGGCCTTACTGTAATCGCAGTAATAACAGATAACAATTCCATAAACAGAAAAGTGATGTCCTTGTTTTCTGAAACACGGACAGTTGATATTGTGTACCCTCACCCAGTGGACAAATCAAGACCCCTTTTTTATGTAGTAGACCCCGTCCACCTTCTGAAGTGCATCAGAAACAACTCGTTGAACCAAAAGAATCCAGGAACGTGTATCTTTTACCCTGAAACTTTCAGCACATCATCGTTAGTACGGGTTAACGGAGCATCTTTCAAAGCTATTCGAGACTTGCACGCTTCAGAGCAACACAGCGTCACAAAGTTTGGTTATGGCTTGAGCTACAAGGCCTTGCACCCATCCAACATTGAGCGGCAGAATGTGAAGCTTGTTTTAAAAGTTTTCAGTTCATTTGTGGTAGAGGCTCTAAAAATGCGCGGAGACGAGCTCAATTTGAACTACGCCGAAGGGACAGCGCACTTCATTGACCTAATTTTGAAGTGGTGGCATGTGGTCAACGTGAAAAGCCCCTCCAAGGGCCGTCGCCTAAGAGATCCTCTCCAGGACCCAGTCAGAAGTTTGACTGGCAAGCAGATAGAATTTCTTAATAATTTCCTGGATTGGTTGGACACATGGCGAGACATCAAGATGGATACAGGCGCACTATCCACGGAAACGCAGTCAGCATTGCGGCTGACTTGTTACGCGCTTGTAGGGCTGTGCCGTTACTGCCTTGAAGAATTGAATTTTGACTACGTGTTGCTGGGCAAATTTCAGACAGACAGTCTTGAGGAAAGGTTCGGACAGTACCGGCGGCTGTCAGGCACGAATTATCGCATCTCAATACAGCAAGTGTTTGAGTCGGAGAAAAAACTGAGGCTACAGGACAGTTTGGTATTTCCAGATATGCAAGAATTACAGAAGCCATGTGTTGTGCCACTTGACGGGGCTCAGTTGACAGAGGAGTACAGTATAAAGATATCAGACCGTGACATAACAAATAAGGGGTCAATTTTGCCAGTAATCACGTGCATCGCTGGCTTTTGCGCCCATGCTGCGTTAAGAAAGCTGCCTTGTGAGTATTGTGCCAAGAATATTACAACCCAGGACCAGGAAATTCAACTTGAGAGCAATCAGTTCATTGAAAACCTTTCGAGAGGGCCTCTGAAGTTTCCCAAGCCGGCTGTCGTTAATGCAGTCTTGCATGCCCATATTGAACTTGAACAGCTTACAAAAAAAAGAGAATGCAACGCGTTTTCATGCAACGCCAAATCAGAGGGGGCTTCTTGTGGCTGTCACAAGACACTTTTGTGAAAATGAAGATTTCGATATCTGTTCTAATGGCCATCACCCAGACATTGTGTTAAATAACATACTTGTGGCAGCAGCGAACACTCTCCTCAATAACTATGTGTCTATGAAGACAGATGTTCTGAAGAGCACAAAAGCGCAGGCACAACAGAGAAAAGTGCAGAAATTCAGAAAATGAGCATTACCAGTTTCGGCGCATCTTCTGGAACAGTGCGTCTTGTGTGTGTGTGCGTGTGTGTGTCGTGTATGTGTCTGAATAAAGCATAAAGAATAAATAAAATTTATTTCATTTATTTCATCAACTCAATGCGCCATCAAACTTTTTTTAAATGCGAAGCATTTCTTAGCGAACTTCGGCGAGTTTGAGCGTATCTATCTATCTATCTATCTATCTATCTATCTATCTATCTATCTATCTATCTATCTATCTATCTAGCCGCCTACAATTTTTTGCCCTCCTGGCCGTTTCGCTAATCGAATGTTTATGAAAATTGGTATGCCACATCATGACTACATGACGAACATAAATGACAGGTCATAACATGAAAATCATGATATGCATGTCATGAGCGGCATGATTTACATGCCACGGTCTTAGGGCTCTCCTGGCCGTTTCGCTAATGGGATGTATGCGAAAATTGGTATGGCACAACACGACTGCCTGACGAACATAAATGGCAGGTCATAACATGAAAATCATGACATGCGTGTCATGAGCGGCATGGTTTACATGTCACAGTCTTGGTGCTCTTCTGGTCGTCTCGTTAATGGGATGTATGCAAAAATTGGTATGGCACAATATGACTACATGGCGAACATGACTGACAGGTCACAACATGAAAATCATGATACGCATGTCATGGGCGACATGACTTACATGCCACGCGTTTCGTTAACGGGATGTACACGAAAATTGGCATGCCACAAGATGACTGCATCATTAACGCAAATGACAGGTCATAACATGAAAATCATGACATTTATGTCATGATTTACATGCCACGGTCTTGGTGCTCTCTTGGCCATTTCGTTAGTGGGACGTGTAGGAAAACAGGTATGCAACAATGACTGCATGACGAACATAAATGACAAGTCATAACATGAAAAGCATAACATGCATGTCATGGGCGGCATAATTTACATGCCAGGCGTTTCGTTAATGGGATGTATACCAAAATTGCTATGGCAGAACACGACCGCATGACGAACCTAAATGACAGGTGATAACATTAGAATCATGACACGCGTGTCATGACCAGCAGGACTTACATGCCATGGTCCTGGCGCTATTCTGCCGTTTCGTTAATGGGATGTATGGGCTCCGTCTACTGACCAGAGGGCGCTACGTAGCTCTCATCGGACGGCTCAGTCGCGCACGGTGGAAACCGAGGCGACAGAGACGCGCGCGTGTCTTCGCTGCTTTCCGGGCGTGCTGCGAACCACACGAACGCTCGCGGCGTCGCCCTTTGGAACAGTCAACGCTGGAGCAGTTTGCCGCAGGTTTGGAGCGCGCGCCTCAAGGGAAATAAAACGAAAGAAGGTGGGACGGGCGGTCGCTGCTGCTAGAGAGTTGGAGACGCGAATCGCGTTCGCGAATTTCCCTGTCACAGTCTGCCCAATTTCGCTTCTTCTCTCCGCCAGGCAGTGCATTCTGGCGCTGATGTCGCCCATGGAAAACACGACTGCACGGAGCCTATACGAAAATTGGTTTGGCACAACACGACTGCATGACGATCATAAATGACAGGTCATAACATGAAAATCGTGACATGCATGTCATTAGCGGCATGATCTACATGCCACCCGTTTCCTTAAAGCGATGTATACCAAAATTGTTATGGCACAACAAGACTGCATGACGAACGTAAATGACAAGTCATAACGTTAGAATCATGACATGCGTGTATGAGCGGCATGGTTTACATGCCACAGTCTTGATGCTCTTGTGGCTGTTTCGTTAACTTCATATGCACCAAACTCGGTATAGCGAGACAACAATGCAAATCCATTTTACGTTCCTGATGCGTGCTTCGCATTTCCTTGATTCCCACTGCACGTGGGATCTGCCAATTTTTTTTCTCTGATACATCGGTCGCACGTTCTATAGCGTATAATCTTTTTAAGTGGAATAATAAATGGCTTACAGACAAATCGTCAAAAACGCCAAAGCGTAATGCATTCCTAAAACTAACGCCAATCGCGACGCTAAAGGCGAAATGAAGTTGTCGCACACGCAGAAAAGGCGCCGCGAACGCTTCATCTTCTCACGGGAGACGCTGGTGGCAATGCCTTCAGCCTCCCGTGCTCTCGCTCGCTCGGTCAAGACGCGTGACGTCACGGCGGCAGTGAGTGGGCCTGAAATTTTTTTCTATACTCCATCTCACAATTACCTTGCAGCACTGCCGAAGCTACGAGGAGTACACAGGCAGTACTCTTGCGCAGCATATAATATAGTTCCGGGCATAACTGTTTCATTATTAATCATATACAAGGGCTTCAGCTGTGCTTCTTGCATGACGCGTTACAGAGATACGAAGTACGTTAGGCACGTACTTCGCAAACTCTCAATTATTGTAGCAGTTACCAGCTGGCAATAGTAATAACCTCCCTAACCACGATGACGTACGGGAACATGGCAGCCCCCATACAGCCCAGACCGCCCGCTTCCATCCGAATTCGTGCTTTTTACTGGTTCTCTACCCAGGCAGCAAAAAATAAATGTTATAACCTGTCATCGCTTAGTCTCATCTAACGCTGAAGGCAAGGCATCAGGTATATTTTGTTGCTATTACTTAGATCGCTCCTTCGTTTACATGCTGCTAGGACTACCAAGGTGGTGCCGAACCGTAAAATTAGTTTGATGTAAACATAGCAGATGGCGCCACAACATTAGCGTTGGTGATGCGTCCACGAGCCCACGATGAGAGACGCCCCGAATGCCTAAAATTGTTTGCTGCGCCGATAATTTGGTCTTCCGCTCAAGACCAGTGCGCGATGGTCTCTGAAGGTGCGTCAATGATTCTGCAGATCCCTACAGGACAAACTATTTTACAAAAGAAGCAAGGTTAGTAGTGCTTAATGTGTTTGGCGCGGTGAAAAAAGAACTTGGTGAAAGAGCAAGTATGAACGCTGTCATAAAAATAACGGCGTTCCTCACAAATGTCAGCGAACGCTCCATCTACAAATAGGTTTCTGAACATGGGAGAAACGGCGAGGTGGCGTCCCCGAAGAGGTTCTCGCAGGCAAGCCGATGCCAAAAAGACGCCAAGCAGACGACGCGACGCGGATGAATACATCTTGAGGAGCTTTCGCGTTTCCCATTGGCTAAAAAGCCCTGCAGCTTCCACAGTGCTGCAAGGTACTTCTGAGATGGAGTATAGGTGGCGTTGCCTCGGCGCGTGTCTCCCGGCGCGCGATGAACGCTCTTTCTTCGATGAACGCGCTACCAGCTCACAAAGAAGGAGAACGCCCCATCACCCGCGAGAGGCAAGCTTGACGCAGTCAGCGTCTTCTAGCGAGTTTCTTGATTGAAAAATACCGACTGCTCGCGCTGGAGAACCGTTCACCGGCCACCCATATATATACATAGGCACTGGATCATGAGTAGGCCGTGGGAGATTTCACTTGTGCGTAGTTGAACCATAAGGATTCGTAGCGTGCGCGTAAACTAATTTAATCCGGAACTCGGCAAGATCTACGATGAACCTCCGGAGCTTCGCCCACTCATCATCATTCACTGCATGGATATGCTGTGAATTTTTTGGTAGGGTCGCTAAGTTTGTTTTGTTGCCTTGTTCATCTGCCCTGCTAAGTGTGGTGTGGGTGTGTGGTGTGTGTGTGTGTGTGTGTGTGTGTGTGGTGTGTGCGTAAATACTGTGCGTCTGCTGTATATAAAATGTCATGCGGAACGCACAAGCAGCCTTGCCACTTCTATGGGAACCTTCGCGATCCCAGCCTAAATAACTGTTCTTCGAACCTACCATGACAGCTTCCTGTGCTCAGCAAACGAAAGCTATTCATCTCTACACAAGGACCACATGCGTAGCAGTCTCGTTCGATTGGCAAGCACGAAAATTGGGATCGTAGGGAATGAGTGTATGGCGAACGCTGATGATTCATTTTAAAATAATATCATATTCTCGCCATGGATACCACGATCAAAGATGGTATTATCGCAGATGGCACATGCTCGATATGCGGGATTCATGGTTTGCGGCTATGCACCATAAATGATTGAACTTCTACAATAAAGCCCACGTAAATCAAAGAAGCAGCACGCAAAAACTTACGATAATAATCATAGTGTGCTATTGTATGTTACCGCAAGCACGAATGCACATCGGCTACAGTGAC
>CM023487.1:63426743-63479196 GCA_013339685.2 Hyalomma asiaticum | reverse complement strand
ATAAAAACAATTGCCTTACGCCACCGCACACACGTGAAGAGAGTTTGACAGAGACACTCGTTGAAATCTCTCTCTGCCTTTGAACAGCGCCTTTAAACATTTGTTTTATTGCACTTTTTATTTAGAGCAACGATTCTCCTACATCGCGGCAAGATTATCGCGCTACAGCAGAATACATGAACTTGAAAGGACGCAGGTCGGCAACGTCAAGCATAAGCTTTCCATTATTGTCCGCAGAGTGCAATCCTACTGGCGCAATACATGTTAAAGGATATTATTATGGCCTCGGTTAGCCTCTTGGCCAACTTTAATAGAAGGTGGGGTGTTAGCGCCAATCATTCTCTGGCACATTGGTGTATATATGACGTGTCCCCGGGGTTCTAGTTTAGTAAATTTTTTAATGCAGTCTTGGCCAGGTCTCCTTGCCACAGAGGAACTCAGAACGCGAAGGTCGTACGATCGGTGCGCACCTAGGAAACAGAATAACGATATCACTATCAAAACGGAGTGGTTGGGCCATTATTATAGCGACCAAGATACATAGATACTTGTTTATCACACAACTGATCTGTACTGTAGTGACGGAGACTGGTTATTACGAGTCATGAGGCATTACTCTTACTTACCTTGTACTTTTATGTTACACCGTCTAATCGAAAAGGGCTAGCCGCCACCAGAACATGACAGCTCCGTGATCTGTTTTTACTTTATTAAATATAAAAGAAGGAGACGAAGTATGGACGGCACCAGCCGTGCGTTTAAGCTTGTCGGCTCCGTGCTCGCGCTCTAAACTGTAATGCCTTCCCAGTTATTATAAAGCTAAGAGTACCGATTTGCTTTCTTGCGCAACAGGCAAACTGAGCTTGCATTTGTAACCGCGAGAGCTAAATTACTAATATACTCTGTGCTATATCCCCGCCTCGTTACAAACATTACAACGAAGACGACACCGATGTTGTTCATGCACTTCATACCCGGTGCAATTCTACAGCGAGGCTTGAATAATTTCAGCGTATAGAAAACTATAGTTATAATGCGCTAAGGTTAGGTTTTAGCTGTGTGACGTGGGGCGTGTTCCCTAAACGTTTGCCTCATTATGGTGCGCTGCATCGGCCCACAAGAGCGTTCGATATGTGCCTGGAAGTACACAATATTAGCGAAGGTGCCTACAAGTTTCTAAGAATGCAACAGCGAAAGCCTCGTTGAACCGCCTAACAGTTATACCGATTACAGTTGGCAACGCAATCTCGACATTCCAATTACACAACGAGGGTACGCTTGCTATAGCGCCAAGAATGAGTACACACGCTATGCATTCTCAGTGATGAGGATACTTTACATGGAATGCCATATTATTGGCTCCTCACATCTAAATGAGATCCTTGCTCTTCTCTCACGTGGTGTCGCTTGCACTTACTGTAGTATGCGCAAGATGAAATGCGGTAAACACCACGAGGTTTAGAAGCACGATCACAAACAGGGGATAGCTTCATCTGAAGTTTTTTTTACAATTCTGGAGCGGCAGCATGGTGTGAAAAGAATGTCCTTGTTAACTAGTGAAAAGATTTCGGAGCATATACTTTTTCTTTGTTCAAATAGTAAGTGACAGTTTTCAGTGAAGCGAAATGCAAGACAAGCTAAAGTAAATCTCATTAAATCATTGGAAATGCAGGCTATGCGTGAGGGCGTATTCATACAACGAATATTCATCTCGCTCAAATGACAACGAAATGACAAACCTAAGAAGTTTGTAGTTACAGTGAAGACAGCACATTTCTTGTCAGAACCAATATACTCAATATCTTCTTCCTGAATTATCCTGTGACCTAAAAAAAAAGAATACGGGCAAGCAACTTATTCGATCTAGAGTAGCAATCAAGAGTAATACATTAACCAAGTTAATAAGGCGTGATGTTCAGGCGGGTTAACAGGCCCCTCACGAGGCATGACCAGCGCAGTGCATGCATAATCAAAAGAAGAGGCGTGCAGGACACGGACACAAGGAGAGCAGTGAACAACACGCATGCATTGCGCGTGCATGCATTGCGCACGCAGGATCATGCTCGCCAAGAACTACCTATGCGTCATGAATGGGTAAAATATTTAACTTAACTCCCTTTGGTCTTCTCCCCGTGACTCCAGCCTTCAAGAGGGAGGAAACGGCGCTCCTCGGTGAACGCGTTGGTATGCGTAGCTATTTTGAGTGACGTACGGCGCGCAGCGACGTCTCCGAACTAATAATCAAGAGGCGCCGCTTCCGGCGCCTGCCTCCTAGGAGGGGCAAGCTCCTGGGAGCGCAACGTCGCGTGCTTCACACCGCAGTAGACACTGGCTCTTACCTGCTGAAATTATGGCCGTGCGCTGCTTCAAACACATTTTTTCTCTCTTAATAAATGCACCAACTCCAAAAATACTTGCAGTAGAACGCTATGGGAGGACGAGGAAGGAATCACAAAGGCAGGAAGGTTAACCAGAAAGCGTCAGGTTGGCTACCCTGGGAATAGAAAGAGAGAAGAGCGAAAGAAAAGGGTGGCCAGGGATGGCAGATAATGCGCTGACGCTCAAGGTACAGCACTGGTACTCAGTCGAGGTCGTTCACACAAGCCCGTCGTCTTCAAGGAACAAAACAGTGCTTTCGCTGCCTTGTGGCCGACGAGCGATGGGGATGGTGCTCCAGTAACATCTGTACCGAAAGCAGCCGATTGTCAAGTCGTTGAAATGCCTGAGTTAGGGTTTAACGTTCTACGGCAAATCGAGAGCAGTGGCATAGTAGCTAGGTGGTCAATGATTCCATCGGTCCTGCAGACGTAACATGCTGCATTGTAGGTCACTCCAATGAATGTAGAGTATGCCTTCGTGAAAGCCACTCCTAACCAGAGGCGACAGAGAAGCGAAGCTTCTCGTTGATGTAGTCTGGACGGAGGGCGGAGTTCCATGTATGGGTATAGCTGATGCAATCTTGTATGTCTGATGCTTGGTGAGCTCCACTCCATCAGAGAGAGACTGCGTGCCAGGTGTCAAAGCTGCCTTGCGGCGTCAGTCCCACACTGCGGAATCGGAACGCTGTGCGCTTCTTGGCGTGCTGCGCCAACAGCGATATCTGCAGAATCATTGCCGCTGATTCCGCAATGACTAGGATGCCACTTAAAGTGAACCTCGTGGTCCTTTCCACTGAGGTCGTGGTGAAGCTTCACGCTGTCGTACGTGAGTTCTTCGTGACGTCCGCGTCTCAGAAAGTATAGCAATCGCTTGCACACGTGTACTGAAGGCTCATCTACGTCATCCAGTTCTGGCGGCGAGGAGGTCATACGAACTCGACGAAAAGCACTGTGATTCAAGACATCACATGTCACATGTCACGACATCAACGGCGGCCGAAGCCACTGCTATATGTCGCTCGCTAGAATTCGTAGATTCTGAGAGACTGACGAAATGATCTGTGTTTTCTGACCCAAAGCCTGAATTGCACTCCGTTCAGTCAGAACGCTCCCTATAGGCAGCTGGCAACCTCTAGTGTATAACGGAAATCTGCTATGTCGCCTGGTAAGGTTGACTTTAAGGGCCACTTAGCTTGAAGAGATAAAATTACAGCATATCCACGGAGTGAATGATGATGAGTGGGCGAAGCTCGGGATGTGCATCGTAGATCGTGCCGAGTTCCGGATTAATTTAGTTAACGCGCATGCTACGAATCCTCGCGGTTCAACTATGCACAATGCACAAGTGAAAATCTCCCACCGGCACTTCATTGCAAGTCAAGATCCAGTGTATATATATATATATATATATATATATATATATATATATATATATATATATATATATATGGGTTTTGCCGGTGAACGCTTCTCCAACGCGAGCAGTCGGTATTTCTCAATCAAGAAACTCGCTAGGAGACGCTGCCTGCGCCAACGTTGTCTCTCGCGTTTGCCGGGGCAGTGTCGAGTTTGCCGGGGAGCGCGTGGCTCCCGGCGCTCGCGGCGAGGGCGAGCGCCAGGTGCCACGCGCTCGCCCTCGGCGCGTGCGTGCGCTCCAGCAGGCACGCGCCGGTGGCTACCTACTACTAACTACTACTACTACTACTACTACATACATCGGGGACGCACGAAATGGCTGCTAATGGGGAATGAGAGACAGAAGAATTAGGCTTTTAGTTAATGCGCACGCTGCGAATTTTTTATTGTTCAACAACGCACAGGAGAAATCTCCCACCGGCACCACCTTGGAGGTCAAAGCGTAAGACTGGTTACGCACTACTACGACTACGACGAGGGACGAACGGGTGCCGCTTTAAGGAGCTTCGCCCCTAAAAAGCGTCACTCTTTTGCGAATCTGCAAGGACGTGATGAACAGCATGAGTGAGGCGTTGGCCATCACGTGTTCTCGTGACGCTGGTGTTAGCTTACTGCACTGGTCAAGCTAACGATGGGCAATTGCTTTTGCAACTTAAAGTGTAGTGTTTCCGCTTTGAGACAGGTAGACAGTTTTTAGATCTGCGAGGTCTGCGACACCGACGAAACGCTCGAACGTTTGCTGTGCCACTGTCCGTGATTTGACGCGGAAAGGAAAGCACTTGCTCGCACTTTACGACAGCTGGGCCATCAGCCACTTTCCGGGCAGGTGCTACTTGAACACCACCCTCATCGGTCGTCTCTCCACAGGTCACTGAAAACACATTTGTGCTTCTTGAAGACGACGGGTTTAGGCGAACACCTCTGACCGATGGAGCCATCCTACACGTATCTTTCGTTGTTCCTCTTCTGCCTTTCTTTCCTATCTTTTCCACTCGCAGCGTTGGGTATAGGTACCCGGGTGCCTTTCTGGTTAACCTGCCAGCCTTTCTGTTTTCTTATTTTCATGCTCTTTGATAGTAGCAAACGCGTACGATACTAAGAAACTGCCGGTTCCGTTAGTTTACTGCAACAGAACTAAGGCATGTTACTAAATCGTTAAAATTTAAGAAGTGCCTCCATTTTTGACTTTCACATAAAAGAAAGGTGCACTATGCCCTGTGTGTAATAGCCGTGATTTCAATCAGAAATCACTTCATCGCTTTCCTTTGGAAGTTATGGTTATAAGCATGTGAAAAGATATTCAAAATATAAGGGATTTTGTCAACTGCACCCCTTTTACTGGCCATGTTATTTTATGGCTGCTAGATTCAGCGACTTACTTCACAGAAAACTAAGCCTAAATTTGGCTTAGGTGTATAGTCTCTGCAGGATTCTCCCATAGTACTCTTAATCGCTTGTCCGAAGCGACAGGAAGCTGTTCGGAGTGAATGCTTGCAAACAGTGAAGGCTCAGATTTTAAGAAAACAACAACAGAAAGCCAGGGCAGCGCCGTTTGGGACACGACACTGAAGTTGATCAAAATCGAAGGTGCAGCCTAGCGGGAATTGAACCCGTCGCTTAGGCTGTTTACAGTGAAGCTTTTCCGGATGTCGACCTAGCCGCAGGCGTCGTTTATTACAGGCTAGCGCCGAGACTTCACTTTTTCATTTCATTTCATTTATTGTACCCTCAAGGCCCGAGGGCATTACAGAGGGGAGTGGTAAACGAGAAATAACACAAAAATTGGGTAGTAATATAACAACAAGAAATAACACAGTAACGCAATAAACAACAGACTAGAATAGCAGTACATACAATGTTAATGAAATGTTTTGCTAGTACTAACATGAGCAAACAAGGTAACATCACATAAAGTCCTGCTTATACAATGTTGGCTAGTTAGTTATTAATTACTCAACAGGCATAACGATGAAAATAAGATGTTACGATTCCCAAGTCAAAAAATGTTTTCTACAGCCTTGCGAAAAAGTTTGCGGTCATTGATGGCGACTATGTCATTGGGAAGGTGGTTCCACTGCCGAGATGTTCTGGGGAAAAAGGAATGACTGAACGTGTTAGTATTACATGATTGAATTCTGACTTTGAAGCGATGGTCGATACGGTGCGATAAATAATGCGGCTGAGAAATGAAGTTATTTTGAAGAAATGGGTGATGGTATAACTTATGAAACAAAGTTAAGCGAGCTATGTTCCTCCGAGATGCTAGTGATGGAAGACATAGGTTAGCTTTCATTGAAGATATGCGAACATTAAGGACACTCAGTAATTTTTACATGGCAAATAAAAATTTCCTGATTTATTTTTTTTTTTCATAGTAGCCGAGTTCCTTCTCATTGTTCGCGAGAAATCCGTGTGACATGTGCTTCGATTCTCCTAGACATTAAACACATGTTCTTTTTTTAACTGAATGCAGTTCGGCAACTGAGCACTTGGGCATGTACCACATTACGTATTGCAAGCACACAATTAACGACCGCGGTAGACATATAAAGCACCGTACAACAACACTGAGTGAATTTTCAAAATCATTGTTTTGCACAATCACTTATCCCTCTCAGTGGAACATTACTACAGAAAACACATCTCTAAAGCCATGATTCTACCAGGTCGCCCCCCACCCCCAAACAATGTTGTACTACCTAATGTACTTATTAAGTACGCGAAACATGCAGCGACTTTCGTGGCTATAGTACAGTTTTCGAATGATACACCATTAGGCACTAATACAATTGTCATTATGACGATTTGAGTAAGAACTTAGGAGAATCTACACCACAACATTTTCCTTTTTACTCTGCGCATATTTCCAATTTTTGATGTGTTCTCTTATGATATTTTTATAGTCACATACATTTGTTTTCTTTGCATCGTTATGAGTAATTATTGAAGACTGTTTGGCTGCTCTTGTTTTTTGGGGTCAAAAGTTGTTAAAACGGAGGTACCTTTTCATGCACTGTGGGACCTCTTGCTGCATATGTAACGCCATGTTTATCTCGATTAGGATATAGCATAATGTATGCGAAATAAATCTTAGTGCCGTCGCTAGAATCCCACTTGCGAAAGTTCCTCAGTCAGTGGTCTTACCTGGGATATATATGGTCATCCGTTTCTTTATAGTCTTATCAAATCTCCCTACCAATATAGTAGATATCCTAAGGATAAAGAAAGCAGTCATGGTTTTGCTCCAGAAGTACAGTAAAATCTGTGAAGTGACTAATTTGATTATGTCCGTCGCTGCAAAAAGCACACTATGAAAAACTACACTATGAAAAGCACACTATGAAAGCACACTATGAAAAGGGGCTGGAAGGCTCAAGCGGAGGCCACGCGTTCCACGTATACCGCTGTCTGTGTTTCGATGCGCACGTCTTTACTCTGAGCTCGGTGGGAAACGTCGAGAAGGGTTTTACTGAGCATAGCAGTGCTTTGCGAGGCGCTTGACAAAGCCTCGGGCCACGACCATGTGTGTGTGTTCCATAGAGAAACCCGGACCAGCCAAGTGCCCGTCTGCTTCGCTATCCTTGCACCACGAGGGCAAGCTTCACTAATTTTTGCTTATTAAATGCTATTTTCGCATTCGCTGAACATTTCTGCTCTCACGACTATAACAGGGGCGTCTCAAGGACACAGAATCATCACTTCTTCGATAGGGCCAGCAAAATCTCCGGAGTTAAACTTCGGATTTCACAGCTTGGAGTGTGTGTACACCGATGGACCGCAGCGTCCTCCATTTCAGTGTGGCCCCTTACGCGAGGGCCCCATTTACCGTAGCGGCTCTATAGAGCGGCTGAAACCATACTGCAAGCCTCACTTTTCTCCGTGGTCCATGAATGCGCGCGTGAACTGATATCAGGGTGGTGTTCATCCACCTTTTGGTGTCAACTTTACATGTGCCATTAGAGCCGATGGTGGTGTTGTATACCCATATGGACTCATTGGTCGCAAGAAACTGAAAAAAAAAATAAAGAAGGAAGGCATTCACAAGAGGTTTCGAAGAAGAAAGCAGTCAGAGTGGACCAAAAATAACCTAGCGTAATTAAAATGAAGCTCACGTTAAACTGTGTGCAGTTCTTGCCGAGATACATTTCGATCAGTTGAGTTATTATGGGACCTAAGGCTTTAGCAAGGCGAAAAAGAGGACTACAAAAGCCGTTAAGTCTCTTGTTAGAAGAGACCAGGAGGTAGACAATATGCTCAAAGAGATCATTTCTCCGCCAATCGCGCTTAAAATAGTGCCTGAAATGGAGGCATTGCATTCCAGAAATCCGCCAGTTGCGGTGTTGCTGTGGTTGTGGTGCACGACTGTTGACGCCGACAGCGAGGTTCGATGTTTCAGAAGCCCTTCACTAGGGCGCGCCTAGAATTCATATTGTGGACTTTTCACGCAGGACCCCCGCAAATTCAAAATGTTGGACGCCCCCGATATTCAAAATGTTGGACGCCATTAGTCGACATCCCTGGCAGTGTCATCCGCCATGTTCTTCAGGGCGCCGGAAACCGAAACTAGTGCTATCTCAGCCTGTATCAGCTGCTACCTGCTGCCAGAGACACCACGTAGTTCTAAGAACATCTCTTTCTTATCGCAATAAACACGTGACGCAACTTTTAGGTTTGTGACGCTGCACCATGAACCAAGCGTTTATGAAATCTAGGTTCTGTATATGTCAAGTAGATTCTGTAAATGTCATCAAAAACATCACGCGCGTGCTGCAGGTGTCACTGGTGCGCAGTGAGTGGAGCATTTAATAATTGAGCGCTCCATTTCTTGCCGCAGTGTTTCTACTCCTGTGTATTTATTGCTTGTTTTTAAGGTGAATATACGCAATCTATCTATCTATCTATCTATCTATCTATCTATCTATCTATCTATCTATCTATCTATCTATCTATCTATCTATCTCCTGGGTCGACCGTGCCGCTCTCAGTGGCCGGCAACGCTCGATCCTTCGGGCGCGTTCTCTAGGCCACGCGCTTCACGTTCGGCGTGCACACGCGCGGTCTTCGTCATCGTCTCGGCTCTTGTATTCGCCGAAAACAGTCTCCCATTACATTTTCCCCAACTTCAGTACGTTGTACACACAAGAACATTAAAGTCCCAGTAAATTGGAGTGTTGGGCTACTTGGTAGTTCATACTTGCGGAATAGAGCACTGAAAATTTAGGGAGGGTAAGTGTGGACAGGAAAGACGCTCACTTGCAACTAAGTTTACTCTTACGAAAAACAGCCACCCACGAGAAACCCTGAACGGCGCATGTGCAGATGTCTCAAAACGCGGTCAAACCACACCCAAATACCGAAAAAGGAAGCGAATGACGCAACAAGGTGTGAGGCTAGCCTAGAGCCAAGCATGCGTCGCTACTTAGTAGCAAAAGGTGCGAGATTTTTGTTCATCACTAGCCCGTGCGGAAACTGCCCAAGCAAATAACACAAGATGATCAAAGGTGGAAAGGGGCACTAGTCAGAACTTATGTCAAAGAGCATGAACTCTTTGTCCTTCAGATGTAGAGACGGAGCCCTAATACAGCGATCACCCTACTCTTTAATCTGATAAGCCTCAAGGATTTCCCTATCTAGTCTACCCTTAGCCCGCCCAGTGACCTTGGTGTTGTACAGAAGCACGGTGCATCCACACCTCCTAGTGTGCGCTGGTAGGTGCGCGGCGTTGTTGATGACCCCCAAAGAATACGCATGCTCCTTTAACCTCTCGTTCAGACACCACCCCGTCTGCCCTATATAAACTTCGCCGCAGCTAAGCGGAATCATGTACACCACCTTAGTGGTACAGGGCACGTAGGGCGGCGTGTGGCTCTTATCACACGTCTTTCTCTTGGCCGCGCTGCTTGCGAGTGCGCACAGCCGGGAGAGTTTCCTAGAGGAGGGTCGAGAGGAGATTCACAATTCGTTCCGCCGTAGGCGTCGCCGAGGCCGTTAGGAGCGCGCTACGGGTGAGGCGCATGGAGAGGAGGATCACAAGAGCAGGCGCGCAGCCACACAAGCAGCTCGCCTTCCGCAAACTGGCTTTGGTGACTCTTGATTCTTTGGCGCTCGTGCACTCCTCAGCGGTCATCATTGTGGTGGGCTGAACCTTGACATGCGACATGTAATGCTCCTGTCCATCATTCAAAAAGCGAGAGTTTTTCGTAAATACATTGGTTGATCGCGCCCCCCTGTTGGTGCCGAAGTGCCTATTGTGGTTCCGCTAAAGAAAGGGCGTTATTTGCTGTAGCACGGCTCAGAGGCCGGGAAGAGGGGGAAGGGGCAGAAAGCCAATGTGAGCGAGCGACCACTCTCAGTGAGCGAGTGACCACTCGTAAGTTAGGAGAGCTGACGTCAGAAAGCTACGAATTAGGTTCATGTGGAACACCTCAGGGGGTAGCCATCTCCCAGCTTCTTTTCAGTATTGGGATGACGCGCCTTGCTCGGGAACTGGACGAACTCGATGGGTTGCAGAGTGCAATATACGCGGATGACATTACGGTTTAGGCCCGAGGTGGTGTCATAGGGTACCTTGAAGACAAATTACAGGAGGCGGTAAACACGGTTGAAAGGAACACCAGTCGTATGTCCTTAAAGATGTCCAGTAGTAAATCGGAGCTATTAATACACAAGCCCACTAGAAAGGGCCGGCAACCCAAGGAATCGGTCCCCCCAAAAGATGTGGATGACAGATTATTCACCGCTATTGAGAATAGAATTCTCAAGGTCAGTTCCTTGTGTCAATTCACAAGGAAATCATCAACATACCTGTGTAATTTCAAAATGTATTCCAGGTTCAATTTCAGCAGTAGCAAGCGGTCAAATTTGGCTAGGAAAATTTCGCACAGTCTGGGCGCCACACACGAACCGATACAGATACCTCTTTTTTGTATGTAAGTGTTACTTCTAAAGTTGACAATGGTAGAAGCCAGGTAGCAAGCTTTTGGGGGCCATCAACAACGCCGCGCACCTACCAGCGCACACTAGGAGGTGTGGATGCACCGTGCTCTGTACAACACCAAGGTCACTGGGCGGGCTAAGGGTAGACTAGATAGGGAAATCCTTGAGGCTTATCAGATTAAAGAATACGGTGATCGCTGTATTAGCGCTCCGTCTGTACATGTGAACGACAAAGAGTTGATGCTCTTTGACATAAGTTCGAACTGACTAGTGCCCCTTTCCACTTTTCATCATCTTGTGTTATTCGCTTGTATAGTTTCCGCACGTGCTAGTGATGAACAAAAATCTCGCACCTTTTGCTACACAGTAGCGATGCATGCTTGGCTCTAGGCTAGCTTCACACCTTGTTGCGTCATTCGCTTCCTTTTTCGGTTTTTGGGTGTGGTTTTACGGCGTTTTGAGACATCTGCACATGCGCAGTTCAGGGTTTCTCGTGGGTGGCTGCTTTTCGTAAGAATAAACTTAGTTGCAAGTGAGCGTCTTTCCTGTCCACACTTATCCTTCCTAAATTTTCAGCGTTTTATTGCGCAAGCATTAAAGTCCCCAATAGAACTCACCAATTCAAAGACAATGCAAAGGTCCACAGTTCAGGACGAACACTGCACTAACATCAAAACATGATAAAAAGTGTGTGTACAACGCTACCAAGTCACTGCTAAAAGCAGCACTTAGAGTCAGTACCGCCATTGTTTAAAATACCTGCAAGTATACATCACCAGAAACTTTGTGCTTAGTCTAAAGGGAGTAAAATCAATCATAGTTACAAGACCATGCACTAAACAATGTCCTCGAAACAGTTCAAAATACTCGTTATCCATGTTCGATCCACAAGGAAAAGTCCAACAAACTGTCCAGAAGTGAAAACCAAGGGAGCGTCCTGTTAATATAACGCTTTTAAGTGATCGCGTCCCAAACAAGTCGGTTGACACTTTTAAGATGCGTAGAGAGAAGCAAAGGACACCAGAAAGCGTTTTACATCAGACGCCGACCTGCTAGACCGTCTGAAAACACTCAAGCGCCATGCCACTTTCCAGTCTCCACACCAGTAGAGATCGCACTCGAATGAATGACCTAGCAACCAGGCGTAGCGAATCACTGGCGTTCGAAACACTCCTTGGTGAATGTCAACGTTTTCTTGGAGCCGATGTGCCGGCACTACACCACACGCCTCAAGCGAAATACTATCTGAGGCATTTGACGCCGTAGAAAACGTTCCAAATTCTACGCTTAAAGTGCCTTTTACATCTACTGTACTACGGTTTCCGAGCTGTGATTCTTCCTGCGTATCCGTCGATTCTCGAACGTTATCAGTCCTTCCATGGAGGACATCGCGCTCGCTGTGTGACATATCACCACCTCCACTCTCACCAGAACTTACTGTCAACCCCTCTTGACGTAAACCCTCCACACGGCTTTCGAGGACCATGCTTCGGCTATGCGTTGTCGCAGCTAACGGAACACCTGCAGAATTTTCGGCCACGGCCCTATATTCCTCCTAATGACATTCGTTGTTGTCTCTAGAGCGCATTAAGAATGGTCCTTCGCCGGAGCTTTCTTGAGGGACTCTATCCTCATCATCTGTACGTAGCCTCGAAGAGGCTCCAAAGTGCAACTCTATAGAACATCTTCGTTCCAAGTTCGAGAAGATGGAATCTGCTTCTCCGAGTCCTTCTGAACGTATACTAGTCTCTCCAATGTCTACCTCGATGTTACCTTCTGGCTGAGCATCTGGCTCTATCGAAAGGCTGTGGCATAGTACTCGGCCTCTTCAAAAGAGCGACTTCGAATCTTCTCTCAACCCAGTGCTCCCTATGCCACGTACGTCTAACTCCTGCTCATTGGTCTTCACGCAAATACACTCCAGCCTCCCTACACGCGTCTCTTCCACCTCTGCGAGTCGAACCTTTAACCCTAGCTGTCGGCCAAATTCGATCAGCTTTTCCCTCCTCATGACTCGGGCTGTGTCCGAGTAATGGCTTGAGATTTTAATAAGCCATCCTGGCAGGTTCGCCAATTATGGTGGTTCTTGGGCCCTTAGACACAGACAGCCATGTCACAGAAAAGTAAAACATACATGGACAGCACGAGACAGAAATACACACACTTTCAGTAGCCAAGCAACGCAACACAGGCAACACATTCTGACCCCTAAGCTAACGAAAAGAACTGGCGCGTCCTGCCTGACGTGACATCAGGAGTCTGTCAGCACCGCTCGCGGTACCGTGGTTCACTGGCGCACGATGCGGCGCACGATGACAGCCGGAAGGCACAATGAGCCGCGCGCGGTCACAAGCAGATACTGAGCTACTCGCTCACAAGAGCGCGTCAGGATGCATCGCACTCGACGCAGCGCCAATGCCACGCCCTCAGCAAGCAGTGGTGCCAGACGGCAATATACGCGGCACCGTAGCCGCGCTCTCAGCAGGCGGTTGTGCTGGACTGTAACCTTCTAGGTACCGGGACCACGCCCTCAGCAGGTCGTTGTCCCGGACCCGAACTTGCGCGGCACCATGGCTGACCCTGGCCCGCTTGCTCGTCCACCACGGAACAGCCAGCACAGTCCAGGACACCCGTTCGCCACAGGGGAACGCCCAGTACGTCCCGGCTGGTCTGATTGCTCGGTGCGTCTGTTCGGTCGGTGCGACCGAGAACGTGCCGCTCTCGGTCGCTGGCAACTCTCGATCCGTCGTCGGCGTTCTCTAGGCCACGCGCTTCACGTTCGGCGTGCACACGCGCGCGGTCTTCGTCATCGTCTCGACTCTTGTGTTCGCCGAAAACACTCACCCACTACTATCTATCTATCTATCTATCTATCTATCTATCTATCTATCTATCTATCTATCTATCTATCTATCTATCTATCTATCCGCCTAGGTCTAGGAGCTCTTTCCCCTTTCCTCCTGCACAGGGAAGCCAGCCGGTCTCAGCACTGGCTAACCTCGCAGTCTTTCCTCCTTTCTCCCCTCCTCCTGGTCGTTTTCATCACTTGGCAAATACCCAAAGCAAGATGGTAAGCAACGTACGACGAAAGTGAATGATAGGCGATAATATGATCGCATCTGGCTCTAGCCCGTAGTGCTTTGTCAGAGTCATGCGGGAACGCGCCACAGGCGATTGATGCTTAACATTGTAGCCTGTGGTAATGAAGGACCAACCACAATAAACATTGAAAATTTGATGAAAACACACCTTGCCTGGACAAGACACACAGTTTGCTATAGATTGCGATTCAGATGTACATGCAACAAGCGGCAGATACAGACAGCCGTTAGTGGGCGTAGGTATTGTACACGGGGCCCCGAGGTGCTCGACAGCACGCTAACATCAAGGCCACGCCGGTTCCTAGCGCGCGGGACACATCGTAACTAAACCTACCGAAGCGGCCGTTATGCTGATGGTGCCTGTGCTCAGTTTTCCCACAGACATTGATCCTACTCGTACACCTAACTGATTGCCAAGCAGTTTGTAGAAAGTAAATTACGAGCTGATTGCTTCGCATGACATCGATTTCCAAAAAGCGTGGGATTCTAAGAATTCTTTTTATATTCGAAGCATTTCCTAGCGAACTTCGGCGACATTGAGCGTATCTATCTATCTATCTATCTATCTATCTATCTATCTATCTATCTATCTATCTATCTATCTATCTATCTATCTATCTATCTAGCCACCTACGATTTTGTGCTCTCCTGGCCGTTTCGTTAACGGGATGTATACGAAAATTGGTATGCCACAACAAGACTGCACGACGATCATAAATGACAGGTCATAACGTGAAAATCGTGATATTAATATCATGATCGGCATGATTTACACGCCACGCGCTTCGTTAAAGGGATGTACACCAAAATTGGTATGCCACAGCACGACTGCATGACGAACGTAAATGACAGGTCATAACATTAGAATCATGATATGCATGTCATGAGCGGCGTAGTTTATATGCCACAGTCTTGATGTTCTTGCTGCTGTTTCGTTAACTTCATATGTACCAAACTCAGTATAGCGAGACAACAATGCAAATCCATTTTACGTTCCTGATGCGTACTTTGCATTGCCTTGATTCCAACTGCTCGTGGGATCTGCCAATTTTTTTTTATACGACCCCTTCACAGCAGCATCACCACTCCCACAACGAGACGATGATTCATGAGCGTCGTCAAGAACTGCGTCTACATTCCTGGTGCAATGGACAATAACGTGCCACCAGTTTGTTTCTTGTCAGCAGACAGCCTTCATGAGGATTTTTATACGTCTAGAAAAAGGCGCTAGTAATTTACGATCGCTGCTTTCTGTCAGTTTTGTCCGTAGTGATCACCAGGAATGATCGGAATTTCCTAAGCTCTTTTGGGTCTTGTTTACTCAATTTTAGGCTCGGAGCTTGCCGGCAGCCACTTGCAATTATTACAAATTTAAAAGCCTTTTAGAAAAACCTATGAACAGTCGCACAAAGGATGTGTGCCCGCCGCATGACGGGCTTTGTGAGAACGGGCAAAATCTTCAAGAGCGTAATCACCGGCAGAAAGCGCTGAAGAAGGCATCAAAAGGGGAATAAAGTGCTCTCTCGTGCCCTAACGTGTTGCACGCGGATGTGCCAAACGGAACTGCGGGAACAAGTCCTTGGTGTCGGAAAGCAAGTATGTCTCCAGGAAATAGTCAAGGGTTCCGGTCAGCGGTTCCCTGAACCCCTACGTCGGTGGATGGTTATGCTGCTCAGCGCTTCTTTTGTCGCGAGCAGGGTGTGATCAATTTATAAACGTAGGAAAAAAGTGTCCGCTGCGGTTGGTTATGAACTGCCAAGGTGTTCTGCGCTGAAGGGTGCTGTTGTGAAGTAAGAAGCCAGCAACGTGGGTAGCGTACTAAAACGCCTAGTGCAAGACCAATTTCAAGTGTTTTCGGAATGCCCTGTTGCAGCGGCAGTCTGTTTTTCCCGCGGCAGATGTGGGTAGCCGCCACCAAGCACATCGAGACAGACGCGATGAAACGGCGCCTATGGAACGGGAGGATGATGAAGAAGGCTAGAAGCCGCGAGTGTTGCGTTTTTTCCAGAGCTGCCGAGGACCCCACGATGGCACGTAACGATACACCGACCTGTAATAGCCTAGCCGGTAAATCCGTGGATGTGCATTACGGCACGTGCCCGACTCTCCGAGATGTCCCAGTATTGTTGCATTGCGAAGCTCCACCATAAGAGAGGAACAAAGGTGTGCCGAAATGATAAGTACGAAATCAGGATCGTCAGATGCTGTGTAGAAGCAATACGCCATTGTGGAGCCCAAAGAGACGTAGACAGAAATCGGGAGTCGATTGCTTGAGGCGTTCGATAATTTCCCGTAGAATCGCATACCGGCAATTGTCAAGAGCAATCAATGATGAAGTATGCAGAGTTTGCAGGCCCACACACACTGGTATTGATGACAGCGCTGAAAAGGCCGCCTCAAAGATAAGAAATTTAGCAACTATCATAGTAAGGGCTAGGCTCCCTCCATCTGCCTATCTCTCTCGGTCTGTGTGTGTGTTTTCAAAGCCACATTATGACTTTGAGAGACCGCGTAGTGGAGGGCTCGGGAAATTACGACCACCTTGGGTCCTGTAAAAAGTGTGTGCATGTGTGTGTGTGTGCGTGTGCGCGCGTGGTCAGCCCGGCAAGAGCGTGACTCCGTTAAGCTGCGGAAAGCAGGTGGCTGGCATATACATCACCGCACCCCTGACCACAGTGACATTGAGCGAGAAAAGCGCCGAATCCACAGACACTGGCATTGTAGGGGCTTGCGTTGGGGAAAGGACATCCGTATAAGCTAACAAGTTTGGCGAAGTCAGTACTGCGAGAGCAAACAAGACCGGCTGCCGCTTGAGCACGACTCAAGTGAATAGCAAGTCGTTAAGTATGCATATGAGAGGCTAGGCTAGTTACAATGTTTCTATGGCCGTACCGTCTAGCCATACTATGTTTCTTCCTCGTCCATCCCCAGTCACCACCAGATGGAGCTTCTCACATGGTTAGAATGGAAAAAGCGCTAGGAGATAGCCACATTGGTTTTAATCTGTCACACAAACAGGGCGGCGTGATGATTGAGCAGATGCTTCCGGGTTTATTTTATGCTGATGATATTGTCTTATTCGCGGACAGTCGAGATGATATACAACGGCTGGTGAATATATGCGGGAAGGAAGGCGAGGATCTAGGACTAGGATTTAGTGTAACAAAATGCGGATTGATGGTATTCAATGATCCCAACGACCAGGCGGTATCCATACAGGGCCAAGAAATACCGAGAGTAAGCGAATACAAGTACCTTGGCGTATGGGTAAATGAGGGTGATAGATACATGAAGGTACAGGAAAAAGCCTTGGCAGCAAAGGGAAAGAGGAACGCAGGAATAATGAAGCACAGAGCGTTATGGGGACACAATAGGTACGAGGTGCTTAGGGGTCTGTGGAAAGGGGTAATGGTACCGGGGCTTACATTTGGGAACTCAGTGGTGTGCATGAGGCCAGAGATACAATCGGGAATGGATGTGAATCAAAGAACTGTGGGACGCCTCGCGTTGGGTGCTCACGGGAAAACTACAAACGAGGCTGTAAAGGGCGATATGGGATGGGCGAGTTTTGAGGCAAGGGAAGCGCAGAGCAAAATAAGGTTTGAAGAAAGGCTAAGGAATATGAAAGAGGTTAGGTGGGCAGTGAAGGTGTTCCGCTATTTATATCGAAAGAGCGTTGACACGCAGTGGAGAAAGAGAACTAGGAGGCTCACCAGTAAATATACGGCTCTAAGAGAACTGACAACAAAGAGCGTAAAGGGAAAAGTCAGAGAGGCGGAGAAGATTTACTGGAGGACAGCGATGGAAAAAAAACCGACTCTGAATAACTACCGAGAGGGCAAAAACGAAATAAAGAGGGAGGCATTTTATGATAATTCAAGAGGAAGCGCTTTATTGTTTGAAGCGAGATCGGGCTGCCTTAGAACGCGTGTTTATAAAGCGAAATTCAGTAAAGAAGAAGAAAAATGCACATGCTGTGAGGAAGATAGGGAAACGACAGAGCATGTTCTGATTGAATGCGGAAATATCCACCCAGGTGTACGTTTGGGCACCACCCTACATGAAGCCTTGGGTTTTAGGGCGAACAACGGGAAGCTGAACATAGCCGCGATTGAAATAAGTAAGAGACGGTTAGAATACTGGTGGCAGAAAACTAGAGAGAACGGACAAAAATAATTATAGGGAAAAATATGGAATTTCTGCCATAAGGGGCAGGGAACTGGGCTATGAAATTCCGTTTTTGATATGGCATGATCGATTTGATTGAAGTAAATTTAAAAGGCATGAGGAAAATTAAAAGAGAAAAAAAAAGTTCTTAAATCTTCTTACGAGCCTGGTGGCGCACATGTCACCGCCCCGGTACAAAGGGGAAGCTCATAGCATCCATCCATCCATCCATCCAAGAAAACTCGGGGAAGAAAATTGAAATCCTACGGAAATAAAGCGATCGCCATGGCGTGTTGGCTAATGACGTCATCCGCATTCTGTACAAATGAAGCGGAAACGTGATAAATGGGTGCGTCTTTCCGTACTCTGAAATAGCGCCAGCGCTTCTTGGAGAGCACGGGAAATGTTAACGTAGGTGTGTCAACATGTAATAAGATATAGCATGGCTATTTCTGCTCCACCACAAGTTCGTCAGCTCTGCACGTTTGCATATAAGCCTGAAAGGAATATATATAAATTAAACTGTGCAGAAACGTACGTCGCGTCTCATGTACCTTCTTATATATATATATATATATATATATATATGCAGGCTGCCCATCTCCGCCCTAATTTCCTAAGAAACCAAGCAGTAAGACGGGACGGGGCTCTCGGTCCGACAGTTTCTCTTTCCTCAACGTCACATCATGCGTCGGGTACGCAACACTGGAAACGTCAATTGCCTTTTCTTATGCACTGACCTGATATGCAGTTTTGATAAGCCCATATATGTGAATAACACACCCCATGTGTTCTTTGTTTCTTTTTTTTTTGCTGGAGCAGCATGTCGCTTCACGCAGAAAAAAAGCAAATGAACGTGCCCGTGGAGCCGTATTCTAACAACACCGACGTAGCTGTAGCTTGAAGCAAAAACGTGTTACCTTCTGGATGTTGAACCTCTTTCTTCCCAATCCAAGCTTCTTGCAATCCAGCCCTACGAGGGAGGTGATAAGCGCAATGGCGACAAGAATGTTCTTCGCTGCCATGCTGCTCTTCCGAAGATGCTTTGCAAGCTGGCATTACATAAACCTTCCCTAGTCTGCTTTGCAGGTGAGGAAGAATAAAAATTTTTAAGACATCAAGACATGGTCGTATCGGCGGAACACTGACAAAGGAAGGCCGGAAGGTGTGCAGTACAATGCGCTGTCAACGTCGTATTCGTTAACCGTTGCAGCCGCTTTCTATTGTCGAAGCTGCACAGAATGTTGAATATTGGAATGATTGTTATTATTCGCCTGCTAGCATTCGTGCCAAGGTGTTGCAACATTTGAATTTATGAAATGCTTTCTGCAGTATGCTTCACATATGCCCAAGAAAAACAAGAAGACGGAATATCAATAATAATTCAATACGGTTTTGCGTGCCACTGCCAAAATGTGATCTCGCTGGGAGGAATCAGTACACCATTATGTTCAAGAACTGCAGCAGGCTGCTTTCATCACTGATAAAAATATTTCGGAAGAAATATTGCACCCATTTCTATTCATTTACGGTATTCTCTCCTTTCGACCCTGCTCCTTTCTAAAAACATCTGGCCTTACCGAGCGCCTATATTCTATAGGACTGCCCTGTAGGCATTCCCCCTCTCTCCTTCTCTTTACTCTCCCATCCCCCAGTGTAGGGTAGCAAACCAGACTCTGGACTGGTTAACATCCCTGCCTTCCCTTCCTTATTTCTCTCTCTCTCTCTCTCTGCTCCTTGGCACATATTCAAGGGGACATCTGCTCATTTATTGCAAAAATTGATCCAGGATGACTTCGCCGTACAGTGGATATTCTGTGTTAATGTTGATTGTTTCGGAAATTTTCGTAACTTCTACATTGTACTTGCTATCGATACGTCTTCCAATACGCTTCTTGGCCAGTCCCTCGGTTTATATAGGCATGTACTACTGGTGAAGGTCAGCGACAGCAATAACAACGACAGAAGTTCCATGTAGGCGATGCTCATTTGTCCAGACACATGACACTCAGGGCAGTCGTAGCACGTATTGATACGCCGTTTTTGCGGCAATCTTTTATATCAAAAGCGTACAAGGATTTCATATTTCCTCACTGATTTCCTCACTTTGCATCACACCGATTCGCACAGTGGGTGGGATCTGCAGGATTTTGTTTTACTGCCGTGGATGCATGTAAGGGTTGTTTTGCCGCCCTAGGTCCACCCCATCTCTCTTTTTACAGCGTTAAAGGTGATGTCCTCTCGTAAGGAGCGTCCGCTAAGCTGGCGAAGCGTCTGAGCGAAAGTGGAGAGAGAGAGAGTGCGAAATAAGGAGTTGCATATAGAATAAGAAACCAAGATAGAGTGAGACAAATGAAAAACTTTCTTGTCAAGGCGGGATCCGGACCCAGGTCATCACAGCCCATAAGAAAGCATCGTACCGCTTGGCCATACAGACACGCTTGCAGAACATGCATTTATGGGAACTATATGGTTGCGTTCTACGGACCGTTGCAAGACGATTTCCTATGGCCGAGAGAGAGAAAGAGAGAGAGAGAATTGGCGTGAGATAGAGAGACAAATAAAGAAAAGAGTGAGAGAGGAAGAAATAGTGACAAAGAAAGAGGAGCAGAAACAAAAACAGAGGGAGAGGGAGAAACAGGGTGAGAAAAATCTCTAACAGCGGCGTCGTGGGCAGCCATCACGTCCGTATCGTACTGTAACAAGGCATGACCAGTGGTATAAAAGCGGTGGTCTGTCTACGGCAAGCATTTCTAGGTTTTTGCTATGATTATGGCTAGGGTGAAGAAGATATTGACTCCCGAAGAACAAGCGGCGCGACAGGAAAGATACGGGAAGCTGGTTCAGAATGAGCTACGCAACGACGTGCTCACCAGAGCCTGCAGATGATTGGAACACCATGCGCCGTTTACCATGGCGACCACAAGGATGTCGCTGTGAAGCTTCGTAAGAATCCAAATTCGCTGAGCTGAGACACACAAGAGCCGACCATCGATGAAATCCGGCGTTGTTACTGGAATCACTGCGGATTTGTGCCAATGACGATTTTCGACAACGATCATGTAGAATATATGGAGGAGCAAAGCCAGGTCTGTAGAGGTCATGAAGAAATTCTTGGCCATGGCAAATGGGATGACAGCGAAGAATATTGTTGAGACGAGGTAGCTGGAGAATGAATGCTTAATAAATGGTATGAAGACTCGGATCTGCCTGTTCATGTGGTGATTCAAATAATAAAATATATAGCTATGAGAAGTGCGAGTTTAAGGTAAGAGAAAGCCAAGCTAAACTAAGGCAGTCAAAGCTCAGCTGTTTCACCAGTTTTCGAAACACTAGTACGTTGCTACCCCAATTTTTCTCCTCTTCTATTCTCTCTCTCTCTCTGTCTGTGTCCTTCCTTATTTTTCTCTCTCGCTTCATCTCTTCCCTCCTTCCTTCCTTTCTTTCTTTCTCTGAGTTGGTCTTTTTATCGGCCATAGCAAGTTATATTACAATCGTCGGTAAAACACAATGATGTTCATCCCAGAATTGCACGTTCTGCAAACTTGGCAGTATATTCTCGTGGTTATGATGCTCGCAGTCGGACCGTGGGAGCATGAGTTCGAATGCCACCCGCTCAAAAAAGTATCATTTTTTATTTATTTCTTGATTTTTCTCGTCTATCCTTTGCTGCCCACTCTCCTTCTCGTCACCAGTTTTCTGCGGACAACGCACGGACTTATCCCAAGCATAAACCGCTCCGTTAGTAAATGACATCAAAAATTTGATTAAAGCACACTAGCGTGTGCGAAACAGGAGAAATTGTAACTTTTGTTGCATTGCGATTGAAATGTGGACGCGGAGAGAGAACAGACAAGCGTGCTGCAACGACCGAAGGCAACCTTACGCGCCAAGGGGAGAGGGTTCGAACGCGGATCCCGGAGGTGCCCAAGCAAGCGCGTACACGGTGGATCTCACTACGTAGTACTTATAGCACATAAGGATACTGCATAGAGATTTGGACTGCTCGTGCTTACCTAACGACAATTCTGCTTCTGGTTTGTTGAACCAATCGTACACCGTAAACAAAAATGGCCACATGTGGGCGTCTTCGGCAGCTCTCAAGTCCGTTTGTATCCCTATAGTCCGAACTATCAAACTCCCATGAGATGACGTAAGATGGACTCAATCGGTTATTTTCCTAAGGTGCCCACTTCCGCGAAGACTTTTGTAAACGTGAGATCTCGTTTCAAGCGGTCAGCTTGTGAAAACTCAGAATGATTAACGTCCCACTACGTGTACTCCTTTTGAAGATGACACACATAAGTAACGGAACCAGTTTGCTCAGAGAGAGAGCAAAGGACGGCAGGGATATTAACCATGATTGATAATGTATACTCATAACTGTCTCTCGCACTAGCTTCCAGGTACTTGAGGTGTACCCGGGGCCAATGTTTTCGGGACCGGTAATAATTTTCTTTCTTTGGCAATTTATTGCTATGATTCACCTGTAAAAATAGGCGCTTGGTAAGTGGCTGTGCAACTTAAAGAGCCCCTCACCTGGGCACATGGCGAATTTCAGTTCTACACTGACGGCTTTCAAGTGCGCGTTACCGCAAGATCATTTCAAACTAGTCCGATGCTCGAAGGGGTGCAAAACCAGAATTTCAGGATGCATGGGTCACTTCCAGTATGACAACCTCGGCACTTGTCCATGCAGCTGGGCGAAGGACCCACTGTCATAAAATTGTACCCCTTTCTTTGCTAGCGTTTCTCGTTTGTAGTTTTGGCGTCACATGTTTGCACCACTTGCTGAGTGGTTTCGACTAGATAGCAATAAAATTGTGATTAGATAGCAATAAAATTTAACAAATAAAATAAACCACCGAATGTACTTCTCACCGTCCTAATTTCATATTTTACTATTTTAGCCCACAAAAGAAGATTGATGAAGGAGGACTGCGGGAGCCTGCGCCAGGAATGCTCCCACCACTGCAGAACAAAATTTGACCTGAAGTTGGGCAATTTATTGTCGCAATGCTATTCGCTGGCATGAATCTTTGTACAGCACTTTGTATAGCTTCCGCTTCTGTGTGGCCGTGTGATGGAAATAATCGAGGCACTTCTTATCAGTATGGTGTACAGACCTATTCCACACGCGGACCTCGTAGTGTTCCTCTGAAAGATAAATTGTCAAGCGTGAGCCGCCCGTCGGAGCTTGCACGAATAAACTATTTATTTAGGACGTATAACTATTCTGCCATTGTAGCCTTCACAGCATACACCAACCACAGCATGAACATCGCTTTCATTCGGCGAAAACGGCTCAAGCGCGCGCTATCTTAGGCAACTTATCTAACTAAGCTATCTAGCTAGAATTGGTACACTTCTTCACAATGTGGCGTACATATTCGAGTATTCCATCATGAAGTGGTGCTTATGGCTTTCCCAATCAATAACTTAGCCGACATGGACTTCTTCCTGTCACCTTGAAAGCATAATTTCATGCATTGATTCCAGGACTCACTAATTTAATAACCAACTTAGTAACCCTCAAGGTTTCCGAGGAAGGTTATCGGGCTCAACCTGGCAAGAATAAGCGCCCCAATTCTTCAATCGACGATCTAGCACCACTGATTATTGGCGAACTTTCAAGGATATAGAGCCAAGGAAGTACTTGCGCCGAACTTTTTTCTTTCACTAAATTCATCGACACTTCGTGATTGTGCAACAGCTCGCCATTGCAAAGTCATTTTTGCTAGTAATAAAAACAACGGCGAAACCCGTGAAGCATCTATACCGCAACCTCTCATACGATAGCGTGGAAACGACAACTCCGATCACCTGTTTATTCGTGTGTGAGGAGAGTGTGCAAAGGTGTGAGCCTAAACTTCTTCACTAAGCGATGAACGCTCGAGGTGCCACTGGAGAAATACTAGGCATGCATCTAGGACCACGCGGCCCGCAGTACACACATGCGATCCCGCTGACTGAACCACGCAGCAAAGTTAAACTAACTGGAATAGCTCGATTTAAAGGGGAACTCCGACGGGTTTTCACCATATTCTGACATCTCTGTTTTCTAATGGCGCTGAGAGTCTTGTAGCAGGCATGTTCTTTCTATTTGCTCAGAACCGCCCCAACAATTTTAAATAACCGAACGAACGATGTGTTCAAACCGACACAGAAACGCGTAGATGCTTTGCGCCGCGTATGCGATGACGTCTTAGCCCAGAAATTGGAAGCCGTGATGTCATTACACCGGTTTCAATTTCCGGGCTAAGAGTTAGGCCAGCTTTCATGAACTTGACAGCGACGATTTGAGGGCTGAAGTGTCACGGCTTTGCTCTTGGCCCCTCGCCTGCTCGGGTGCACTATAAACAAAAATTAGCCGAGATAAGAGTAAATGACTTGTCCTCTAGCGCATTCCCGATAAGAGTTTAATATACTCCGGTCATTCAGAGTAAAAGGTTTACTCCGCTTGACCGGAGCTTTTCGATGGATTCTTGGGAGTAATATTTACATCCATCGAGGAGCTTTTGCGGGTAGATATGAGGGTGTATGTTTACATCTATCGCGGAACTCTTGCGGGTAGCTATATGGGAGTTTATGTTTACACCCATGTAGGAGCTTCTCTTGACGCCAGCTAAGCTTAGGTGTGTTCCGGGCAACTTCTTGAATAATTTCATTACTATTGGGCCTACACGGGTAAATTTGGCATCATTTTAGTCCTTTCTTCTTCCGGTCGATAGCTTTTATGTTTGCTTTCCGATAATCCTGGTTTATCCGCACAAAATCTTCGTAAGCTCGGAAACCAAAAGCCACGTCAACACTCGCCGGGTGGTGGCGCTCCAGCCACTTCATGGAGTGTGCTAGGGCGCCGGTGTGAGCGGATATGTTTTTCGAGGTCTCCGGAACGACAGCGGCAGATAAGTTTTCTTGCATGCATTGAGCTTACTTTTCTAGTATAGGTCATTAGCATAAACTACATTCGTGCTTATTAGTTGTTACGGTTTTTTGGGGGTCAGTAACTTGTTTTGGGGGTTTCTTTGCTTTCCTTTTTCTTCTTCCACGTGGCTGAGGTGCATGTACACCCACCACGAGTGTTTCGAAGTGTGGGCTATCCATTGAGCTTTTGGGTACGTATTGTCTTAGGGAAGTGTTTGTAGTACCGAGGTTATTAGTTGGTACGGTTTTTTTGGAGGGGTCAGTAACTTGTTCTTTGGGGTTTTTTTTTGCTTTTCTTTTTCTTTCTCCACGTGGCTGGGGAGCACGTACACCCACCACGAGTGTTTTGAAGTGTCGGCTATCCATTGAGTTTTTGGGTACTTATTGTCTTAGGGAAGTGTTTGTACTTAGGGAAGTGTGTGTAGTACCGAGATTATTAGTTGGTACGGTTTTTTTTTGGAGGGGTTAGTAACTTGTTTTTGGGGGGGGGGTTTTGCTTTCCTTTGTCTTCTTCCACGTGGCGGACGTGCACGTGCACCCACCACGAGTGTTTTGAAGTGTCGGCTATCCATTCAGCTTTTGGTTACGTATTGTCTTAAGGAAGTGTTTGTAGTACCGAGGGCCTTTGTCCTTTAGATAGTGTAACTCTTGTGCTACGAGCGGTCATGGTCAAAAAGACCGCAAAGTGTTCAGGGTGCGGGGCAGCTGTGAAAATGGAAGTTTGTGCGGAAGAGAAGGCAGAAGAAGCTGACGCAAAATGTAGACAGTATGAGATCGAGGAAAAAATGGAAAAGATGATGGCTGCTCAGAGCGGACTTATGGACAGAATCGCTGAGCTTGAAAATGCGTTGGCAAAAGAGCGTGAGAAAACGCAGGTCATGGGGGAGAGGCTTAGGTTAGCAGAGGAGGAACTAGCCATGGTAGTTAAGGCGAACAAAGAAGCAGGCAACAGCGAGAGAGTAATGCGGCGCCGACCTCCAGCGCGGGGGGGCAGCAAGAACAGGGTGTGAAAAACGCAGGTGCAAAGAGCGCCGGGCACAGCTTTCAGGAAGTAGCTTTGCGGGAGGGAGTAGACAATACAGCAGCTGGGACTCAGGCTAAACCCCCAGACAGTAGCCAGGTGCAGGTGACTCCAGCTGGAAAACCTCAGTGGGTTATTATAGCTGGCGATTCCAATTTAGTTCGATGCGCCGAGGCACTCAAAGAGAGGGTGAAAGGCGACAAAAGAGTATTGGTAGGGACGTTCCCAGGACATAGGCTGGGTTCAGTCATGAGGCAAGCAAGAGAAAAGCTCAGGTCTGGGGCTCACGGACGCAACCTCGTGATAATTGCGGCAGGGCTAAACGACGTCCTCAACAAAGAATCGTCAGGATTAGCGACGACCTTGGCAAAAGGCATCGACGACATGCGCGCCATCTCCCCCCAGGTGCAGATAGTACTGTGCACAGTACCGGAAATACCAGTGCGTGACCGCAACCTCCAAAGAGCGGTTGTCGATGCGAACAAAGAGATATGGCGTACGAGTCGAGAGAAGGGTTTCGAAGTAGTGGAAATAAACAGGGAGGTGCATAGGTGGGGGGGTTTCCAAAGAGACAGAATTCACTTCGATAGGAGGCTTGGTCATGAGGTAGGTTGGCGGCTTGCAGGACGTGCAGTAGCTTTTTTGGGGGGCGCGCGGGCCCTTCGGAGTCCCGGGTAGCAAGGAACAAAGGAAACAACCAGGGGGATTTTCGGGCAGGCAGCACTGAGAAATGCCAGAAAAGAGGTAAAAGGAAGAAAGGAGCGAAGGCACGTGTAGCAATTAGTTACATAAACATGCAGGGTGGCAGAAAAAAGGCAAAGTGGTTAGAGATTGAGGAACAGTTAAACAAAGAAAAGATAGGCGTTTATGCAGTTACAGAAACACACCTTAGAGACCTGGAAGAGCCACCACATATTGACAATTATGTATGGGAAGGGTGCAACAGGATCATATCAGAAAGAAAAGGTGGGGGTGTTGGAATGCTTATTCATAGCGGAGCCAAATGGGAGAGAGTAAAACAAACGTGCTCAGAGCACCTCTGGGTTTCGGGCACGGTAGGTGGAAAGAAAACGTGGCTAGGTGTAGCTTACATGTGGACGGGAAATAACTGTAAGGAAAAGAATCTGGAGATAAAGCATTGCATAAACACCGATATTAAAGAATTTGGTCATGGGGCCGAAATTATCCTCCTAGGGGATATGAATGCCCACATCCACGACCTTGACGGATATACAGACACCAATGGGAGGTTATTGCTCGACCTTTGCGAGCACCATAGTCTTGTGATAGTTAACACAGGGCCCAAGTGTGGTGGACAGATCACGTGGGAGCTCAGAAACAGACAATCGAACATTGATTATTGTCTAATGACGGAAGGAATCTATGAAAAACTGAGAGAAATGAGAATAGACGAGGACGGGATGAACAGCTTGGGTAATGATCATAAACGCATAACGTTACAACTGGGATATAAAACTGAAAATAATAACGTAGAGTCGAAGTTTGGCAGCTCGTATTTAAATGACAAACAAATAAAAAATATAGCCGCAAGAGTAGAGGAAGAAGTAGGCAAAATACGAGGCAAGGAATGGGGGTATAATGAGCTAGTTCACGCAATGACGAAAGAAATAAGTAAAGAGAAGAAAACTGTTTGCTGGAAAGGAAAGAGAACGCCAAAAAGATTGTGGAACAAGGAAATCCGGGAAGCGATCGAAAAGCGACGTAAAGCATCAAGGGAGCACAGACAGGCAAAAAGGGAGAAGCGGCCGCAAGTCGAAGTCACGGAAAGATGGGAAATATATTTAGAGAAAAAATCTATTGTACAGAAATTGGTCGAGGCAAAAATTAAAGGTGAAAGCGAACGCTGGGTTACAGAAATTCATGACAAAAAGAAGGACGCGCCTAGGATATTTTGGAACCACATAAAAGCGCTAGGTAAAAAGTCTGTCACAGTACAACAGCATATTGTTGATGAAAGAGGAAATCAATTGGAAGGGTACGAAGCGTTGGGTTAAATCCAGAAGGTAACAGCCCGTTCGTTTAAAAAGATCGTCCAAGAGATTCCCCCAGCGGATAAAACTATGACGGAGAACGAAACTAAGGAAGAGCTAGAACTTGAGTATTTCAACTGGAAAAAGGCCGAAGGAAAACTTCCAAAGCGCACTGCTCTGGGTTTAGATGGTGTCCCCGTTAGCCTCATTAACGAATTACGACAGAATACTAAAGAAGCGCTATTGAAAGCCGTAGAAAAATGCTTACAGAAGAGGCAAACACCGGACAGTTGGCGAAAAAGCAGAATGAACTTAATCTATAAAGTCAAGGGGGAAAAGAATAACATTCGCTCGTATAGACCGCTAACCATTACATCGGTACTATACAGGATGGCTATGCAAGCAGTAAAATTAAAAATAGAAGCCTGGGCAGAACGTAACAATATTTTGGGAGAACTTCAGAATGGATTTCGAGTAGACAGGCGTTTAGACGATAACCTATTTGTTCTTACTCAGTGTATAGAAATATCTAAAACAGAAAGGAGGCCGTTGTATGTGGCTTTTCTAGACATCACTGGGGCGTATGACAAGGTTAATCAGGAAATATTGTGGGAAATTTTGGAAGGAATGGGCATAGGCGACGATTGTGTACAGTTTTTGAGGGAAATATATCGAGAAAATACAGTTTGCATAGAATGGGAAGGAATAAGTAGCAGAGAGAACGTTGATATTAGTAAGGGGCTGAGACAGGGATGTCCTTTGTCGCCGCTGTTATTCATGCTGTACATGGTTAGAATGGAAAAAGCGCTAGGAGATAGCCACATTGGCTTTAATCTGTCACACAAACAGGGCGGCGTGATGATTGAGCAGATGCTTCCGGGTTTATTTTATGCTGATGATATTGTCTTATTCGTGGACAGTCGAGATGATATACAGCGGCTGGTGAATATATGCGGGAAGGAAGGCGAGGCTCTAGGACTAGGATTTGGTGCAACAAAATGCGGATTGATGGTATTCAATGATCCCAACGACCAGGCGGTAACCATACAGGGCCAAGAAATACCGCGACTAAGCGAATACAAGTATCTTGGCTTATGGATAAATGAGGGTGATAGATACATGAAGGTACACGAAAAAGCCTTGGCAGCAAAGGGAAAGAGGAACGCAGCAATAATGAAGCACAGAGCGTTATGGGGACACAATAGGTACGAGGTGCTTAGGGGTGTGTGGAAAGGGGTAATGGTACCGGGGCTTACATTTGGGAACTCAGTGGTGTGCATGAGGCCAGAGATACAATCGGGAATGGATGTGAATCAAAGAACTGTGGGACGCCTCGCGTTGGGTGCTCACGGGAAAACGACAAACGAGGCTGTAAAGGGCGATATGGGATGGGCGAGTTTTGAGGCAAGGGAAGCGCAGAGCAAAATAAGGTTTGAAGAGAGGCTAAGGAATATGAAAGAGAGTAGGTGGGCAGGGAAGGTGTTCTGTTATTTATATAGAAAGAGCGTTGACACGCAGTGGAGAAAGAGAACTAGGAGGCTCACCAGTAAATATACGGCTCTAAGAGAACTGACAACAAAGAGCGTAAAAGGAAAAGTCAGAGAGGCGGAGAAGATTTACTGGGGGGCAGCGATGAAAAAAAACCGACTCTGAATAACTACCGAGAGGGCAAAAACGAAATAAAGAGGGAGGCATTTTATGATAATTCAAGAGGAAGCGCTTTATTGTTTGAAGCGAGATCGGGCTGCCTTAGAACGCGTATTTATAAAGCGAAATTCAGTAAAGAAGAAGAAAAATGCACATGCTGTGAGGAAGATAAGGAAACGACGGAGCATGTTCTGATTGAATGCGGAAATATCCACCCAGGTGTACGTTTGGGCACCACCCTACAGGAAGCCTTGGATTTTAGGGCGAACAACGGGAAGCTGAACATAGGCGCGATTGAAATAAGTAAGAGACGTTTAGAATACTGGTGGCAGAAAACTAGAGAGAACGGACAAAATTAATTATAGGGAAAAATATGGACTTTCTGCCATAAGGCGCAGGGAACTGGGCTATGAATTTCCGCTTTTACTATGGTATGATCGATTTGATTGAAGTAAATTTAAAAGGCATGAGGAAAATTTAAAGAGAGGGGAAAAAAAGTTCTTAATTGTTCTTACGAGCCTGGTGGCGCACATGTCACCGCCCCGTTACAAAGGGGACGCTCATAGCATCCATCCACCCATCCATCCAACAAAATATTTCCGATTCGCACACCACTGTGGTCGTCTGCTCGATGTTCGGCATTCGGCTTCTGTTTGGAGGATCAGAGCGGTCCAGTGCGGTTCACCAGTGCAAACAGCGTTGACACGTTTACACAGAACACTCATCGGCCGTTGCAGACTTGCTCCACACTCATATACTCGTTCTTTCAAAAAAACTGGGGAACCCTTAAGCTTCGCCTTTAAGAGTTGAACGCGATAGCGAAATCCGGCCCCTAGTGTGCACTTCAACCACTCAGTGCACACTTATTGTGTGTTGCTACACACACACACACGCACAGACACACACACACACACACAGGCGCGCGCGCGCGGGCGACCTATCTATAGTAATGCTACAGGTTTTCGATCTATTTAACAGCACTTTTATATCAACTTCATGAAAATTTTGTACAGTGGTGTAGTCACATAGTCCTGTATTATGAACTGCGCGTAGGCGTGACACTTTTATTCGTAAATGGTCACATCCTGTCGTTCTTCTTGCGTTAACTATCTGGCAGCTGTTCGATTTGTTCTTCTGGAGACCTCTCCCGGCCAACCGCAACAAGCATCGCCTTATGGTCGGTGAAATGGCAACTGCAGTACTTCACTTCTTTAATGGTGTCGTGAGAATGAAGTGCTAAAAAGTGGATGCAGAGCATCCGACGAGACCGCATATAAGCTCTGCTGTAGTCGCATGGTAGGCCATGGTAGGCGAGATATTGCTTGATATGTTTTCCGCTAGATGGACATAGTTGTCCATTTTCGTAGCTGTTATTTTTCGCTCACGGAGACGCCGTCACAGACTGCGGTATTTCTGCGGAACGAGCTCTCTTACGCTATCGAGTTAAAGACGAGGTGGTGCTTCACTCGGACGCACTAAACACACGCGCGAGCACGCACAGATACAATTAATCACCGACGATTCGTCGAACCAACAATGCACTGGAGCCTCACACGGAAGCACTAAACAGGCGCGCGAGCGAGCGAGCGCACACACTCTCACATCACACCGACGCAAGCGCGTCGTTAACGAAGAAGGTTGTTAAAAACTTCCATGGGGAGTTTGTCAACACGTGATCTGAATCTCCGTGGGGAGCATAATAAGGTCATGGCGTTTTTATACTCCGTCACTTAGCAACGATGGTAAATTAATGACATGTGCCGCATTCACTCGGCTATCACGGAGTAAGTGGTTGGGGCATGAGAGTGTTTGCGGTTGTGACGAAAGTAAAAGCTCCCATCTCGGCTAATTTTTTATTACAGTGTAGGTAGCGTTGAAGGTCGTGACGTCAGAAAAACAGTGTGGCCCTCGTGGGAATTCGCAAATTTCTCAATTTATTTTGAGACAAATAAGTGGCTTGAAGCTGCCTGGCTTGGCATATATTATTACAGTACCGAGCAGGACATATATTGAAAATTCTATTGCGGTCCGTGGAGCATGAAAAGTCACTGGAATTACATTAAAAATGGTGTAAGTTGTAGCCAGTGCTTAAAGCAGAGTGTGTATGTGCAGTAAAATATGGCCACTTACAATGATTATTCCGTTTTATGGCAATGTTTTTGCTGCGCCAAATACACGCCGTACTGATGCATACTGATTTATGCCTCTCAGGACTCCCTGATTTCCCTTCCTTTTCTCTCTCTTTCTCTTTCTCAAAGTGCTCACGACAGTACCATACTGTCCATCACCTAAGGAACACGCTGCAGTCATTTTGATTCGTGGTCGCACAGGTGTAAGAAATCTATGGCTCGATCCTCACCGTAGCGTTGTAGAGAACACAGTGATGTGAGAGCACACTGATGGAATGGCCAGTGTATAAGATGCACGCCATGCTTCTCTGGTTGCATGAGTGCCCAGTCTTACACAACAAAATTTTTGCGTCCCCGAAAAAAAGAACTTTACATTGTGCAATACCTGAAAAAATCCTTTTAGGCGACTGTAATCCTAGTTCTAGTTGTCTGTTAGTGAAACTCGCACTTCGGTGGCGGCACGAAATTTGTGTGAACTTATATATACTACCCCCATATAAAACGCGGGTATTTATTTATTTATTTATTTATTTATTTATTTATTTATTTATTTATTTATTTATTTATCACTTTAGTTCGTTCTCACTTGCGGACAATACTCTAATTTCCCTGGTTCATACTCCAGTATTCAATGCGGTTATGAGCCACGCGTACTTTCATAATCTTCGTTAATTATCTTTAGGGATAAACGCATTTGTACTATAAAACAATTATGATATGATATTATATATTTGCTATGCAACTATCCGGTCGCTCTCTTGTGCGATGCTTCTCTCGCGCTGATGGCTTCCGGCGTGTTGAGATTATTATGTTCCAGCCGTGCTCCTAGGCTTGCTTTCTTGGCTGGCATTGTTGTGAAGTGTGTGCATTGTGCAATTTTTCTAGCCCCCATATGCGCTGATTGCCGGAACGTAAACAGTGCAACAGCATTTTGTAGTTCTACATTTTCAACAAATATTTTTGTCTGTGCGCGTGTTGTATACCGGTGTTCATCAACAAAGACTCATAAATCTTCCCTTACGGATTTCGCATCTTGCGACAGATCCTTCCAAGGCGATGTAGTGCAGGTGTTTTCCAACCGCAGAAACCTTGCCTCCGGCGCCTCTTTGCTAGCTCAAACCACCGGCACAATGAGTACCGCCGTGTACAGTGGTGCAGTTCCAAAGAATTAACTACTTGAAAGCGTCGTCAGCGATCTCTTTTACCCTTCTCTTGAATACGTTCACCGACATGTCGCACTGAAGCAACTTAGAAATATATAGTATAATGTAATGTATTAGTCAAGGCTACCGGTAGTTTAATGTAGTCACGCAAGCCAGCTAGCATCACTTCTGGGCTGCTATATTCTGCACACACGAAGCTGTACCCAAGACAGACAGTCGAACTGGCAATCCCGCTGGATCCAAACTTTTGACAAACTGTACTAACAAACACAAGTCCACTTGTGGAAACCCTGCCCTACATTCCCTGTACAGTGACCTCCATGTCATATATCACGCTTGCATTTTTCCTGAAACGTGTGGGCAGGAAGTGTGCCGTTCTTTTAACACGACAGTATTTTATGCCGGGTACACCACGGCCCTACTACGTCATTTCCGTGGCTTAAGTGTCGCAGAAAAATTTACAATAAGAAACACAAAGAACAACACGCAGAAAAAAATTTCTTGAATGCGCTGGGAATCTAACTCGCAGCCCGCATCTCCACCACGAAAGGCGGCCGGTTCTCCACCAGTGCGCTATCGGCGCACGCATTTGAAACTGTACTAACTAACGCAGCTTATGGTCTTTCCTATCGCTCCTTTCTCTCTGCTTTGACACGAGCGCGCGCGGCGCGCTTCGGAACACGCCTATGACAGTGCCGCCATCCAGGAAAGGCGAAGTGAAGCGCTGACTTCGCCTCTCTTGGATGGCGACACCGTTACAGGCACGTTCGAAGGTGCGCCTTGATGCGATCGCGTGGAGCCGCGTCGCCGATCACCTTTCGTCGTGGATGGCGTTTACCCGCCGCCTACACTCCGAGCGTGATGGCAACAGAAAAACTGCTGCGTTAAGCGCCCAAGATCGGCAACGACGTCGGTGGGTCAGCGTGGCGCAAGTAAACATGATTGATGTCTTCCTCACAGGACATTTGCCCAAATATAGACCGTGTCCGGTTATTACGTTAACTACTGTATCTATCACAAGGGGATTGTCATGAATTTTCTGGAGTCGTTGCGTGAACGTGGGTTCATCCACGTGAAACGGTGCCGTACCAGCGAAGCGCAGATAGAAATGGGTAAATTCACCTGGACGTACAATAAACATTCAACTGCCTATGTGAAGACACGTCCCACTTTCCTGTTATACCGATTCATCTGGCTAAGCCACATTTTTTAAAGGAGGCATACGTACGGCCTGAGATTGAAGATATCATAAACACTCCACATGTTCCATCATGGCTTTCATACTGTATTTGTTCAGTATCTGTGAACATGATCTCTGTGAAAAGAAGAAAACATATCTTACGCCAATCACAAAATTCAGCAACAATATTAAGAGGAGCGTTTTTCTTGAGCTGACGTTCCTACCCTTTCCCTAGTGGCCATTTTCCGTAAATAGGCGCATAGGCTTGTTTCACAGCGCAGGCTGTCGCGTGCCTTGGGTGATTGACAGGGTGGTACGTCCCAAAACTATGACATGATTATGAGAGACGCCGTAGTGGTGGGCTTCCAAAATATCGATCACCTGTGGTCATTTAACGTGCGCTTCCATCGAACAGTACACGGGCCTCAACATTTCGCATCCACTGAAATGCATCCTCCTCGGCCGAGATTCCGCTACTTTCGGATTAGCAGCTGAGTTCCATAACCACTAGACCACGGTGGAGGGGTGAGGCTCTTGCGTGCATCCGATGATGACGTTGTTTTCGTCACATAGGATCGGACCACTTCAGCGGAGCGCGCGCTAATGTGAGGAATCATAGCCCGAGCGCTCACCTAGAGGAGGGTCGAGAGGAGATTCACAATTCGTTCCCCCAGCTAGCACACAAAGGATTTAAGACGTCTTCGAGACGGATATCCGAGACGTTAACGACATCTCAGAGACGGCACGCGTAAGAAGTTTTGGTCTAGAAGACGTCGTATATCTCGTCTAATGTCCGTCTTGTTGCCCATAAACGAGACGTTTCCTGAACGTCTTTGAAACGTCTTCAAAAAGCTGGTCTTTTCGACGGCTTGGGGGAGCCTCCAATAATCCCATTTACCGGGATTTCTGAATCCGTTTAAAGACTTACCAAAGACGTCATCAAAAAGCTGGTCTTTTCGACGGCTTGGGGGAGCCTCCAATAATCCCATTTACAGGGATTTCTGAATCCGTTTAAAGACTTACCAAAGACGTCATCAAAAAGCTGTTCCTGAAATGTTAGCCGTAATCTGAAAAAGAAGCAGGAATAGTGCTCGGGAACGGGGCGCGCCCACCAAAATTTTGATCTGGTTACCACCCTCAGAATGTAAGCTAACGCCTGAGGGGTACAAATAACCACAAAACATTTTTTTGCACCCCTCAGGCATTAACTCCGTGGTTCTGAAGGTGTCAACGGGATCATAATTTTGGGGGGCACCCCCTTCCGCGGACGCCGTCCCTGCCTTTGTGGTAGTAGCTGCGACCTGCTATGTTAGCAGCAGCACCATAATCTTTTCGATGCTGCAGAGTGGGGGGTAGTGCCAGCAGAATACTTTCGTAGTTACATCCTAGGAAGAAGTCCTGGCATCGCAGTTGCCTGGAATTCTTTTTTTTTTTTCGTGGTTAAAGGCATCAGCACTGAGTGCAACAGAGCAAAAATAGTGCAGTAAGGTAGGTACACAGTTCGCAACAAGGCTTCATCAGTCTTAGCATTTAAGTCAAAATTGGCTGTCATGAATACAAAAATCAATCTAGTATGTAATTTGTTGAGTATGAAGCAAATCTACCAAAAATAGTAATGACATTACTATATCTTTCTGCAGTGAAGGATAGACAGTTTCATGGCAAGCGGCCTAGCAAGGAGGCCTCTGTGCCAATGATCACGCAGTCGAAACACTGCTACATCATCATTTTATTGAGAAACTAACTTGTGCAAGTTCAAAAAAGAAGAAAATGAGAAATGCCAGAAAAACAAAACAACAAATATTCAAGAGCAACTGCAGAAGAAATACTTTAATTATATTTGGAACTTATTAAACACTAGAGGCTCACAAAAGAGCACTAGTAGTCACACAATAATCAACAGCCAAACGACAATGCGCTTTTCACCATGAGAGCAGCGCATCCGGTTATATGAGCAGAGACAGAACAATGGACGACTGTGTGACAGCCGCTTTCAATCACGTTATGCAGTATCTTCACCGCATAAAATCAAGGAATATAAACACAAGAACTCAAATATGACTGAGACATGAAAGTGAAAATTTGTCTAGGACATCAGCTGATGTAATGAAGCAAACTTTAAAAGACAACAAAAAATATCAATCAAGTGTCAACGAATATTGACCAAAGTGACCTTCAAAGAAATTAGCGCATGAAATATTAACAAAATCGGTATAATGAGCAAGGTCGCAATGCAGCGCACAATCTCTCACAGCGAGCAACGTTACATCGAGGCAACCTCTATTTCATAATGAAGCTACATACGTGCTCGAAGTTGAATACAGTGGAGACAGCATTGAGGCGACGAAAAAGAAAAAAAGAAGCAATATTCTCAATTACATATACAAAATACAGATGTGGCTCTCTACAAAGCACTGTATTACGCACATATATGCAAATCTGACATGAACGGAGATCAAACTGGCAAGCATCAGTTGGAAGCCAAAAAAGAAAAAAAAAGAAGATTTTGGCACCCAGCACATGAAGCTATTCCTAAAAGGGCACTTCAGATAACCATCAGGTCTACATGTGCAGGATTAAACTGAGAGTCTTCGAATTTCGCCCTGTTTCACATTTAAGGAAAACACTGTTACCTTATACCTAGTCATTAAACAAAACACTTCGAACAGCCAACTCCTTTGAGAATGCAACCTCCACCAAACGCGCAACCAGTTCACGTTCACGCTCATCAAAAACTAGTTGTAGTGTCCAGGCTTAGTGCAGCTGGTGAATACGATGCTACTGGCATCATATGACACGCTGAAACCGCCGTCGCGGAAATGCTTTCAATGTAGAACCTCGGTGGGGCCGTGGTAGAACACAGTTGGTGCCCTATCAGGTTATCCGTACGACCGCCGATTAAACCGCATGTATTCCTGCAAACGAAAAAAAAAAAAAAAATGGGGCCGCTATTTTCTATAAAGCTGTTCTACAACTGTGCTTTGAGGAACGAAATTTGAAATGCATCTCTGTCATAGACTGCGCGCTTTACAGGAAGTGCTCATAATATCCTGCAACTTGCAATAGATAAACACCCAAAATGAATTTTCCTCGAGTGTCTGGTTCTTCTGCACTGCTGCCTGCACCATATATATATATATATATATATATTTAACGAAGCAACAAACTATGAAGCCTAGGAAAACATAGGAGAAGTTATTGGGGTTCTTAATTGTAGTATTATACTTGTGAAGTAGGAAGGAATTTAGGCGGACGAAAAGACAAACCTGCCTTCTGTGGGAACCGAACCAACGACCTTCGGATAAGGCGTCCGATGATCTACCGCTGAGCTACGAAGGCGGTCGTCTCCACCCCCCACCCCCCCCGTCCCTTTTATCGGGTCTATGTGCACATACAATCTAACACTCACAGGATTGTATGTACCTATGTACATATATACGAAGGTCAGCGAGTTCCGCCGAAGCTTGGACGCTCGTGCTAGATGCCCAGCGATGAAAAGGAAGAGAAGAAAGAAGTCAGGATACAACAGCCGGCCTGCGGCAAAGGCGCTGTGTCTATGTCTCTATCATTTACAATATACAGTGGTGTTCGGGCCATCTCCGCAGGAAACTTGATGCATCTCCTGATGCTACCACCGCCGAATAGTATGGCACTCGTGAACGTTAAACTGCACATTACTGATTCGTAGTTTATTTTGGACGCATTCCCATACACAGCATGTAGAAATCGGGTGACACACATGCTTCACACTTAGACTGTGAGAATATTCTTCGAGGCGTGCTTACGTGCTCACTGCGCACTCGGTATGAAAGGGTCCCTGCAACACTTTTCGAACGCACTGAGCAAACGGTGCCAATCAATCGTTGAGGCTTCTGTGAACGTGTGAGCCAAATGTTATTGTGCTGCAAGCAGCAGTGGATTTGCAGTTTCATTTTAAATACATCATGCAATCGCCTGCAATTGTTCCAACAACTGACGTCACTAGCAGCACCGACCAACGACTTGCCTGCTCTTCTTTCAACAAGTAACGTCACTGGCGCCAACGACTAGGTCCCTTCGCTCACCTCGGTCTTTTTAAAGACAGGCACTCAGATTGCCTTTATTTCTTTAATGCAAAATGAACAAATATATATAGGCAAATGAGTTCTGCGGAAACCCGCAAGGGTGGGTAACGTTTGCCTTGTGCTACAAAACGGGTGGCTGCTAATTTTTCCTTTCATGAACAAATATATAATTGCAGACTACCTTTCCGTGACCGTAAGTTCAGCCTAGTGATATATCTGCCTCGAAAAAAGTAGTCGACGGCCTAGTGACATTTGTTGGAACGAAGAGCAATGTTAATTACAGCTGTGTTTGAAACCAAATAAAAAATTCCCTGGTGCACGCAGCTCAATAATACTTGGCTCACACGTTCACAACAACCTCCACGACTGTTAGGCATCGTTTGCCATCGAGATTCCAAATGTCGCAGGGCTCCTTTATTAAATGGGACCTTCAAGGTCGCGCGATCTACGGGCACAGTGACTGCGCATCACATCTGTGCATAGCATCAACAAATTTTCGCTGTGGCTTCGATTTCGCCTGCACAAAACTGCCTTCAATGGCCAGATAATAGTGAATTTAGTACAATGCAACGAAATATGGCTCATTTGGGGTAGCGAGTATGTCACGGGGTAGGAGGAAAACGTCAAACGTTCCGCTGAAAACTGTTGAATGGCACCGTGGCTTTGATTTGACGATATAGGTATAGGCATGCACAGCTGGATCCCGGCACCGGACAAGCTGGCGGCGCCCGTACTAAATAATAAAAATAAACAAAATACGTCCAAACGTTCATGTATAAGTCGTCGTAACACGCCGCTCACCCATAGCCCGACGTACTAATTTAGTTCGTCGTTCGTCGCCTTATCATCACTGTCCTACGCTATCAGCCCAGCAACATGGTTCAAGTCTTCACTCCCCAGTCCGTACCACGTGAAACACTGGACAGCTTATGGCATACCAAAAATCTACTGTACACAACAGCGTCCCTGTAACACCACTGTGGAACCAGATAACAGGTCGTGTAATTATTTTGGTATTTGCGGTCTGCAAGAATAACGAACCCCAAATGCAGAAAACCGCAACAGCGTGGACAATGAGAAATAATAATAACGAACATTCGCAAACGAGTCACATGCCTCTGACAAAGTTTAAATATGACCGAGAACGAGCACAACGACACTCATGCTCATATGAATGCTGAGCTGCGAGAAGTCATTCCACCACCATAAGACGTCATGATTGCCTGCTTCAGTTCTGCTGACATGCCACAATAAACAATGCGCGATTTTCACATCCACATCACATGCACGTAATTTCGCAGCTCTGAACTGAAATCTCACGACTGCAATGCAACAGTGAAAGGACGCGCGGCAACGGTTGCCCTACAACGCGCGATATCACATGCATGTATTCGTCTGTGTAAGACACGAGTAAATTACTACTACCCGACATTGTTGTACATGCGCTGCACTCGCTACCCGTAACGACCAAATGACAGGATGGTGGGAACGAAGCCAATGCACTCGTTACTCACTAATCAGGCTGAACACGCACATAGACCTAAGAAAATTTCAGAATGCAATCATACACGATGATCTGAATAATAAAACCACAGTTGCGTTGCTCTGCGTTTAATGCGTCAACTATCTTAGACCTTACATAGCATTAATCCTCCTTGTATCTGTCACAGACCGATTCGCCCTATCCACGGAACACATGAGTGATCTCACAGGCATCATGCTAAGCCATTCAAATGTGGTACTTACATTTATTTTCGGCGAGACGTAGTTATTGGTGTTACGGGATCCAGTCACAGAAGCGCCGGAATTGAACCAGGGTTAACATAAGGAGGAAAGTAGAAAGAACATATTGCCACCACACAAACACACGCAGCAGTTGCAGCACGCTAACAGAATTTTCCCAGAAACGAAGGAAGAGCCGGCCGCCAACAACTTGACCACACTGACTCCACGACCAACCACGCAAACGAGCTTCGCTGCCTTTGCTTCGTGTCTCCGCGTGTTTGCGCCAGCCTGCGCCCTCTCGCCTCATCTCCCCGGTAACCGGCGAGAAGGAGCCAGACATTCTGGCGCCTCCCTCCCGGCCCCATTGCAGCTGGCGACACCTCGGCGCCGTGCATTGTGTCGACGCCCGCCGACGCTTTGGGGAGGGAGGGGGTGGGGGCGGTATTCTTCCACGTCTGCTTACCGTCTTGCGTAGGACGTTTCGAAGACGGATTCATTGTCCCTTTGATGTCGCTGCCCCTTAGTTCGCGTGGCTGACGTCTCAAAGACGTCAGCCACGCGAACCAAGACGTTAATCCCCCAATAAGACGTCTTTTTGGTCTTGTGTGCTAGCTGGGCCGTAGGCGTCGCCGAGGCCGTTAGGAGCGCGCTACGGGTGAGGCGCATGGAGAGGAGGATCACAAGAGCAGGCGCGCAGCCACACAAGCAGCTCGCCTTCCGCAAACTGGCTTTGGTGACTCTTGATTCTTTGGCGCTCGTGCACTCCTCAGCGGTCATCATTGTGGTGGGCTGAACCTTGACATGCGACATGTAATGCTCCTGTCCATCATTCAAAAAGCGAGAGTTTTTCGTAAATACATTGGTTGATCGCGCCCCCCTGTTGGTGCCGAAGTGCCTATTGTGGTTCCGCTAAAGAAAGGGCGTTATTTGCTGTAGCACGGCTCAGAGGCCGGGAAGAGGGGGAAGGGGCAGAAAGCCAATGTGAGCGAGCGACCACTCTCAGTGAGCGAGTGACCACTCGTAAGTTAGGAGAGCTGACGTCAGAAAGCTACGAATTAGGTTCATGTGGAACACCTCAGGGGGTAGCCATCTCCCAGCTTCTTCTCAGTATTGGGATGACGCGCCTTGCTCGGGAACTGGACGAACTCGATGGGTTGCAGAGTGCAATATACGCGGATGACATTACGGTTTAGGCCCGAGGTGGTGTCATAGGGTACCTTGAAGACAAATTACAGGAGGCGGTAAACACGGTTGAAAGGAACACCAGTCGTATGTCCTTAAAGATGTCCAGTAGTAAATCGGAGCTATTAATACACAAGCCCACTAGAAAGGGCCGGCAACCCAAGGAATCGGTCCCCCCAAAAGATGTGGATGACAGATTATTCACCGCTATTGAGAATAGAATTCTCAAGGTCAGCTGTATCAGAATATTGGGTATCTGAGCAAATGGGCATAACACGGAAACTCTACGTAGATTAGAACAACATACTGCGGCTACGTTTCGCCTCTTTCTCAGAGTTTCTAACAGGAAGGGAGGCACGAAGGAGGACTACCTTCAATGCCTCTTTCATGCTTTCCTCATGAGTCATGTCCATTATGTTGCGTATATGCACACTTGGCTCGCTGCAGAAGGGGAGAGGCTCAATGTACTGATCCGTAAAACTGTTAAAAGGGCACTCGGCCTTCGAATTCGTACTAGCATGGAGGGGCTGTTAGCATTAGGGACTCACCACACACTGGATCAAATTATGGACGTCACAGCTTTTCGAATTCACCCGACGTTTCGAGGCAAGTTCGGTCCCTCCTCAGGGGTTTCTTTTGTGAAGGCGAGGTCGTTCTTGGCTCTCCTTGCGCGGCACCTCCTTTCCCCTAAGTCGCGGAGGTGGTGCACGTACAGAGAAGACACTGTCCCCATCGACCAGTTCATGTTTTCTGTAGAGTTCTCTGCGCAACATGACTCCATCAATAACCTTCTCCAATTCCCTTCCGTGTGAAGAATGAAACCGCAGTGCAAAAGTCAAGCGTGTGGTCGTGTTTCTTTTCCTTTTTTTTTTGCGGAGCTCCGGAAGGGTGCTGCGTGGGACTCCGCTCTTCATATGTCATTCCTGTGCTGGCACATACTCGCCTGAAAGTCAATGCTTTCGACTGCGTAACGGCCTGTAACTGCCTGAGCACTGAGAACAGGAGGCCTTGTAAACATCCCATTGATGCCTAGTCCTAAGAAAACATTCGGCCAGCTTCGCACTAGCGGTACCAAGTCTGCAGAAAGAGAAAAGCTGGGCGGCCTACCCTAGCGATGGTTTTATCTAGGCTTAAATTTGTTTATCGTTTACCTCTGCTCAACTAGGCTGCCATGCATATCTTGGCCTTTCTAGGCTTAACTTGCCTCCCATGACTTCTCTAGGCCTAACTTTACCCTCAAGGATTATCCTGACTTTCTATTCCCATCTTGGCTGCCATGCCGCTCTCTCTGCCGTGCGTGAGTAGTCGCTTGTTCATGAAGTCTAAACATGGGGCAATCGTCCATTCTTCTACGTCGTTCAACTTTGGCAAGTGCCGAGGTTTCTGGGAGAACGCGTATCCATTGGTCGTACGAAATTGCCAAATCTTTCGAGACATTAGATTAGCTTTGCATGCATCGCATGGGTTTATATGTTGAGTACGTCAGATGCAGCAGGGAATGTATCAGGCAAAACGGCAAGGGCCATCTAGCGATTCTCTCGTGTTTTACGCTTGTGATCCTAGCCAAATTTGAGTTGAACCATAAGCGATCGAACACTTTACAAGTATGGCGAAACTACGCCTAGGAACTCACTGGTGGAACGCCTGTCCGCTCAATTTGCGGCCTTCCTTTCCCGTCTTTGAAAGCTTTCAAGGACTCGCAGCCCCGGGTCAGGTTCTTTTTTTTGTCGCGTAGTGAGGCGATGTGCCGCCGCCTCTCTATTTCGCAATGTTTTGAAACACGTACAAGCTTACGACTTTTTGTTACATTATCTGTCACACATAAGTGTTGATATCCTGGGTGTGCCAGCGTCTGTTTGATCGTTTGTGATTCGTTCATGAGAACATGAGTACATGTTGCCGGTCGGAGCTCCCTCTGAGCATGGCTGAGCATTCGAAGACATGTTTTGCGTCTTCCTTTCTCGCCTCGGTGTTCTCCTTCAGCGTTCGTCTCGTCTTCTCCCCTACCCTTCCGTCCGTGTTGGTGCGCACATTATTGCAATTATGAACCCTTACCAGCTCGTTCAGCTTTCTGTCAGTCACAGCTTCGTGACTAGAAATGTGACCCTTTTACCATGTTCTCCTACTCATATAGAGAATTCTGCTTTTCTTAGCTACATTATTTGCACAATTGCCATGGCACAACCCTAGCTTCAGGCCCTAAATGCTGCTCCCAGTCTAATCTAAGACCAGTCGACGTTTTAAGCTTGCGGTGGTCCATCACTAGGCTTGTCCCGGAAGAAGAACGCTCCCGCTGTGTATGAGCTTGCATCGCTGGCATCAAAAAACTACAATCGTGTTAAGGCTCCTGACCCACCCCAGCGTTGCTGAATTATTGTGTGCAGCATAAGTTTGCACTAGCACTACTAGAATATGGAAGGTTACATTGTAATGGTGTCGGAGAACATGTTTTCAGAAAAATCATTAGCATCTATTGAAAAGAAATTTCAGCCTGTAAAACGCAAGCCTTCTGTATTTAAGCAACGAGTTGTCGACGTCCTATTGAGACATATGCTCTCGACATATGCTTGTAACGTCACGAACGTAAAATCGGTCACCTTGGTGTGGGTCTTTGCGAAGACGCACAAGTAAGAAATTCTTTTTCGCGTAGTTGTTTCAGAAATAGGGACTTAGCAAGTTTGTGTAGCTAGTTCGCTACAGAATGGCTTAAGGTCTCTAAGTTTTAGAGAGCCCTTTCGCCGACGTAATTTCCCGACACTATTTCAGCTTTCGACAGAGAAGAATCCTGGCGACCATACAGCCTTCAGTATGGATATCAAATACCCCTATTACTTGTTGCCGCATGCTATATCGCGTAGAAGAATGCATTGAGCAACAAGTGCAAGTGTTAGTTGCTATAGATATGTGCGGATTTTCCACGGGTGTGTTTCTAGATATTAATTCCTTGTACTTAAACAACGCTGGTTGGGTACAGGGGGGGCTTGTTTTTGCGGACTTGAGGATTTCGTATAGGTTCAAAGGTTGCCTTTACTGTTAATCTTTACTAAACAAGTTTGATAGCCACTTAAAGGAGGTGTTACGTGACGACGTCATTAACGTATTCCGTTACACTTATGAGAGATTTTCTGCAGTAAGGATCAATTTGAATCCGCGGTCACATTTGCAGGCGAACAACTTAAACTTGATGCACGCGTCTTGAACGTTGCAAAAGAACTTCACAGGGATACACGGTACAGTTTCCATATATTTAATAACTTCTTTGGCATTTCCGCAGAATTACGTTTTTTGGCAGTACTGTCCTCGACCTTCGAAGTCGCGGCTAGACTTTCATTCCAAGCAATCCAGTGTAGTAACAAACGGAATAGCCATGTTATACCTGAAGTAAACTCTAACCGAGGCATGCCGAGGACGCACACGGTAGCAGTAAGCCCTAACAGCAGGAAAGAGGTTGTATGTCTTCCGCATGTGTCCATTCTGTTTCAGAAAGACTTAAAAAAAGTAGGAGCTATATATGGTGTTAAAGTCGTTTTTACTGCTTTCAATAAGTTACGTAAGATATGCGCAGCCGCAAAGAGGGAGAATGTGCAGCTGAAAGAAAAAAAAGCGCAATGAAATTTATCCAGTAAAGCACACTGCCAAAAACAATTTCAGCGACTGTCGCATGGATGGAGATTATAAGGTTCCCTGAAGCTGTGAGCGGTTCTCTATTGTACAAAGGGTGCGTTGCAATAATTGCAGATTAATCGGACATAAAATGTTAGCTGGTGGAACGCCTTGTGATGTTTCGTTGAAGTGCTGGGATTGTAACTGCACGCCCAAGGCTGTGTTCCAATTCTGGACAGCATCGTAGACAGCCTATTTCGACAGCTTCAAAGACAGCTTCGCGTGCTTTTCGTCATGTAATGGAACGCGCCCGAATGACGTTTGCACGACGAGGCGCCATCTCGCGTCGACAAAAGAAAGGAAAAAGAACGCTTACAATGCTCGTTAATTTTGCTTATTTTGTGTTTCAATCTACGGAAAACTCAATGCAGCTCATGTGAATCGCGTAAGAAAGCACCCATTTGCGAGCAGACGACCACTCCGGCGAGGTCCGTGGATATTCAAGCAATCCTCGCAGCCGCCATCTTCTTTGGACAGCAAAGTAGCCTGCATCGTTTTTGTCTTCGTATGCCGTCTTCGCGAAGCTGTCTATTTTGCCGTCTACGTGAGAAATGGAATGGGACTTAAGATGGTCGCTGTTACGTAGCTGTCTATTTAGCCGCCTACCGTGAGTATTGGAACACACCCTAAGTTAGATGAATTCGTGGTCTTATGCAGACATAAGAGCGAGCGGACGCGTTTGGTCGTCCAGGCCCTGGCACAGCAATAATAATCTCTATCTCTATCACGTAGCCGTGCGCTGAGGCCAAGGATATGAGTCGTCGGTTGGGGCAGAGCGCGGGTCAGCTTTCCCTACCTGCGCAATCCGATACTTTTACAGCGTAAGCTGTTATTAGATCACAACAACGGCCGATTTTGGTGCCGTAGTTGTCCGCCGCCGGTTACGGACACCGGCGACGGCGGTGGCTGCGGCGGCTGCCCGTCATCATTATTACGAAGCGCTGCCTCGTGAAACAGTTTTGTCGTAGTGTGCCATGCGTCACGCGACAGGCGACGTGCGCGCAGCGCCGACAGCAACCTGACTTGGCTCTTCGATATACCTGATGGCGCCTCCTCGTAAGGTGCGGACCGCTGCTGAAGAAGCGCATCGCGGACCGCTGTGCGGAGAGAAGTCCAAACCGCAGAGTTATGGCGCAGGCGATACCTATCACGTGTACTTGCAGTCCCCAAGCGTTCGCAATGGCCTCTAAGAAGGTCGGTCCTCCAGCTTACGCTGTCACTGTCCTGCATTTTCGCGCAGGCCTGGCTGTTTTTCTTGCGGTCTTTCTTTTTTGTTCATTTCTTTCCTTTTCTCTCAATATTTTCCTTCGCATAATCACTATTATTTAGCACTGTGGGTAGCGGGTTAACGGCACGAGCTTCTCCCTTCTGCATCATGACCGCTGTCTTGTTTTCTGTCAACGCTTCGTAGGAATTTACCTCGATCCCTAACAGCTCAGCTGTTAGACTCAACAGAAACTGGTTGCTCAAATGAAAAGGATGAGACAGAGAAGTAGCGCCCGGTACACAGTTTCCTTTGATAGTATGAACTAGCCCACCAACAAGTCCTTTCAAGTCAGCTATTACAACTTTGCGCCGCATAGGGTTGATCTGGACATTGAAATGTACAAACAATTACGGGTACACAGGCGTCATATCGTGGCAGGAGTTTCGTGTAATGAACACGCGTTATAAGTTGTAAGTACGTTACTTGGAAAGTGCACCATCATGGCATCAGGATGTAGATGCTTCCTTCCACCATCTTGCGCCTTCTGGAACACTCCTTCCATGGTGTTGTTCACTCTGTGTGGGATGCAATATGGATAGCACAGGCAGTTTTACTCCGAGCTTCGGAAATGGAAATGATCTTACTTAGCAACATGCCAGTAGTAGAGTCTTTGGAAAAAAACCGAATACGCATTCAATCTTCGAGGTATGTCTACTTTGCAGGTGTACGCTGTTATTTCCGTTGTCTGCAGACTCCATATGGCTTCCCTTGACGTATAGAACTGTAAAGAGAAGTAAACGTTTTTAATCCCACCATTTAGGCTAAACAAACTTGTTGAGTCTCGTCCAGGGACTGACAGGCCAGGGTCCCAACTAGAAAACAAAGCGTTTATTGCCCGAAGCTTACGGGCTGGAAGTTACATCATGAATGGGCGGACAGTGCACTGAGCATTACCATTTAAGCACAAGTGGGCGCATGCGCACTAACTACAGTTCAGTTATCAGGTGTGCTATCACGAACACCACACTTCCTCTGCTTTTATTCTGAAGCTACTATAGTTCACGTTCCCTCTCAGAACCGATCAGGTGGTTGGCGATTCCGTAGTGGGTAGCGTCGACTCTGGTCGCCTCGAGAAATGGTTTATACAATGTTTACTCGCCCCCGTTCTTCATTTCTCATTCTCGTGAAATTCCTTCGGGCTAGGGCGCTTTTTACGAGGTGGAATGAGACGAGGTCGCGCGCTGGAGCACGCAAACCGTTTTACCAAACACACCGAAAGCACACGACACTCAAAATATGAAATCTACAAAAATACAAGTGAAAATTACTTAAAATTTCATTACACGCCCACGAGCTTTCACTCAGTCTTGCCTATTACAGTGTCCTGAATCCGTCTGCCTCTCTGTAATCATAACTGGCGAGAAGTACAGACAGCGCTACACAACGCCCGTTCGTCGATACAGCCAGGTGGGTTGTGCTTGTTTCGTCGCCTTACGTCAGCCATGTTGCGTCGGGCGTGCGCGTTTAGTCGGCGACCATCCCCAGTCTCGACGAAACCAGGCGACCATCCATACAGTTCCACCGAAAGCTCGCGTCGAGGAAAGTTCGTTTGGTGCACTGCATCTCATTACCATTTCTTCGGCACCCACAACGGTGGTCTAGTGCCTACGGCACTCGGCTGCTGGTGCGAAGGCCGCGGAATCGATTCCGCGGCCTTCGGAATCGGAACATTTCCCCCTTCGCGGCTACATTGCGCTGAGGAGGAAATGCCTTCCAATACGGCGCCTCTCATAATCATATCGTGTTTTTTTTTTTTTGCGTAAACCTCAGCAGTACTGTGTAAACCTCAGCAGCACACGAAGAAAGTAGAGCTCTGCGCGATGATACAGGTTGAAGGCCATCTGGAGGTTACCAGTACGGTATGAAACGCCCACATCGCAGCTAGAACGTATGGACTTTGGTTCGAGCGTGAACTGTTCTCGTGGCATAACAGCGCACAAGAAATGCGGATACGAGCACAAAGTCAAGGATACCCAACGTCACGCACTGATAATTCCACAGTGAAAGTTGTATGCAACAACTAGCGAGCCTCAGCACCATAGCAGATATTCGATTGCTGAAAAAAAGGTTGCCGGCCGTTCAGGGCATTCCAACGAGTTCTAAATCTCTTCATATCAGCAAAGATAACAACGCGAAAAAAAAAACTGTCGGAAGAAAACTTCTTTTACTTTCAGGATTACGCAGTTTAACAGAGATTCATTTCCTCATTCACCGACTAAATGGAACAGAGCATAATGGAACTAGTGGAACAAGGATATTCCGATACTTCACTTAAAAAAAGTTGGCATTTGCGAGATAAGCGAAGGGCACAGTTACCTTTCGGATATTTGGCAGCTTCATATGAAGCTTTCCAGTGGCACCAGCTTGTGAAACAATGACTGAGCACAGAAGTATAATAGCAAAGTGCATTTCCTCTATTCAGAAACTCTTCATCCTTGGTGTGACTAAATGTGGACCTGGGATTCGGCCCCAGTAAACTTACGCACAACAGCGTTGCATCGAAGGGCCTGCGCTACATCTCAAGTGCATGTTTTGGACGATATTTCAAAGCAGGATACAATGGCATTTGAGCATTGTTCGGCTTCCGCGTTGCTCATCGCAAGCACCGAAGCCACACACTGCAGAAATATAGCGCTGAAAAGAGTGTCTTTGTTCTTTTTTTTTTATTAATCTCCCTGTTTCCAGCCCCTGCAACAAGGATTTGCAGATGTACTGCATGCGTATGCATAAAAGCGACAGCCCAGTTCTGCAGTGTAACAATCGGTTTCTGCATCCTGTGCTATAGCTACACCTGACACCTACTGAAGGTTGGCCACGCGAAAGCTTCCATAACGTCAAATTAATTAAACAAAAGGGCCAAGTCCGCATTGAGCATGAGTCAGATAAAAAACGCAGTTGTTTGCTACTCGCATTATGCTAGAGACTGCTGCAGCCATGTAGTCGATTTCGATTATTCACTGGATTCGTAATGCTACAAAAAGACTTATTTTACAATATTTATAACTGTCTAGGAATGTTTGATGTTTTGCGCGTCGTGGCTCGACTGTCTCTGTCCGAAGTGGCGCTCTCCTTTGTGGCCACTCTCCATCCCTCTTTCCTTCCTTGTCTGGGAGCGCCGCAGTCCTTAAAAGGCAACTCCGGCGATTTTTCAGTGTCCACTGATCTCAATAAAAATTCCACTCCATATTCTCCTCGGTAATGTAACGAAAGGGAAGGGGGTCAGGGGCTCGTCTTTATCTGTTAGAAACAAGTTAATGAAACAACAAACATTGAAGCCTAGGAAAGCCTAGGAGAAGTTATTCCAAATCGTAATTATGATATTGTAATTTTGGGGGTAAGTAGAAAGGAATTAAAGTGGACGAAAAGCAAACCGTGCCTTCGGTGGGAACCGAAGGTCGTGGGTTCGGTTCCCACCGAAGGCAGGTTTGTCTTTTCGTCCACTTTAATTCCTTTCTACTTACCCCCAAAATTACAATATCATAATTACGATTTGGAATAACTTCTCCTAGGCTTTCCTAGGCTTCAATGTTTGTTCTTCCTCGGTAGTGTAAAATATATGCCAAGCCAGGCGGATGTAGGTCATTTAGTTTTCCTGTGAATGAATTTTAAAATCTTTTTGTGGATTCTCACACGGGCCACCCTTTGCTTGTGACGTCATCACCTCCGCACTGCCTACCCGAGCCAGCGGGCCTTCAAAAGCAAAACGGCGTTACTGCAGCGTCTCAAATCGTCGTTGTCATGGTCAGAACAGCTGACATAACTAAATATATCTTTGAATGACCTCGCTTCTTTGGCGCCAGTTCCACATTTCTGGTGACGGGAAGGTTGTGACGTCACCGCACATACTCCACGAAGCATCTACCCGTTTCGCTTTCGGTTTGAAGACGATTTTCAGTGGCTGATTTAAAATTATTCGTACGTTTCTGAGAAAACTGAACCACCCTGTGCGGTTATAGGACCATCAGTACCATTGGAAAACATTGATATCAGAACATGGTGAAAAAACCGCCGGAGTTGCCCTTTAAAGGGGCGCGCTGAGCCTGAGTTTTATGGTCATCTCGTCGACGGAAACCCCGCAGACGGTGCATGTGCCCCACCCTTCTTAAGGTGGAGGAGGGGCACCAAGTTTCGGGGCTCCGGTGCAGTGCCCCTTGTTCCGAGCGCGGGAGATGAATGCACACCTCGAGTCAAGCCATCCAGTCGGAGCGGGAAGGCTGTTTCACAAAGGCTGTTCTACGTTAGCGTCAGAAATGGACCTACCTCTATCATGATTATTATTCAAAGAAAGAACACCTAGGTCTACGTCACATTTTGTCAACTTTTGTTTTCTGGATTTGACTCACTTAGAAAAAGAATCTCCGTTTCGGGCATGGGAGGAGATTTCGGTAAAGCGATATAGCTTCACAAGGAGGTGAAATGTAATGGCCGACATTCGCAGCTGTTGAGGTGTGATCCGTACGCGTGAGCGCTATGCGTTGCCATTTTTCGAGTGAATACGTGATGATGTAGCAGGCAGAATTTACTATCCGAACATCGGTAACTGCCGTATGCTTCACAAGTTGCCAAGTGCAAGGTGTGCCAGCATAACTTGACCGCGACGTTACAACACCCAAACTGGTCGAAATCGGGCAGCAGTAAGTTAGAATGACACACATTTGCATACAAAACGGGAACATTTTACACAGGGGCGCCGGAACGTTTTTGGAAGGGTGGTCAAGTATTGTCTCTTTGTATGTTGTCTATTATGTATTTGTTCCCAATATTTTCCGTTTCGTTTTTACTTAGATTACATGTTTTTCTATTATGAAACGCAGTTTTAATGATATCACTTCATTTTCTTCTTTATTTATTTTAGCCGTATTGAATTTGACATATTTGCATGCTTCCTTATTTGCATTGGGGTAAACTTTAAAAAATGGTGGAAATTTCTGAGTACTGAAAAACTGTGCAGACGGCGCAACTCACGTGATTGGGTGGTCCAGTGCTTCGGAAAGCACTAAAGATGGCAATGAACACTTGCAGAGGCAGTATCATTGGTATCACTGCTGCTGTGCTGCCTGAGTCCCTCGCGTCGGGTGGTTATGCCGCATAGTCCTAGCAAGTTGCACCGAATTTCCTGCAACATGAACCCTAGCACCTGATTATTTGGTGGTTAGGCTGACAGGCTCACACATTCAGCTTGCTTGATTACTTAAATCGACATAAAGTTGAGCTAGTTCGTAGAAATTTATTGTGATAGGGGGGAAGGAGGGAATTCAAATATTTGTATTACCACATAGTAGGTACTTCCGAGAAATCCGTATAGATTTCCTTGGAGCCTTGTGCTACAAGACGCGCTACATGTGCTACACTTCAGAGATAACAACAGTTCAAGAGGACGACCCTCACTCTCACATGCTTACATTGAAGCTTTTTATTTCTGACCATCTGATATCGAAACACTGTCACTTCTCACATGTTCAGTAAGAGCTTTTGAGAGCCTTTAATTTATACAAATGTTTTTCGTCGAAGTGAGGTCCGTGAGACCTTGTTTTCAGCAAGCCAGCCGTTGCATTCCCGTTGATAGATAGTGTGTTCCTTAACCCTGTATTTCAGGAACTCCAGGACACACTTTGCGCTTGGACCTTGGAGGATATATGAGTCCTTCACACGAAGGTCGTAAATGGGTCGCCCATCTAGAAAAGAACAAAGTTCAAGGTCACAACCAAAAAAATTGCACTACCATGAGATTTTAATGCGTCCATTCAGCTTTCAAATGTCATGCAGTACTGCATCACTGCTGAAACTAGAATTACTCCATGCTGCCGAACAAGCATTCTCCACATTAAATACTCTTTCATGACCATGGCTACAATTTACTGCCAGCCATCAACGTTCATCTCCAGGGACGAAATGTTGCCTTTTGAATGTTGCAGCGGTGGTAGAGTCGTGAATACTGCGGATGTATTTGCACAATTACAATGTAAATATCTCTGTGACTCTATAAGATCTTAGTAATTATCATTGTGAGATTATTTTATATCCATTACACGATGAACACCTCTCCCGCTGTTTTAAAATTAGCACTTTGTTTCGTGTGTTTTGTATGCGCGGCTATTTTTTCTTATATGTCATAACAGACCGAGCTTTCCCAAAAAGATGTGTCGCATCGACATGTCGAGATGCGACACCGGACGTCACTTTTGTTCTCAATGCTACTGGACCCACCTGGACTTGTTTAAATAATCAAGACTTGGGTAGTGATCGTAATATGTTAACGATAAACTTACAGATTAGACAGAACAGACTACGGAAATTTCAGTTTGCTGACTGGGACGAGTTCCATAATATCAGAAAGAAAAGGGTGACAGGAGAAGTCAGCCTAAGCTTGGAACAATGGACCACACAACTAAGGAAGCACGTTGGTGCCCCAGCGAAATAGGTGCTAACGTATCTCCCAGTAGACAAGATGGACAGCCGATTGGCGCACCTCATAGAAGCTAAACTATCCCTACTC